>OZ007595.1:164827628-165427628 GCA_963931845.1 Maratus michaelseni | reverse complement strand
TGGCTTGTTGGCTGTTAACAGCAAAAATGGTTATATATTTAAATTTTTTATGTTCGATTTAGGTGCGTTTGTAATTTTATAAATACGTAGCATCTAAAGTCGTTGTCTGGTCCTTCCGTCTGTCCACATATAACAGTACAAAAACCACCCAACCGAATGGTTTGAAATTTAATATATATAATCGTTGTTAGTCGAGTCATTTCAAATTTTATAAAATCGAATCAAAACTTAAAAAGATATTGATAAACGTTTTCTTCATTCTATTCAATCCTGTCATACGTAATTAAGTCAATGATATCCCATGATAAGTAATGATTCTAGGTTGCCACGGTGATTACGTCATATTTAAAATGTCATTAAGAGTCATATTATTTCCGTATTACTGAATTTAAAAACCGAATTTGTATACTAAAATTGTTTAATAATAGCCATCATATAATCTACCGACAGGTTTTTGGATAGATGTTTCCGGAGAAATAGATATTAAATGGAAAAAGAGTCTAAACATGGATTTCAAGTTTTAAAATTTTCAAAGCTAGGCTTAAGTTTCCCATTGAAACTTTCAGTAAATGTCAACAAAAGATTAAATATTGCCAACTTAAAATGTACTTATTTTATTACGGAAATGAATCATATCATAATAACAGACGATATAATTCCTTTTTTCACTGACATAATAATAATGATTTTTTTTTACATTGTCTTGTATTGAATATTTGCGCATAGTATAATTTTAATGTAATAGAATTGTTATTAATTCTTTGTAAAAGTGTATTGAATTTTGATTTCATAAAATAAAATTAATATGTATGATATGCAAATCTGCACATAAATAAATTTTGTATTCATACATTTTTGCATAAAAGTGCAACAGCTATTGCACCAAGATCTGAATATTTATTCAAACTAGTTATAGTACAAACGCACCTCATTTGTCACGTTTGACGTACAATTTTCAACTTGTTTTTTGAATTAAATGTAATAATAACACAGAATTTCCTTCCCTCACATGTTTATTTGTTATTTTACTTTACATTTGCAGCATTAAGGAGACTCGATTCCCTTTGCGCTATTCCTTTTATTTGAATATTTTATGATATCTTTTTGATATATTATTAAGGGGTTCTAAGGAAAAAAATTAAACAAGCAAAAATGCAATTTTTGTGGTATAATTTGAAATAAATTTATTTATTTATTTTACTTAAGAAAACTTTAAAAGCACACTTCTTCTACAATTTTGAACATTTTAAAATTTTCTTTGCATACTTTTCTTAGCAGTATGCCCTATAACGAAAAAATGTCATGACATATACGTAATAAATGCAGTAAAAATGACTTTTTTATTTAATTTTTTTAAACTAACTACTTTTATTACTGAATTACTGACAATCTTATTCTTAATTTTATGAAATGCACCTTAACCCTTCTTTACATGAGTTTTTCTTTTACAATTGTGTTTTTTTATACATATATTAAATATTAGACACCAGAAATTTTAAGATAGATTTTTAACTTAGTTCAGCAACATAGTTCATGGAAAATTTACTGCATTAATATTTCTACATAAATATAGTGGTGGCGAAGAAGTTGATTTATTTATTAAAAGTTAAATAAAAAGTGATGGAAATTTACATCACATGCAGTAAAGGGTTAAGGATCGTCCATAAACAATGGCGGGTGCGAACACGTATTTCTTAATTGCTCTTACAAACAGTAAAATTGAGTAATGATATATTTATAAAAGAGGAAAAGAAACAAACTAAGTACCGATATATCTAATCAAAGACACAAATGACCTGTAAAGATGGGTTGAGCTACTTACTATCTTACAATAGGATTGTCTGTAAGTTCAATCTGTTGTCGGCACTTTTATGCTATTGAGGATACTGAAAAAATATATATCTGTGACTATACATCTGGTGCATGATGCTTGGAGAATATCCCGGGTAAAAAAGAAGAAAGCTATTTGATTTTTTCTTGGTAATATGAGATTAGAAATGCCTCTGATACACACGACATGCCAGACGTACCAAATGAATACACACGTGGCGGATTAAGAGTGGATTTGGTGCACGAGGTCAGATCAGGAAACGCGATATTCTAAGGGTTAAGTTACACTGAGCGAGAAAAAGACCTGTCTATGTTTACTTAAAGCAGATTATGAAAAATTAAAAGGCACATTATCGGTTATTAAATTGTTTAATAATTTATTGGCCATCTCAGTTTTTTTTTTTTTCATTGCATTTGCATTTGCATTTGCGGTTTATTAACTGGGAAATCCCTAGAATAGAATTTTTAATTTCTTAATTGCTATTACTTTAGATTTTGGGTGCCCTGTGTCCGTACCACCTCTAAATCGGACTCTGTCGCCAAGCGTTTCTGCCATTTTGTATTCTGTTTGGGAAAATTACAAATTTTATTCTGATGAAAGGGTACAGAAACGGACTAGGGTCTAAATACGAGCTACTTTCTGAAGGTGGGAAAAGGGGTTGTGCATGGTCATGGGAATAGCACTGAACTCAACAGCAATAAGTGGAGGAAGAGTTGTGAGCAGATGGCCTTGGTCCTTGACCTATGTAGGTTGGTACGAATTGTTTTCATCAGAAAACCTACTTTTGGGGAACCTAAAAGTTTTCAAGGTATGTGAACTTTAATTTCTCACTTCATTAGTTCTTCAGTAAAACGAGTGTCTTCCCTCTAATCTTATAGTAGATGTCCTGAGCTTCATGTAGAGCATCTGTTTCGATCAATTTGTTTGTTTTGTAATGGCTGCTGAGACCATCAATTGAAGTACTGGATTGTCTAAAAACGGGCTACCATACCGACGACAGTGACGATGATGAGTTGTCGATTCCTCTAGAAGATAAACCTGGTGACGACAATGCAGCATGCATTTTCTGTGTTGGACTCTTTTCAGATGATGTTAGAGGGGAAGTTTGGATTCAGTGCTATATGTGTGGAGGTTGGGCACATTCCAAATGTCCTTTAACCCTTTCAGGGCCAAGCACTTGTGCTCCTGTAACGTTGAATTCCCACCGGAATTTAGGAAAGAATTTAGTTCAATATAAGAATAAGCAATTTTTCAACTTTTTCTCGTCAAAGTTAAAAAAGAAAAATTTAATTAAAAGTTTCTGGTTTGAATCGGATTAAAATTAGGTGGTATATAATATATAACACCGCCCCTCAAAGGGTTAATGGAAAAGGAGATCTGTGACTTCTGCAAGTAAAAAATGAAGAAAAGTGCTTTTTTTTTTACATAAAGTTTCAAGACAGTTTATTAGGTTTTTTAACAAAATTTGATGGGGTTTTTTTTAATTTCATTTACTACGAGATAAATTATCAAGTACCCCGTATTTGGACCACCCCTTGAAAAACAGTCATTTTCACTTTTTTTGGAATAAAATGGTTTTGGAAAAGTAAGACTGGATATTTGCGGTTTGAACTCTCATATCACCTTCGGGACTGTTTTTAGAAGTTAGTGACACCAAAATTTTCCATTTTGAGTAAACAGGTAAATCGGTAGGTACCAAAATGAAAGTGGTAGCCCGTTTTTGGACCATTTTCTCGAATTTTATTGTCAAAATTATAATTTCTGGGGGTAAGAAGAAAACAGTTATTGTATTTTACTTACCCAGCATACGTAGTATAGGGTAAATCTTGTAATCGTTTTAAAATCGAAAAAAAAAATGACGGATTTACACGTTTCAGACACTGCAGATTCCTAGAAACATAATTTTAGAAAAAAAAAATTGCCGTCCGTCTGTCTGTGTGTGTGTCTGTGTGTTTGTAAACGCTCTATCTCCCGAACAAATTGAGGTACAGACTTCAAATTTGCTATGTACTAAGTATGTAATAATCGAAAGGAGCTTATTGAATTTCAGTAACCTTAATTATCCGGAACTATTTTTTTTTCGTACTCTTGAAATATTCGTTCTGATAAAAGGTATATAAAAATTTTCAAAATTGTTTATTTTAAGGGATGAATATAAAAGACAATAAAAAACATAAATTTTGCATAAAAAATGAGTTGCCGAGATATTTGGAATCCTATTTTCCACACTCTTCGATTTTTCGTGACCCTGTATTTCATTCAAATTGCAATTCAAAGATATATTTTAATTGGAAATGAGACGCTTAATCCGACACAGTAAACTGTTAGTTAATAGGAATATCATTTTTGGAGTTATAAGGATGTTTCTTTTAAGCAATTTAGTAATTGAACATTTAAAGTTTATATGACGTCATCAAGCCACGATTTTATTCGAATTGCAATGCATTTTATAAATAGTTTACACATGTTTTATTTTCATATTTTATATTCTGCCTATCCATGATGGGTAAGTATTACGGTGGCCCATAACGACTAGTTTAATTTAGTAGTTTCTCCTTATATTTTTTACAACTAAACGTATCTACAGACAATACAAAAAACAATTTCAAAACATTATTCATCAATAATTTAAAGGATAAAAATTTTCAAGTTATGAACAAAACTATTTTGAAAGTTTATTATTATTATTTTCTCTAACACCTAGAAATAAATTAGATTACGTAAATACACAATTTTATAAAATTCTACACGAAGGGCAACTAAATATTCTTTCTGAAATTAATAATATTTTGATGTACCTTACTTCCCGCATGATGTTTTCATTAAGAACAAACCTCTAAATTCCAACAGAAGTTCGGAACTCGCGTGTTGTTATCCTCCCAGAGGAGGTGGGATGTTGTGTTTTTCTAACTTCATTTCCGAAACTACTTTAATTTATTAAGTGTACTTAAGCATATTCTTTTTCATTTCAAAAATGTAAAAGTTTATAAGCAGAAAGGTATCAAACAGAAAGAAGTTGAACATTTACCGTAAGCAAATAAAATTATTCATTCTGCATTTCATAGAGGAATGTGAAATTGTAAAGAAAGGTATATGGAAACGATCATTGAAATTCACAAGAATTTCACTAAACTTCATTGAAGGAATAAATTTAGAGATCGAAAAACTATTTTTTGTAAATAAAATGTGTGTTTATCGTCTTATTCACTCAAAGTTTAGTGCATTGCAGGGCTCTTACTCAGTCCGTTGTTTGAATACGAATTTATTTTCAAAAAAAAAAATTTCTTTTTAGATTTCGCTAGTAAAGGATCAGGGTCCATAAGCCGTGTTTTTGGCTCATGAAATAAGACTAAAACTCGATTTTGTTATACTGACTTAATTATTTCACTTTTTGATATTAGAAGATTTATCCTGTACGATTTCAACAATATTTTTTGCATTTTGTTCGGATTTATATCACTTACACAAGCTCAAAGTTCGTATTATTCGTAGTTTTTGATGAAAAATACGCAATTTCTCCTAATTTTACCTCAATTATTTATAGGAGCGCAATCGTGCAACACTTTCTTCTTTACATATATTATAAAATACATCAAAATGTACAATATATGTAAAAATAAAAGTGTTGCAAAGCTGCGCTCATAGTAAAATATGAAAAAAATATATTTAAAATTGAGATAAAATTAGGAGAACTTGCGTATTTTTCATCAAAAACTATACGAATAGTACGAACTTTCAGCTTGTGTTAGTCATATAAATCCAAACAAAATGCAAAAACTGCTGTTGAAATCGTACAACATAAACCTTCTAATATTAAAAAGTGAAATAATTAAGTCAGTATAACAAAATCGAATTTTAGTCTTATTTCATGGGCCAAAAAGACGGCTTATGGACCCTGATCCTTTTGTAGAAATCCACCCCGAAAGTAATTTCTGTCGCAAATTTTGCAAAATCCTATCACGGAAATTTTTCTTCAGAAATACTGTTATTCAAAAAACGGACCAGTGTCAAATTTTATGCCTGCAATAAAAATAATTCTGTCTCCGAAAAACTTGAAAGGTATTTTCATTTTAGATAGAGATAAATAATACTAAAAAATCTAAGGTGTCTATAAATCATATCGTTTTTGTTTTAATTACTTAAAATGTAATAATTTATTACAAAATTCAATGATTTAAATTTTCAGAAAAGATTTTATGTTTCTTAAAACTAATAGAAGTGAGTACAAAGATAAAAAATGATTAAATTAACTCAATGTATAGTTGAAGTTACACGCTTTATAACCAATATATCGATGTATTCTTGATAATTCTAAAAGAAAAAGAGGTATATACTTTTTTCAAATTACCTTCTTTTTCTCTCAAAGAAACTAGCATTTTATTTTGCTTCAAACGTAAATTTACATGCTATGTGAATTGTTACACTTACGCACGTTACTTAGATTTAACGCCTTTATTGTTTATTAAATTTCAGTTTATTTTTCTTCTTTGGAAAATATATTTCATCTAAAAATATGATACTATATAGTTATTTTCTCAATATGACAAGAATGAAAAAAATATTTTCATAAATATTAATTTTACGAGACCCTGAATACACTTCCTTTATTATATGATAACACATAGAGAAAGGTGGAAATATGGATTATATTTGATAAAAATGTATTTTTTTTTAATTAACAAAATGTTTGTCGAAGATAATTATGGAAAAACGTTGGTATTTTCTTCTCAAATACCATTTATATTTCGCTACGATGTCGCAAAAGACTTGCAACCAACGTGAAATCTGATTTTAACTTATTAACACATTTTTTTTCTGATTATCGATGGACGTTATGTTCGTATGTGGAAAAAAAATTCATAGTAAATAAAAATAGAGTACTTTAAATTCCATATATCATTGCAAAACTATATTTTAATAGTTTTGCATATCCATCGAGGAAAAATGACCAAATGTGTTTTATTACATGCATGTAAATGAATGTCTAAAAAATCGTAAAGCGTTTTTATAAACAAAAACTTAGCATTAAGTCAACAATTAAATCTTTGATTAACCCAGCTGCATCATTAGTTTACATATCAGGAATTTCTTTTTTATTCAGAAATTTCCAAATACATACCGGGAATTACGAAAGAAGAATTTTTACTTTATGTAATCACAAAACGTCTCTCATTAAACAAACCAAAAATTACTATTCAGAATTTCTGGTATGAATTCTTAATTTTTTAATAAAAATTAATTTTCTGAATTAACACGTATATTCGTTAATGATGGAAATGTGTTAAGATAGGATATTATAATAACTTCAATTAATGCTAAATTTTAATTTTTAAAGCTATTACATCAAGTGTTTTTCAAAGGACAAATTAAGGGGGTCGGGTCAAGCCACATTTTTGAACTTCTGAGATATATCAATTTGAAAGTTAGATCAAATACTCAAATCAATATATATAACACAAAGTTTTTTTGCCAATTTCTGAGCAACAGTTGAGATATTTTAAATAAGAATATGGCCTTACTTTAATGATATACACTTTCCTTCTGGTAAAAAAGTTCTAGAAACATCTGTTGCAAAAACGAAACCTGGGACATATGGTGCCATCTAATGACATTAAGAAAAAAATATGTAGGATATTAAAATTTACAATATTAAGCAACAGATTACACTGTCAGATTTATTTCACCAAAAATGTGGCTTGGCACTTCCTTGCCCCGACCCCCTCAACATTAAATATTTGGAAATGCGGATAATGGAAATACAGTGTAAAAATGTATTATAGTCAAACATCGTTAACACGAACACGCTTAACGCGAATTACTTTTAGCACGAACTGTTTCCGATTGCCCCGTCCAGTTGTATATAATGTATTTAAGTTCGGATAACACGAACTACTTTTAACACGAACAAAAAAAAAGTTTCCCCTTGAGTGTTCGCATTAACGAGGTTCGACTTATCTAAAACTTATCTGTTATAGATTTAATTTTATTTTGATTTAACCGTTTTATTTATCAACCTTCATAGAAATTTACAAACCTTAATCATTAAAAAAATATTTGATTTCCATTTATATACAGTTCGACATACTATAAACATCTTTCATTGCATGCACTTTTTCTTTTCTTCAGATACAATTTACAAGAAAAAAAAATGTATTTTTTAGTGTGCAATATATCATAATATAATATGTTATTCGCAAAACATTAATTATAATGTCTATTCTGAGCTATACTGGCGTTATTAAACACCAAAAGATCATTTACTGAACTGACATATAGAGCTTCAACCTGAGACACGAGGAAAATACAGCGCGATAATATTGCAGATTATTATCATTTAGATCACACATTTTTTTTTTATATATAATATCTAATAATGACTCTCCGATCGTTTTAGATCATTTGCTAAAATTAGCTTTCAGTATTAGAGAGTCATTAAGACTTAGTTTCTAGATACCATCGGTTGTGTAGTCTTCCTGAAAATTGATAATATTTGCAAGTCAGTTCACAAGGGCGTCCATATATTATTTTTAGGGCGTTCATGTATAATTTTAACATCATTAGTTATGGACATATCTTTTGGACTAGTTAATTTTGAGGTCATAAAGAAAGGGTTAGCGAATTTAATAAAGGAGGTATGGGGTTAAATGCTTGTTCGTTCGTCACCTGCCATCGCGTGAAGTTTCTCATGTACAACTGGACAAAATGATATTGGGTTATTTGTCTTCAAAATATGAATTTTCATTCACACTGGATTTAAATAGCATTAAATAACATTATAGGAGCCTTAGGTAAATGCAAGTGGCAAAATACAAATAAAATAAAATAATTTTTGTGCTGGAAACGTTTTACTAGTTTCTCATTATTCAAGATATTCATGTTTTAATGGCCGCGTTTCTTCTTTTGGAATTTATTATTATTATTTTTATTTTTGTTATGACAGACTCTGTTAAGGAAAAGGGGGATTTTAATGAAATTTTGCAATACAGTAATTATCATGTATTTGTTCCCTAATACTTTTATTATTAATAATACTATTCTTTTATTTAAACGAGTTTCATTCTACAGTAGGTAAATGATCCATATTATTTATCACTAATTACAGAAATTTAAATTAATATATATATATGCTGCTTAAGTTAAAATGGATAACTTTTAATTGATTTTGTGTATTTTGCGGATAAAAGTTTTCTTCAGGTATACAGTGATTGAAAAGCTTTAGACGGGTGTGTGATTTTATCTAAAAACTGATGTAATTATTAATTTAGCATATTTAATTAATTACATTTTTATTGGTCTAATTAAATTTATCACGGTTATCTATAAGAAAACTGCATTTATTGTATCTTACAAAGTTGCAACCTATATGATAAATTCTAAAGAATAACAGTTTCTTCCATTTCTTCCACTTGGCCTATTTCTTCCGGTCGGTTTTTTCCATTTTGGAAGAAACTTGCCAACCCTCTCACAGGGAAAATTAATATTGAATGCTCGGTATGGGAGATTAGGGAAAGATGGGACATCTGCAGTAATTCTTAAAATAAGCTTTATTTTAATTTATGATTTCCACCAGATGAAGTAATCATTGCATTATACTTGTTGCTGTAAATCTTTTTAGTTGCAAGTGCATATGAGTTTGTGAATTAAAAATACTATTTTACAATATCAAAAGTAACTAACTACTCAGATTTTTAATGTAAATTTTCAATCTCATTCTTTGTTGCCAACTTAATTGTTTTTAATGTTCTATAAACTCAACAATATATCTTTTATGAATGAATAGTTAAGTTAAGCCTAAAAACCACATGCTTGTTGTAAAAACTTTTTTTTTTTTTATGTTGCTGTAAGGGAGAGATGGGACATGTCCCATCCCTCCCATATGATATCTCTATCCAAATAATTATGTTTAACCCCTTAATCGTCGGGCCCGATACATTCACGGGCAGTGTAGGCTGCTTTTTTACAATTCAGATTATTTGATTCCTACCAGTTTCTTAAAAAAGTGTAATTGGCTTTATGCTCGCATTATTTTATCTGCCACTAAGTAATCAGAATATTTCTACTTAAAAAAATTGGTGGCAATCAAGCAATCTGAATTTTAAAAAAGTTAATTACATACAATTTTTTGGTATGTTATATTTATAATACTATCTTGTTTTGGAATTGAATAGTGTAACAAATAAAACTTATTATTTTACAAGTTAAAAAGGAATTTTAACGACTTTCATTTGCGTACATGACACCTCCGATGAAAGTATTGATATCACTATAAATGAACATGAAAATATACAAGAAATAGATTGGTGTAAAGATGAACCAAATATAGGTTTAAATGATTTGTTTTAGTTAGATTTTTAACAAAAAAAAAATCTGTTACTCACTATGTTGGAACAGTTGAAAGCAAAGATGAGGAAGATTTGAGCTTTAAGATTCTATTTATGAGGGGAAATGAAAAGGAAATTTCATCTTCCCGCAAGAAAACGACTGTTCCATCATTGATGAACAAGGCATAATTGCAAAGTTGTGTACATCCACCAAAAATAATTGGCGGCACTAATCGGACAGAAGCATATGTTTTATTGGATTTGGATTTTACAAAGTATAATATAAGATAAAATAAATGTTGTAATTTACAATAAACCGTAAAAATGTAAATGTCCCACTATCTTTGTCATTTTTTCACCATATTTTTGAAAATTAAATATGAATTTTCATTTTAACATGTTCCATCTCTCCCTCACATGAAGGAGGGATGGGGCATTTTTCTTATTAATTTAATTGGTTTATTAACCTAAAATTTTAATTATTATTATCAAATTTATTTATTTTTTTAAATATGTTAAAATGTTTCAGGATGTTATTCTGAAAATTTCTATTTTGTACTAGCGAAACTTAATTTGTAAAAAATATTTTTGTTAAAATTGTCTCATCCCTCCCTAATCTCCTCTATATAAACAGTAATATACATGCTTAAACTAACATTATAGAGAATAATATATGAAGCATTTTCTTAGATGTTATATATTTTTTATTTTTTAATGTCCTTGGTTTTATCGCATTTATTTGATTTTATCCCGGCAAACGCGATAAAATGAGGGGCCACTGTATTAATTCATATCGCTTCGCAATTTCAAATGTATAGATATCCTTTGACAAAATCTGAAAGTAGCAAAGTAGTAACCACTTTTGAAAATAGTTTGTAGTCGCTACTTTTTAAAACAAGTACTAGCTGTAGTTGTATTTAACTATATTCTCGATAAAGTAGTCATAGTAGTTCGCTAAAAAAGTGAAGTAGATTTTCCGACACTGCTTTTAACGTATGTATTAAGATAGTACGAGTATATGTTGATAAATAATTAGCACATCTTTTTGTGTGAAATTTTAATCCTTTTCTATAATTCAACTTTTAAAAACTGATTTCATTTTTTTTTTAAATCATTTTGAGGCGTGTAAATATTTTAAACTTCGCTATTTTAAAAACCATATATATTTCTAACTTTCGGTTCTGTTTAGCATAGCCATTTCTAAACTTAATTTTATCTCTCTATGCAAGAACGGCCAAGAAATCAAAAAAAAGATCCGTGCACGCTTCCAAAGAAACTAAATATTAAGTTTGGTCAAACAGTTTTAAAGGATTGAGATGGAAACGAGATGTAAAAATCTGTGAATTGCACTGTGCTTCTTGGCACAAAGTGCGTGCAGAAAGTAGGAAAGAACGGATGACCCTAGAAAATAGTGCGTGCGAGAAGGCTTCATAAAAATAGGCATGCCACATTTTTACTGAATTTTAAAAAGAATTATCTTCAGTATAACAATTTCTGTATTCGTGCAAATAAGGAAATAAATACGAAAATTTACAAAACAAGTCTAATTTAAAACGTACATTTAAAATTTAGATTTTTAACAATCTTAAACTTTTTTTCATATATGCGAATGTTTTTAGCATATAAAAATTTTGTACATCAAGCCGTATTTGCTCAAACTCTTTGCATAAAAAGGAAGGAGGGGGTGCACATTTTACCCGAAAGACAACCATATGAAACCTTACATGCATTCACATACACCGTAACGATATTGTTATAAAATTGTGTCCAGACGCAGTAAGTAAAATCATGGCACAGTATCATAGCTTGCTTGATTCTAGTATGGTTTGTCGAGGTGCTGTGGTCAATCACCTCACCACACATCCCCGGAACAGTTGAGACCGGTTCAGGGGCTTCCTAGTTGCAGCAACTTTACGCCCAGTCGATTGTGAGTAACATGTCTTAAAAATGTGAGCCGTTGGGGATTGCATTAGAGCAAATATAAAAGAAGAAATAAATATGGAAAGAAAAATGAGATTAAGGATAGAGTCTAAAATAGGAAATAAAATGGTATAACTGTAGTAAATTACTACTGACCACACATCCCCGGTACATAATGCATTGCCATATTTTGTGTATTACAGGTAACAATTTCTGGTGTCAATAAAATATTCTAAAACAAAGTTTATTATGAGCGTACATATTTCAGAAACCCAAATCTTATGGTATTTTAATAAGAGGGTGAATATATATGTGAGAAAATAGGTTCGAGGAAAGAAATTGTTCAGTGTTTTTGCAGAATTCTCCCCCCCCCCCCTCCCCCCATTTCCCAAAATATTGGATTTTCGTTCTGCTAAAATAACACTGTGCATCGTATAATACACGACATATGACTTTTTCTCGTTTTCCTATAATCAAAGGCAGAATGCATATTATATACCAGTATATACGGTAGACAGTAGAAAATCTGATAATGAAAACACTTAAATAAATACGGGTTCTTACTTATTTTTAATAAAATATGTATTGTGAAATAATTGCGAACTTTTACAGGAAATAAAAGAAATTTTTTTCATCGAATGATTTTTTTTCTTAAAAATCAGTGTTGCTCATTTATATCAATGCATTTTTGCCATCTTCAAGGATCTATAATAGGGGTGTCAAACTGTGGCCCGCCGGATACCACTAATTTTTTAAAGAAATAGTCGACTTCTTGAATTGCAGAAATTCGATGATTAGATAAGGCAAAATTTACTGTAAAATTTTAGTGGTATCCGGCGGGCCACAATTTGACACCCATGACCTATAATAATCCTACGGTTATGAAGCTTTTTATCTTCACAGAAAAAAAATAAGCCAACTGTGATTTGACATCATTTTTACTATTCCAGAAGTTTTGCAAAGTACGAAATAAGTTACAATCTAATGAATCAAGATCAGGACTATGAGGTGAATATGGATTTCATCAAACGGATAAATAAAGGTTCCTCCCAATGAATCTCCATGAATCTCCATGCTACGGGCCATAAGTGCTTGCGGATTATCGTTGTCATGGTGGAACATATCTTGTCAGTTTGCATGTTCTTTTCGAACGACATAGAATGGTGTACAATTTTAAAAGGGTTAGAATGTACAAAATTCAAAGAAATCTCATTTAAACAATGAACAGAAAATTTTAATAAATTTAAATATATATAAGCAATTATTACTTTTCAATTAAAAAGAGAAAAATAAAATCTTTTGGCACCACATTGTGAAAGATATAAAATATAATAGATTTGACGAAAAGGAAAATAAAATGTGCACGCTCAAGCCACCATGAAAATCGAAAGGGTGCAAAAGAAAAGTAAAAACCATCGTTGCCAAACACTGAATAAGTGATACACGTATCAACAAAATATCCCGAAATTTTATTCATGACTTCGGTGTAGGGGATAGAGGGTCAACTACACCATTTGTCGCCAACGATTGGATCAGGGCTGTAGAAAAGAAAAAGGGGGGCTTTAACGAGATTTGGGGCGCAGGACCGCAGAAGTAATGCCGCCCCATGCATAAAACAAAAGTCGTCTGTGTCATCCTAGCGACAAATCCCCGCATCGGGGAAGCGCGGGGAAGCTCCATTCCCACGTGGCTAGAGGACACAATGCAGAAAGAGGTGTTCCTTGTCATTGGGGTATATAGTATATATATAGGTAAAAAATGGGTTTTTGAAATATGGAGCTTACATAATGGGAACAAAGGGAGATGGTGAATTATAAAACGTTTATTCTCGCTAGGGTATTTATTAGCTTCATTGTTTCGTAAAATTCTATTGCGAAGCGCTGTGTGATTTAAAAAAGATTGAATTATATTCCCAGGTACGAAATAGCATAAGAGATTATTTTTATGGATCATCTTCAATTTCAGTGTCCTAGATTGTTAGTTTAATTCTTATTATATATCCATCCATTTAAAATCTTATTTACATTTATTTATTTAATGAATGTTTGTATATTTTTAGTTCTTGAAAAAATCATTTTTAGAACAGTCTTTTAGATTTAGTCTATAAATATCAGTACTTAAATTAACTCGGGAGAAGTCGCGCATACCCAGATAATGAATGGTTTTTACATTGTCACCAATAAATACGATTAATAATCGTAACATTATTCAGTCTTAGACAATTGTTACAAATTCTATGATAATGTAAATTGTAGATTACTTTTCGAAAAATAGTGGTGACAATTGTAAAAACCGTACGCACCCTGGGGTATGTCATACCCCGTGCGACTGCTCCCGGGTTAATAATGGGGACAGCAGTGACGGTTAATAAAGGTACGCTTACCTTTTCCCCATTCTTTTCAATCCAGAAAATTTTCTTTATGAATAAACAGTAAGTAATGGCAACTTTTATGAGCAACAAGTGCTCCCCTAATTGCAAACAATACTGAAAATTACTACATACTGCCATCTGATGGAAATATGAGGAAATTCATACACCGGGACAGTAGTGAGTAATAAAATAAGGGACACAACTTTAAACCCAGCAAAAACAAATATTACACATTCACTCCTATAAAAATTATATTATTAATGCTTCATGAGATTCATATTTATTAGAAATCCATTGGTTTTTCAAAATTTTTTAATAATTATTGTTTATATTGATGGCTTTAATGATCAAGTTATGGGCTGAGGACATCAGGGGACAGTAGTGACATTTGAGATATTTAAATTCCATTTTAAGGATTAAAGTAAAAGATTTTCACTGTAGAAGAAACATAATAGTGTAGAACAATCACACAGAAACTTTTTAACATCGAATGAGAATTTATATTGCAAAGAAATGCTGAGAGGTATACTGGGGATTGAGAAATCACATTTATAAGATTTTCGCTCATCTATTCAAAAAATACTTTTGAAATGATTGCTAGCAAACTAAATGTCACACATTCATACTATGAACTATGGAACTGTTGTTAAATTTATCAAACATAGACTTATACAATAACCATCTGCTTAAAAAATTAAGATCCTTTTTTTCAGAACTTTTTAAAGACTACACTTTTTCTTTTTTTTTTTTAGACCGTTGACCAGGCCCCTACCTGCCAGGCTTTTACTTAGCTTAACGGGTTGATGCCTGGCAGCGGAGCGAGAATTTGCCTGCTCTCCGCATGGCGAAGGTGCGTTTGATAAATCTATAGGTCGACGTGGCTTCAGTGCGTCTTGTTACCTTAATTTCTTTTTCTTAGTTGGCCGGTTGCTAATTGATTTTGTATGAGACAGTTCAGCACTGCATAGTGTAGCGAAGTCATGCCGGACAGATGGGAGCTTCTGGGATATTTACTAATTCCACGCTGCATCGCTCACCTATACGTCATGCCACCACTACTCGAGTTGGTCTCGTAATTTAGAACCTTGATCTGGTGACGAGACCTTCACCTGACTAGGCACCCGCAGAGGTGTAATTCACAGGGAACTTGGAGGATTTTACACCCACAACGGATTTTACATGCACCGGGCGCCATTATAGCGTACATGATCTCAGCTTCTGAAAAGGAATGGGGTTAGACATTTTATAACACTTTTAATACTAGAAACAATGTGTTACTTTTAGACTTTACTATTACTTTACTTGGTTGTTTGTCTTAATTTACCTATAGTTCTACCCTATGATTATTTTAACTGAAACTAAATATTCTACAGAGTTGCTTATTCCTATACAGGGGGGACATTATATGCATAATTTACTAAATTAAGAGAGGCGTTGGCCCATCGGCTATATATTATCTATATTTAATTTAATATATAAAATTTATATAACTTAGATAAATTAAAGACTACTCTTGTACTTCATTGTATTTGAAAACTGACACGATTCAAATAAAATAAATAAAATCATAAGCAACAAAAGGCTAAGTTAGACGTTAACAAAACTGGCATGACCTAAAAATCCCTGCACGAAAACTGACACAAAAACAATGTCTTATTATTTTGTTTAAAAATCAGAAATAAAAAATTGTTTTTTCAATCACGTAACAAAGTAAAATTCCTTTTGAATTAAAAATTCTTGCGGTTTACTCGAAATAAGTGACAGACTTAACTTTTAAAATAAAAATATTTAGCCAAACTACAATAACACATGAGAAAAATTTCATGTTTCAAAATCCTTTATAAATAATTCTCGCCAAAGCATTAAACTGTTTTGCAAAATTGACCAGCAAAATTGGAAATGCATGGTCGCCAGCAGAATAAAGTCCTGAGAGGATTTGTATTTTGGCACACTCTAATCACTGCCTGTAGTCTGTTGCCAAGATCCCGTTTCTTAAAATGAAGAATATAAACATGAAAAAAGTTAAAAAAAGTTTTTTTTTCTTGTCAGAACACACCGTGCAAGTCAATTTTTAACCATGTCAACACATAAAGCAACCGAATAATGAAACAAATAAGAAATATTAAGAATTCAAAAATAAGCTTCTAATGACTTTTTCAAAATGACGAATTGAAATACATTATCTTTTTCCTTAAGGTTGTTAGTCAATGAGATGTCGAATTCCCTTCTCTAATGTTAAACCTATGGAACTGAAATGTATTTGTATTTTTAAGTATCTCTTCGGGAAATTGATATTTTGAACTTCATTTTTCAGTGTAAGTATTCTTACCCCCCCCCCCCCCCCCCGTTCAAATGTTCATTTATATATGTATATAGTCGATTATTTATGTGATTTGATGGTTATTATTCACAAAAGTTTTATTATATATATATATATATATATATATATATATATATATTTAAAATGAAATCACATGTGTGAAAAACAAAGGATTTTGGATGTGTATGAGTATGTGCATAGAACATACCAAGGTTTCGACAGAGTTTGTTGGTCAGCTTCATCCGCCATCTTGTTTCAAAATGGCGAAAAATTATTTTTTTTTTAATTTTTAAAAATTCAAAAGATGTACAAAAAAAATTTAAATTAAAAAAATTGTTTCCGCTAAGTGGTAGATCGTGATACAAGGATTTCGGAGCATTTTTTGTTTTGGCTTTACCTTTGAAAGTGGCTGAGATGTGGCAGTTTCAAATTCTAGGGTGGCTGACAGTTTGAAACAATCTGATTTTTGTTATGCTGAACTCTCGTATTTTTCGAACCAATTTTAAAGTGACTGATCACGTGTACAGGACATAACCAGGTTTCGACCGAGTTCGTTGACCAGCTTCATGCGCCATCTTGTTTAGAAATGGTGGCCAGTTAAAAAATTTTAAATTTTTTAAATTTCAAAAAGATGTAAAAAAATATATATATATATATATATAAAATATTTTCGTTAAGAATTAGATCTTGATACAAGGACTCAAAAGCATGTTTTTTTTTTGTTTTTTTTTTGTTTTTTTTTTGTTTTTTTTTTTATCTTTAAAAATTGCTGATATTGCTGTCTGATATTTTGAAACAATCTGATTTTAGTTATGCAGTAACGCTCATGCTGAAATTCTCATTCAATTTCAGTATTAACAAAAACTGGTATTGAATCTTCTATAATTGGATTCCAAGCCTTTTAGCTTCGTGTGTTTGAGTAAAATTAGTTGAATTTTTAAAAAAACAGGTAATATGGAAGCTACCTTTTCCTACCGGTACAGGCCGGGAAGACTTTTTTCTACTATTGTCAAAATATTTCTAAAACATATATTTAAATTTATTTGCAATCTTAAAATCCTAGCCAGTTTTGCTGAGATTTTAACACATAAAATTATAAAATAATCATACATTTTAGAAATATTTTTACAACTAAGAAAAAAAAGAGACATGCTTTAAGAAGTATACACAGAAAAAATAAGTTAAAAATATTAATTTATTAAGGAGATATTTCAAAAATACGAATACATTCCACTCCCATAAATTTAACATTAGCAAGGGGCATTTGATGACTAACAGCCTTAAGAAGGCTGTTTAAAATAATTTTTAAATACATGAATGCAAAAAGAAAATCAGCACTAAATATTGTCTTCCACGAGGAGGGAGGAAGGGACTGGGGACAGCGCCCCCTTAACAAAAAATTCTTAGTTCCTTTTCCTCTTACTGTTTAATTATTTTAAGTTACTTGGAAAAAAAATTCATATTTTTTCAAAATTAGAGATAAAGAAAATTTATTTAATTATATTTAAAAACCCAGGGAGGGGTAATTGCACTCACCTTCCCCCTCCTGCTTGTGGATGCCTATACATACTAAGCTCCTAAATAAAAAAATTCATAGATAAATAAACACTTTTCACCTTAGTACGTGTGCAAAATTTCATATTTCAAAATCTTTCATAAACAATTCTCACAACTGCATCAAACTGTTTGCAAAACTGCCCAGCAGAATTTTAGATGTGTGGAGAAAGGAAAAGAATGTCTAAATCCCCGTAAATTGTGGTAAGAGGGAAAGTGGAAGGGTGTAAAGGTGGAGGCTACGATCTGATTGTTTGGCGCGGATTCAGGGGATGGAATTAATACGTCAGATCTGCTAAATCCCTGAGCGGGTCCACATCGAGCTTCCCAAATTTTCTTTCTCCATCTTCCAATCTTCTCAGCCAACAAAGGATTTGGTCGACAGGGCATTGTGGAAGAAGACGAATTACCAAATGCCTTACGCTTTCATGAGACCGAAGAACTAACAAGAAGAGTGTATTCAATATGGAAGAGGCTTAACTAGATTAGTTAAAGTATTTCTTTCCACGGGAAAGTGTAAAAAGAAAGCAATTTTATTAATGCACTTGAGGAAGATTATATTATCATATTATCTAGCTCAGAAGATCATATTATATTATCACATTATCTGCAGTTTTTAGAAACTTATTTATTTCTTAATAAAGTTGATCTATTTAGATGCTGACGTTCCAGAGAAATGTAGTCTTTACCAAAATGGATTTATACAGAACAACGTATAAAAAAGAATATCATTAAATAATAACTACAGAGTAGCAAAAAATAACTTGAACAGACGTTTTAGATTATAATTATTTTAATAACCTCAGAAATAAAAATCAGATTGCTAATAGACAAAGTAGGACTCAGATTGCTAATAGAAATCTCTGATTTGAAAACTACTGATCAGATTTGAAAACTGATCAGAAAACTACAAGTTTCTGAACTGGCCGCCTTTCGCGTTTATGTAAGTGAAATATTTTGATAAAAAATTCAGCAATAGGCTGCAACGCATTTCCAGACATTTTGATCAATCACCTGGAAAGACTTTTTACATAGACTCCAAATGTCTGTGACACTTAGAACATCTTCTCTGTAAGATGATAATGAGAATAACCCATTTGGATAATATCTGTAGAGTATACGGGCTATATTGTTTTCATTTTTATTATTTTCAGTAGTTTGTAAGATGCGGCTTGCACCATTCAGGTGCTGTTGTTCTATACATGAAAAATAATCTTGCTAGAGAATCCATTTTTCATTTTCAAAGTACTCTTAAGGACAGGGAAGCACAACACCCCGAAAAAATTTTTAATGCTACCTTTGCTAGTTTAGTTTTATGCCTTCTTCGACAAAAGCAAGCGGTGTTTTGCCAGTTGAATAAATCTCACACCAAGCCATAAGGGAGTGATAATTTTGCCGACTTACTATAATGGCTGATGGACTAAGAGCATAATACTTGGGTCGAATTCGATTGCTTTGTTGATTGTGGACTAGTTCGATTGTGAGGATTCTGGAAACACTTTGCTACTGATTGTGTTGCACCCCTTTTATTGATAGTAGATGATAAAAGAGAGTTCTGCGCCAGCGGTGGGTGCGGTGGTGACCTTCTGTGCTCTGTGAAGGTCAGCGGAAGTGGCAGGTGTGGACACCGGATGTAGCAGGTGGGGATAACAGGCATGTTGAGACAGGAAGTGAACAGGAAGTGTAGATAGGAAGTTTAGCCGGAAATGTGACAGGAAGTGAATGCGATAAGGGAGAGAGGGGGAGGGCTTATTTTTGTGTGGGGCTTAATTTATTTTGTTGGTTTTAATCCTTCTAGTCGAGTGGAGTTGAGTTGTAGGAATCCTGCTATCAGAATGAATTTAGTTTGAAAGTAATATTAGCAAAATGTTCGATTTTTTTTTTTTTTTTTTTTTTTTTTTTGTTTCACCTGAAATAAAAATTTTATTTGCTAACTAACACCTAATATAAAAATGGAAATCTTTCTGACTTTGTTTTACTTTATAAAAGTTTAACGTGAAATTTATTTTTAGACTGGAAACGCGACAGGAAATAAGATCGGAAACGGGATTAGACATGCTTTTTCCAAAAAGGGTTTTCAGGAAGCAGTAAACATGTTTTAGGAACATGTTTGGGAGCTTGTTGGAACAGGACAGGTGGTTTGTGAGACCGGAAGTAATTAAGATGAGAGAGATAAAGAAGGTGCATGATTAGACATATAGATTTTGTTCTTTGTAGAGGGTGAAATTTTGTTTTATTTTTTATTTAAAGTGTTTTCATTTTTTTTTAATTTAATTTATTTAAAGCGTTTCAAATTATGTTTTATATTTTTTTTTGTAGTGTTTTACGTATTATTTTAATTTTTAGTGACATTAGAACCTGCAATTTCTGTATCACACATGTCTTATCTTAGGTCACCAAGGATGTGTGTGTGTTGTTATCTCTTTAAATGCGAGAGATGGTTACTTCAGACCTGCGTTGAGATATCTTTATCATAGTTTTAATGAACTGCAGGAAATTGTCTTTAGCTATTGAGTAATTCGCGAGTTTTGGTTTAATATGAATGCTATTACATCTGTTTGTTTAATTTACAAGCACATTTCTCTTACAACACTCTGTCAACAGATCACTTCAATATTCGAAATAATAATTTAGAGGGAAAATTTTTACTTTCTATACGAAATTTTATTTATAGAGATTGACGAAGATAGTATGCCTAATTCTTTCTTGTACATTTCTTGTACAACATTATATTCAAAATAGAGTTTTGTTACCAAAAATAACGTGTTTATACATTTTAAAAACGAAAGCAAAGTGATTTTCAAAAATGTAAATATAAGCTATACACCCACGCATTTTTGTTATTGAATTAAATTACAAGGTTTAATATTGTATTCAGCGTAATATTTTCTTATAAAAGCCGTTTCACAAACTTGTATACTAAAAGTAATGTGTCATTTTTAGGGGAAAAAATTAATTCAAGTCATTGAGACTAATCTTTATGGGGGAAAAATTTGTCATACTTCTTTGTGTTACATTACATCTTCCGTTTTTTAAGTTTACAAATTTGTGGACTAACTTAAATAATCGTTTTTAGGATACTTAAACAATATATATATATACTTTTTAATTATATAATTTTTTTTAATTGACTTGTAATATAGCTTTTTTTTCTTAAAAGGGTACTGTAGAATAACTTATGTCACAAATACTACATCCTTCTTTAGTTAAATATGTTTCACTTAAGACATGACAAAGTGTCTTAGAAACATTTCATTTTGGAGTTAAGTGATTAAAGAAGAAAAATATTATTTATATAAACACAACACATAAGACCAGTGACTGAGAGGTTCTGGTTTTAAAGCTACTAGACGTTTGGGTTTAAACTTCTCTCGCGCTCGTCGACCTAACCGTTCGGAGTTTTCTTCGAACCTTGTCAATACGAGTTAGGAGCCCTTAGAATGACCCCTAGAGTGACCTATATCCCAAGCGTAGATAATCGGTTTTAACAAATAACCAACCATCCACAACACATAAGACATTTTAGATCATTACATAAGACATTTTAGATCATTACATAAGACATTTTAGATTATTACATTTAGTTAAGAAGTGATTTGACGTGCAAAATATTATTTATAAAATCATACAATAAGAGAATTTTAAAGATTTTTTCCTTTTAAATGAACAATTTTTAGTGACTATTTAACTTATTAAAGAGAGCGGGTATTTTGTTTAGAGTTATACGATTAAAATAAATTTTCAATAGATTTGACTTTATACAACCAACATTTTAAAAAAAGGGAATGGAATCTAGTTTTTATAAATTAACGTTTTTCAATTTTACAAATACTTCACACCCCGTCTTTTTTCCCCCTCTTTTAGTAGACTTTACATACATAAGACATAAAAAGCGTTTTAGAATACATCATTTAGAAATTAAGTGGTTTGATAAATAAAATATTATTTATAAAAGCAATAGATACGAGAGTAATAAGGATTTTTACTTACATATGTACGAACTTCTGATATGTAAGACTTTCTAAATCATTGTGCAAGAATTAAGTGGTTATTGAACTTATAACATTACATGATGAAATAATCACGTGACGTATTTTTAAACCAATAAAATGTCAGTATTTTCAAACAAATAAAAAGTTAGTATTTTTACACGAGCGCCCTCTATCATTATATAAATTTCAATGAAACGAGTTCATAACATTCTACTGTGACCTGATATCGTTGTAATAGGTTGTATTTTTCATTTAAGTTATTGTGGAACGAGTTATGAATTCTTATGTTGGTGATGTAACCAACTTGGAGTGTCAACACTCATCACCAGAGTTAAATAATCAAGAGATGGATTCTACACTTTTATCCAAAGAAGGACTCGTTTCGAATTATGAAGTGAAACTCACCTCATCAGGACTAAAGAAACAGAAGTTACCTCATGTGCGTAAGATGTGTAACACAGCATTTCCTCGAAAAGTTAACTTAGTGTTTCATATGAAAAGTCATCTAAAGGAAAAATCTTTTTGCTGTGAGGTGTGTGCTGAAGTTTTTTCACAAAAGAGTGATTTACGTAATCATCAAAAGATTCACAAATTGCCCAAACAATACAAGTGTAGTGATTGCAACGAGATATTTTCAAGAATGTCTGACTTATTAATACACAAGAAGACCCATAAGATTCGTAAACAATATTCATGTGCAAAGTGTTGTGAAATATTTAAGTGTGAATCGGATTTTTTACAACATTGTGATACTTTTCATAAAGTTTTACTTAATATTGCGAAATCACCCTGTTTAAAAGATTTGTTATTTGAACTTATAGTGAAGCTTATAGATTAGTTCGAACTTATAGTGAATTAAAAGACAAAATGATATGCAAAATATATGAACTAGAATTAACAGACCAAAACATACATGTACATGCTGAGAATGCCTTTTTAAAGTTGTACAACGGCTTTGAAGATTTCACAGAACGAGTGTTTAATTGGACATTACGAAAAATTTTGAAATTAGAATTGATTACAGCTCAATATGACAGGCTTATTTGATTTGTATTATTTTAAATGATTAATAAATAGTTTGATTGCGAAAAAAAGTGTTTTCTTTAGCATACACTGCGTGACTTTTAAACTAATGTTGTGTATTTTGAATGTGTCAGACAAAACAGGAGTGTGTTGACATTTAAAAAAAAAAAGATTTTACATAATATAAAAGTTTTACAATAAAAATTGACTTACCTAAAGTTTTTTCAAGATAGTCACGATATCCTTTCCATTACAATTATTTTAAGGAAATAGAATTTAATTTTGTTGTGAATAACACATTGTTGTTAACATCACGTGGTTTGTCTTATCATAACTATGAGATCCTAAGATCACTTCCTATTAACATGATAACGAAGAGTAAAAAAATGACTAATGCAAGCCGATTTTCCTGCCTAAACTTGTTATCAGCTTGCATGAGTGACTCATCTTTACATGTGTGGATTTGTATGTTGAAAAAATGATTGCTATGTTTAACCCGTGTAGACGATTTTTATCCGGAAGCTGTTTGAACTACCAAATTTCAGATATCACACATTTTACTAGAACATTTAAATATTTTAATGTCTTTTCGCCCGCAAATTGGAAACTTAGGATTATCACCTTTACATCGAGACATGGAAGGTAGAAAAATAATAACTTTACACTTAGACAATATTTTAATTTAAGAAGAATTAGACTTAACACATTGTTAGAGTTTCTTTGAAAAATATCTAGTTGGTTGTAAATTTTAGAAAATTCGACCTAACGAAATTAACACACTTAAAAATATCTAGTTGGTTATACATTTTATAAAATAAGCAACAAATAAACATTTCGATACATTGACAAAAGAAAATAATTAAGTTTAAGTAAACTTTACACTTAGACAATATTTCAAACTAAGAAAAATAATAACTTTACACTTATATAATATTTTCAACTAAGGAAAATTAATAACTTTAAAAATCAGACTTAACACATTGTTAAAGTTTTTTTAAAACAACACAACATTTTCAAAGCAGTGGAAATAGTATACCTGAAAAAAATTCAACTTAGTGGAATTTAATAGTGAATTTTTTTAACCTCACTCATTTAAAAAATAAAACTTTGTAAATTTTTTCCATTTTTAAAATAAAACTTATTTAAAAAATAAATAAGCAACTATTAAACATTTTGAATGTCTTAGACAAAGTGTGAATAAATTTCTTGAAATTATATAAAACATGAAAAATTTCATTACTTTTAAAAGAAATTTTATTTTTGGTGAAATAAACTCGAGGTATTTATTATATGTTACTTAAACTACATGAGAATTGATTGAAAATGTGTTACTTTTAATCACTCACAAGATAAGACATGATGTTACAATATACACATAGGAATGACATAGGAATTTCAGATGGGTTTTTCTCCCACACATGACGTCACTGATAACATATTTACTGATCAAGTCATAAAATCATAGTTTAGGGTAGGTTTTTAAGCACGAAGTTTAGTTGAGATTTAAGATATTTGAGAAATATAAACTACAACTTTGGCTACTTTTTGAAATTTCCCCCTGCATAAGAAAAAGAACATAGAAAAATAAAATGAAAAGTCGTATTTGAATGGAATCAAATTATTATCCTTTCACTTAACAGCTGAATGCGTCGGTAATTACATCACAAAGGCACTGATAACAACTGATTGAATATATTGTGTTTCTTTTTTAAGGTTAAATTGATTTAATATTCAAGTTATTTCTTAATGATACACTTAAAAACAATAAACTTAATTAGCATTCAAAAAGCAAACGATCACATTATTGTGTAAAACAATCAAATGTTTTAAAAGTCACGAGTTAAAATTTGAAATGACTTAGAGTTTAAGTAGAATTTAGATGTGAACCTTTTAAAATGAAATAATAGTTTTTTGTATCGCCCTCTATCGGTGGGTAATAGAATTAAGAGATAATTAAAAGTTTTAACTTGAATTCGAGCCCACAACAAAAATTATTTTTCGGTTTTATAATTTAGGGTAGGTTTAACTGAGCAAGCCATGATATTTCAGTATTTATAGACGATTTAAGATATTCGATAAAGGAAATCATCTGAATTTTTAATTTAATTGAAGGGTTTACTGCTTAAAGTACTACAAAATGAGTACAACACGATGCATAGTTTTTTAATTAATTATATTTTTCGAAAGGTTAAATTGACTTATTGATAAACTTAGGATTTATGTTTAAAGTGAATAAATTTGACATGTTAGGTTCACTTAATAACAGAGGGTTGAATAAGTTATTTTTAATAAAAATAAAGTTTACTAAAAGTTTTTAAAGTTAAAAAAATATAGTTTTAAAAAATTTAAAGTTTACAAAAAGTTTAAAAATCTTTAAGTAAATCAAAATTAACTTTTTAATTTTAACTATTGAGAGACTATAATCTAACTGTTTATCCTTGTAACCAACTGGTGCATATCAACTATATACTCTGTATCTGCATATGCGCAGAAAAACATAGACATTTAATCTAACTTGAGTTCGACTTTAAATTATTTGCCAACTTTTAAGTTTAATTACTATACACAACTCGATTACCTTTCCCACAAAACACCTTTCAGAAACAAAACAGAAATTAACACTTACCGAAAAACACGTCCACTTTGGGTGTTAGTCTTCACTCAACTAACGTTTCTCCCTTATCTTTGCTAGGGGGCGCTGCAATCGCCGCTAGAGGCGTTAGTAGTCTTCAGGTGTGTGATAAGAATAAACTTTAAATCCAACTTACACTCGCTCAGTCATTCTTGCTTCTCTCTACCTTGCTAACAACCGTTTGCTGCTGGCTCATTGTTTGGTTGTTTAAACTTGTTGAATGACGTCATCATGTGTTTGTCTAAACTTGTCCAGTCTTGTTTTTATGCAGTACGTCTATTTAGATGAGTCATCACTCGTTTATCTTGGTTGACTTGTCCAAACTTGTTTTTGTGTGGCACGTCTATTTGGGTGAGTCATCGTTCGCTTATCTTGCTTTACTTGTTTGAACTTGTCTAGTATCCACCACCTCATGTCTTTTGTCATAGCTTGAATATACTTTACACCAATCACTTAAATATAAAAGTCTTGTCACAACTTACTTAAACTTTGATAAAAATATTAATTATTTATAAATTTCATCAAATTCTTATTTTTCTGATACATTTACTATGTAATTTTCGTTCAAAAATATGGTAAAGCCCGATTTTAAATCGAAGTCTAAGATAAATTCCCCAAATTTGTAACATTTTAACACTAATAATAAATATTGTAAGCACCCAGTACATACAAGTTTTGTAAAAATAATATTACTTATAGCTAACTCGTTATGTCCCATGATACAAAACTTCAATATAACTAAAATCAGTGTTAAACGAAAATCTAATCACGTGTCTTTATATATTATTTTGAAATGCAAAGCATTATATCTAAACGAATGATATAAGGAGTAGTTAGAATAGTTCTTATATTTTTGTTAGTAAAAAATTTATACACATTATCTTACAAGGTTGCAATATTCAACACACGGTTCACCATATTTAAAAACGATTCACCATGATTTAAAAACTTAGTAACATATTTTAAATTTATAAATTTAAATTAAAACATATTTTTATAAATAAACAATTATAAATACTTACGTATTTTTAATTTAAATTTATAAATTTAAAATTTTAAAATTTTAAGTTTTTAAATCATGGTGAATCGTTTTTAAATATGGTGAACCGTGTGTTGAATATTGCAACCTTGTAAGATAATGTGTATAAATTTTTTACTAACAAAAATATAAGAACTATTCTAACTACTCCTTATATCATTCGTTTAGATATAATGCTTTGCATTTCAAAATAATATATAAAGACACGTGATTAGATTTTCGTTTAACACTGATTTTAGTTATATTGAAGTTTTGTATCATGGGACATAACGAGTTAGCTATAAGTAATATTATTTTTACAAAACTTGTATGTACTGGGTGCTTACAATATTTATTATTAGTGTTAAAATGTTACAAATTTGGGGAATTTATCTTAGACTTCGATTTAAAATCGGGCTTTACCATATTTTTGAACGAAAATTACATAGTAAATGTATCAGAAAAATAAGAATTTGATGAAATTTATAAATAATTAATATTTTTATCAAAGTTTAAGTAAGTTGTGACAAGACTTTTATATTTAAGTGATTGGTGTAAAGTATATTCAAGCTATGACAAAAGACATGAGGTGGTGGATACTAGACAAGTTCAAACAAGTAAAGCAAGATAAGCGAACGATGACTCACCCAAATAGACGTGCCACACAAAAACAAGTTTGGACAAGTCAACCAAGATAAACGAGTGATGACTCATCTAAATAGACGTACTGCATAAAAACAAGACTGGACAAGTTTAGACAAACACATGATGACGTCATTCAACAAGTTTAAACAACCAAACAATGAGCCAGCAGCAAACGGTTGTTAGCAAGGTAGAGAGAAGCAAGAATGACTGAGCGAGTGTAAGTTGGATTTAAAGTTTATTCTTATCACACACCTGAAGACTACTAACGCCTCTAGCGGCGATTGCAGCGCCCCCTAGCAAAGATAAGGGAGAAACGTTAGTTGAGTGAAGACTAACACCCAAAGTGGACGTGTTTTTCGGTAAGTGTTAATTTCTGTTTTGTTTCTGAAAGGTGTTTTGTGGGAAAGGTAATCGAGTTGTGTATAGTAATTAAACTTAAAAGTTGGCAAATAATTTAAAGTCGAACTCAAGTTAGATTAAATGTCTATGTTTTTCTGCGCATATGCAGATACAGAGTATATAGTTGATATGCACCAGTTGGTTACAAGGATAAACAGTTAGATTATAGTCTCTCAATAGTTAAAATTAAAAAGTTAATTTTGATTTACTTAAAGATTTTTAAACTTTTTGTAAACTTTAAATTTTTTAAAACTATATTTTTTTAACTTTAAAAACTTTTAGTAAACTTTATTTTTATTAAAAATAACTTATTCAACCCTCTGTTATTAAGTGAACCTAACATGTCAAATTTATTCACTTTAAACATAAATCCTAAGTTTATCAATAAGTCAATTTAACCTTTCGAAAAATATAATTAATTAAAAAACTATGCATCGTGTTGTACTCATTTTGTAGTACTTTAAGCAGTAAACCCTTTAATTAAATTAAAAATTCAGATGATTTCCTTTATCGAATATCTTAAATCGTCTATAAATACTGAAATATCATGGCTTGCTCAGTTAAACCTACCCTAAATTATAAAACCGAAAAATAATTTTTGTTGTGGGCTCGAATTCAAGTTAAAACTTTTAATTATCTCTTAATTCTATTACCCACCGATAGAGGGCGATACAAAAAACTATTATTTCATTTTAAAAGGTTCACATCTAAATTCTACTTAAACTCTAAGTCATTTCAAATTTTAACTCGTGACTTTTAAAACATTTGATTGTTTTACACAATAATGTGATCGTTTGCTTTTTGAATGCTAATTAAGTTTATTGTTTTTAAGTGTATCATTAAGAAATAACTGGAATATTAAATCAATTTAACCTTAAAAAAGAAACATAATATATTCAATCAGTTGTTATCAGTGCCTTTGTGATGTAATTACCGACGCATTCAGCTGTTAAGTGAAAGGATAATAATTTGATTCCATTCAAATACGACTTTTCATTTTATTTTTCTATGTTCTTTTTCTTATGCAGGGGGAAATTTCAAAAAGTAGCCAAAGTTGTAGTTTATATTTCTCAAATATCTTAAATCTCAACTAAACTTCGTGCTTAAAAACCTACCCTAAACTATGATTTTATGACTTGATCAGTAAATATGTTATCAGTGACGTCATGTGTGGGAGAAAAACCCATCTGAAATTCCTATGTCATTCCTATGTGTATATTGTAACATCATGTCTTATCTTGTGAGTGATTAAAAGTAACACATTTTCAGTCAATTCTCATGTAGTTTAAGTAACATATAATAAATACCTCGAGTTTATTTCACCAAAAATAAAATTTCTTTTAAAAGTAATGAAATTTTTCATGTTTTATATAATTTCAACAAATTTATTCACACTTTGTCTAAGACATTCAAAATGTTTAATAGTTGCTTATTTATTTTTTAAATAAGTTTTATTTTAAAAATGGAAAAAATTTACAAAGTTTTATTTTTTAAATGAGTGAGGTTAAAAAATTTCACTATTAAATTCCACTAAGTTGAATTTTTTTCAGGTATACTATTTCCACTGCTTTGAAAATGTTGTGTTGTTTTAAAAAAACTTTAACAATGTGTTAAGTCTGATTTTTAAAGTTATTAATTTTCCTTAGTTGAAAATATTATATAAGTGTAAAGTTATTATTTTTCTTAGTTTGAAATATTGTCTAAGTGTAAAGTTTACTTAAACTTAATTATTTTCTTTTGTCAATGTATCGAAATGTTTATTTGTTGCTTATTTTATAAAATGTATAACCAACTAGATATTTTTAAGTGTGTTAATTTCGTTAGGTCGAATTTTCTAAAATTTACAACCAACTAGATATTTTTCAAAGAAACTCTAACAATGTGTTAAGTCTAATTCTTCTTAAATTAAAATATTGTCTAAGTGTAAAGTTATTATTTTTCTACCTTCCATGTCTCGATGTAAAGGTGATAATCCTAAGTTTCCAATTTGCGGGCGAAAAGACATTAAAATATTTAAATGTTCTAGTAAAATGTGTGATATCTGAAATTTGGTAGTTCAAACAGCTTCCGGATAAAAATCGTCTACACGGGTTAAACATAGCAATCATTTTTTCAACATACAAATCCACACATGTAAAGATGAGTCACTCATGCAAGCTGATAACAAGTTTAGGCAGGAAAATCGGCTTGCATTAGTCATTTTTTTACTCTTCGTTATCATGTTAATAGGAAGTGATCTTAGGATCTCATAGTTATGATAAGACAAACCACGTGATGTTAACAACAATGTGTTATTCACAACAAAATTAAATTCTATTTCCTTAAAATAATTGTAATGGAAAGGATATCGTGACTATCTTGAAAAAACTTTAGGTAAGTCAATTTTTATTGTAAAACTTTTATATTATGTAAAATCTTTTTTTTTTTTAAATGTCAACACACTCCTGTTTTGTCTGACACATTCAAAATACACAACATTAGTTTAAAAGTCACACAGTGTATGCTAAAGAAAACACTTTTTTTCGCAATCAAACTATTTATTAATCATTTAAAATAATACAAATCAAATAAGCCTGTCATATTGACCTGTAATCAATTCTAATTTCAAAATTTTTCGTAATGTCCAATTAAACACTCGTTCTGTGAAATCTTCAAAGCCGTTGTACAACTTTAAAAAGGCATTCTCAGCATGTACATGTATGTTTTGGTCTGTTAATTCTTGTTCATATATTTTGCATATCATTTTGTCTTTTAATTCACTATAAGTTCGAACTAATCTATAAGCTTCACTATAAGTTCAAATAACAAATCTTTTAAACAGGGTGATTTCGCAATATTAAGTAAAACTTTATGAAAAGTATCACAATGTTGTAAAAAATCCGATTCACACTTAAATATTTCACAACACTTTGCTCATGAATATTGTTTACGAATCTTATGGGTCTTCTTGTGTATTAATAAGTCAGACATTCTTGAAAATATCTCGTTGCAATCACTACACTTGTATTGTTTGGGCAATTTGTGAATCTTTTGATGATTACGTAAATCACTCTTTTGTGAAAAAACTTCAGCACACACCTCACAGCAAAAAGATTTTTCCTTTAGATGACTTTTCATATGAAACACTAAGTTAACTTTTCGAGGAAATGCTGTGTTACACATCTTACGCACATGAGGTAACTTCTGTTTCTTTAGTCCTGATGAGGTGAGTTTCACTTCATAATTCGAAACGAGTCCTTCTTTGGATAAAAGTGTAGAATCCATCTCTTGATTATTTAACTCTGGTGATGAGTGTTGACACTCCAAGTTGGTTACATCACCAACATAAGAATTCATAACTCGTTCCACAATAACTTAAATGAAAAATACAACCTATTACAACGATATCAGGTCACAGTAGAATGTTATGAACTCGTTTCATTGAAATTTATATAATGATAGAGGGCGCTCGTGTAAAAATACTAACTTTTTATTTGTTTGAAAATACTGACATTTTATTGGTTTAAAAATACGTCACGTGATTATTTCATCATGTAATGTTATAAGTTCAATAACCACTTAATTCTTGCACAATGATTTAGAAAGTCTTACATATCAGAAGTTCGTACATATGTAAGTAAAAATCCTTATTACTCTCGTATCTATTGCTTTTATAAATAATATTTTATTTATCAAACCACTTAATTTCTAAATGATGTATTCTAAAACGCTTTTTATGTCTTATGTATGTAAAGTCTACTAAAAGAGGGGGAAAAAAGACGGGGTGTGAAGTATTTGTAAAATTGAAAAACGTTAATTTATAAAAACTAGATTCCATTCCCTTTTTTTAAAATGTTGGTTGTATAAAGTCAAATCTATTGAAAATTTATTTTAATCGTATAACTCTAAACAAAATACCCGCTCTCTTTAATAAGTTAAATAGTCACTAAAAATTGTTCATTTAAAAGGAAAAAATCTTTAAAATTCTCTTATTGTATGATTTTATAAATAATATTTTGCACGTCAAATCACTTCTTAACTAAATGTAATAATCTAAAATGTCTTATGTAATGATCTAAAATGTCTTATGTAATGATCTAAAATGTCTTATGTGTTGTGGATGGTTGGTTATTTGTTAAAACCGATTATCTACGCTTGGGATATAGGTCACTCTAGGGGTCATTCTAAGGGCTCCTAACTCGTATTGACAAGGTTCGAAGAAAACTCCGAACGGTTAGGTCGACGAGCGCGAGAGAAGTTTAAACCCAAACGTCTAGTAGCTTTAAAACCAGAACCTCTCAGTCACTGGTCTTATGTGTTGTGTTTATATAAATAATATTTTTCTTCTTTAATCACTTAACTCCAAAATGAAATGTTTCTAAGACACTTTGTCATGTCTTAAGTGAAACATATTTAACTAAAGAAGGATGTAGTATTTGTGACATAAGTTATTCTACAGTACCCTTTTAAGAAAAAAAAGCTATATTACAAGTCAATTAAAAAAAATTATATAATTAAAAAGTATATATATATATTGTTTAAGTATCCTAAAAACGATTATTTAAGTTAGTCCACAAATTTGTAAACTTAAAAAACGGAAGATGTAATGTAACACAAAGAAGTATGACAAATTTTTCCCCCATAAAGATTAGTCTCAATGACTTGAATTAATTTTTTCCCCTAAAAATGACACATTACTTTTAGTATACAAGTTTGTGAAACGGCTTTTATAAGAAAATATTACGCTGAATACAATATTAAACCTTGTAATTTAATTCAATAACAAAAATGCGTGGGTGTATAGCTTATATTTACATTTTTGAAAATCACTTTGCTTTCGTTTTTAAAATGTATAAACACGTTATTTTTGGTAACAAAACTCTATTTCGAATATAATGTTGTACAAGAAATGTACAAGAAAGAATTAGGCATACTATCTTCGTCAATCTCTATAAATAAAATTTCGTATAGAAAGTAAAAATTTTCCCTCTAAATTATTATTTCGAATATTGAAGTGATCTGTTGACAGAGTGTTGTAAGAGAAATGTGCTTGTAAATTAAACAAACAGATGTAATAGCATTCATATTAAACCAAAACTCGCGAATTACTCAATAGCTAAAGACAATTTCCTGCAGTTCATTAAAACTATGATAAAGATATCTCAACGCAGGTCTGAAGTAACCATCTCTCGCATTTAAAGAGATAACAACACACACACATCCTTGGTGACCTAAGATAAGACATGTGTGATACAGAAATTGCAGGTTCTAATGTCACTAAAAATTAAAATAATACGTAAAACACTACAAAAAAAAATATAAAACATAATTTGAAACGCTTTAAATAAATTAAATTAAAAAAAAATGAAAACACTTTAAATAAAAAATAAAACAAAATTTCACCCTCTACAAAGAACAAAATCTATATGTCTAATCATGCACCTTCTTTATCTCTCTCATCTTAATTACTTCCGGTCTCACAAACCACCTGTCCTGTTCCAACAAGCTCCCAAACATGTTCCTAAAACATGTTTACTGCTTCCTGAAAACCCTTTTTGGAAAAAGCATGTCTAATCCCGTTTCCGATCTTATTTCCTGTCGCGTTTCCAGTCTAAAAATAAATTTCACGTTAAACTTTTATAAAGTAAAACAAAGTCAGAAAGATTTCCATTTTTATATTAGGTGTTAGTTAGCAAATAAAATTTTTATTTCAGGTGAAACAAAAAAAAAAAAAAAAAAAAAAAAATCGAACATTTTGCTAATATTACTTTCAAACTAAATTCATTCTGATAGCAGGATTCCTACAACTCAACTCCACTCGACTAGAAGGATTAAAACCAACAAAATAAATTAAGCCCCACACAAAAATAAGCCCTCCCCCTCTCTCCCTTATCGCATTCACTTCCTGTCACATTTCCGGCTAAACTTCCTATCTACACTTCCTGTTCACTTCCTGTCTCAACATGCCTGTTATCCCCACCTGCTACATCCGGTGTCCACACCTGCCACTTCCGCTGACCTTCACAGAGCACAGAAGGTCACCACCGCACCCACCGCTGGCGCAGAACTCTCTTTTATCATCTACTATTGATGTTATCCATTTTTGAAGTCTAACATTTTTGTTGGCCATTTTAAGATTGTGGCCTGCTTCACTTTCTTATACGAGTATCCAAGGAACTTTTTCAGAATTTGTTCAACAATCTTCCGGTTGAGGTTCATCTTTTTTGCGACTGTTTTCATTCAAACGTACAGCATGCGTCTATCTTCTGCACTGTCATTTTGTGTTTTCTGATCATTTTGACTGAAGTCTGAGGTCGAACCTCCACCGTGTCTTTACTATAGTCAACCTATCCGAAGCATTTTGTGGAATCCAATATAGGCTATCTTGAAACTTTTAGTATTTGAGCGAACTCTCATTGCTTCGTGTCTCCAGGGTGTAATGCGAAAAATGCATTTTTCTGAGGGTCCATTATCACAAGCTCAAACAATCTGTTTCAGTGATGCTTGGGGTATCTTTCCCATGCAGAGATTATAAAATTTACTTGGCGGAGTTTAGTAATGTTTTTTAATTTCAATTTGAGCTTTGTTTTTTGCCACCCTAAATAAAAATACAGTGGAACCCCGATTTTACGTTTTTCATGGGACCAGCAGAAAAAAAACGTACGAAACGGGAAAACGTAAAATCGGGGTCAAATAGAGAAAAACACTTCAAGAAAACAAATTATACAAAAATAAACTTACCAATACCATATTAGTATTTAAAAAATATGTGTTATTCTTTATTGCGTTTTCTTTTTAAGTGTAATTTCACATGTACTCTATTTTCAATACATGCAAGTTTTTGCAAATTTTTTTCTTAATTTTCATATCCAGTGAAAATTTCTTTAAAATTTTTAAACTCGCAATGGCCTCTGCCAATTGGGGCACGATGTCTTCTGGGTCTTCATCAATATCATCCTCACTTCAATATTGCGAAATCAAATCGGAAATAGTCTGAATGTCTGTGGTAGCGATAACATCCTTATTGCAATCAATGTACTCATCAACATTGATGTCTGCAAGTATAAATTCATCCTCTTTTGTGTAGTCTACCAAAGAGAGCTCTTCCGGCGGCGCTTCACCGTTAATTACGGATTTTGAAAATTCTCCCTTCAGAAAAACATTTGACATGTATTTTTCATCCACGCCGATGAGATGAAAAGAGCATTCGGCACATTTAGCTTTGTTTTCTAAGCATCTTGAAGCTCAACAGAATCAAGTGAAAAAAGGCCTTTTCTTACCAGTTGCTTGCTATAGTGCATTTTGGAGGATCTGTTTATTCCCAAGTCACATGGCTGAAGTAAACTGGTACAGTTGGATGGGAAAAATTCCTTACGCACATTCTTTAAATTCAGATTAACATGAGTGCACTGGTCTACGAATAAAATCGTTTTTGTAAGCTCATTTTTATTTTCAACTTTCTTACAAAATCTTCAAAAAGATTTAGAGTCATCCAAGCATTCTGGTTGGCATTGAAATCTGTCGGCAAACTTTTAACGTTTTTGAAGTATCGGGGCTTCTTGGATTTATCAATCACAAAAGGTGTTAGTTTCTCAGTTCCGTCTGCATTCGTAAATAACAAAACTGTTAATTTCACTTTTGATAGCTACCGACTGTGACACGTTTCTCCTTTCACGGTGTATGTTCTATCAGGGAAGAGATTAAAATACAATCCGGTCTCATCTGCGTCAAATAAGTCTTTTTTTAGTAATTACACACAAGAGAAGGCAAAGCTTTTTCCATCCATTCCTCAACGACCGCAGTATTTACTCCATCTGCCTCACCACAAATAAACTTGTAAGACAAATTATACCTCTTCTTGAATCGGTCGATCTAACCGTTGGATGCCATGAAATTCTGCATTTTAAGTCGAGAAGAAATTTCAAGAGCCTTTTCTTACAAAATTGAGCCATTGGAATCTTGGCAGAACGGGCTTGTTTAAACCAGTCGTACAAAATCTTTTCCAATTTCTCAAAAAGAGAGGTTTTCAATGTTTTTCTTTTCTCTGACAAATTTTCCAGTTTTTCAGATTTTAATTCCACAGAGACCTCTTGTTTTAGGATGTTTTGTAACGTGGAACAAGCGATACCGAACAATTTTACGAGATCCACTTTAGTCCCTTTGGAAACTTTGAATTTTTCGATAATTTCTGCCTTTTCGGCTACAGAGAAACATTTTCTTTTAGACATCCTACTTTTGACAAATAATAGTTCATTGTTACTTTCTCACGGGAGTATTAACGAGGAGGGGAAGAACTGTTTTTGATAACAAACAACCTGTTGATCAAGTGGAAATCATTTTTGTTCTTTTGAAAAAAGAAAAAAATTCCTGAGGTACTTAGCCTAAAATGACGTACCAAGCGGGAAATGTTAAGAGTAAATAACGTAGAATCGAGGTAATTTTAACATTATCGGAATAGGAATTTTCTGGGACCGACGAAAAATAACGTAGGAAGCGGGATAACGTACGAAACGTGTTACGTAAAATCGGGGTTCCACTGTATTAATATAAAGAAATATAACTGAACATAATAAAATAATTTTTGGGCTTCACTTAATTCTAAAAGACATGGTCAGAGATTGCGATAAATTCGCAAAATGCTATAAGTACGCAAGAAATCACAAATATGTTAAGAGTTTGCTAAAATATGAAAACATTTGAGTTTGGAAAAGAAACATGTAAACAACATATAATGAATATGGAGGGGAGGGGTTCAACAAAATGATTCGAAAATACATTTTTTATGAAAAAAGTGGGATATGTGTATTAACCCATTAATGACGACTTATTTTACACTTCTTTTAATACTTCGATACCAGTTGACACCAGTTTTTCCATACTGTTATTTTAACTGATTGAATCTCTGATTACATTAGGTAATATGATTTTTTTTTACTAAAATACTGGTGTTCATATTTAAAAGTTTCGTATCACTTAAATGGTAACTTTTTGTACCAACCGGCATTAATGAGTTAAGAAGCATTCTTTTTTCCGCCTTACTTACGAAGTTTACACAACACTCAATAACTCGAAGTAATTTAAATAATTAAAGTATACTTTTTTACATTGGTGTCTTTACTTACCAGGAATTCCAAAGATAGATATAATTTTTGTTCGCATATATTTAGTACTTCACTGACTTAGGTTGTTGTACGTGGAAAAAACAAAATTCGCTGTATTCGTTATAACATTTTAAGTAAGATAGTTAAAACATTTTCAAATATAAATAGTTCTGTAGAAAGTCAAAGCAAGATACCAGAAATAGAAGAAAACTCTTCAGAATTATGAAAAACAAACACAAAACAGTGGTGGCAAAAAGCATTACAGAATTCAAGACAACTTTTGAAAAACCGTCTTAGTAAAAACTGCTCATCATGCACTATATAAAGATAATGCTGAAGATAATGGTGAATTTGCAATATCCAAAATTTTATTGACACCAAGAAATTTTCAACGGCGATAACCATGATATTATGTTTACAGATCACGGATGTTGAGAATCTGGAAATGGATAAAATCTTCTGATTAGTCACGGTATTTCCAACCAGGTCGTATTCAACATTTGAAAAACTGGCATTGATTGTTTTAAGCCGACTATCAAGCATGGAAGAGGTGTCTTTATCATTTGGAAAACCATATCATGGAAACCACTGGAACCATTCGTTCATGAATGTAGCATTATAGCTAATAAATATCTCATAATTTAACCAGTATCCTTTCTGTAATTCAGAGCATTGTTCCCACAAGATGATGGCACTTCTATAAAATGGACAATTCTGGTGCCCATGCTGCCTGAAATATCCAGTCTTGATTTGAAAAGCATATTACTAGTGAAATAGCCATTCTAAGCAGGTCATTCAAGTCTCCAGATTTAAGTATTAGGGCTCCTGTGTAAAGTGTTCTTGAAAATAAGATTCGGATCACACTTACTTGACGGTGTCTGTTAAGGAAATAACATCACTGATACTTAAAGCGTGGAATAATATTCACATTACTGTAATTAAAATTTATATCTGATTATTCTGCGACGAACTATAATTTTGTAAGTCTAATTAGGAACAATTCTTCCTATTAATGATAAAACCTTTGTTTTCAGCTGGACAGCAAAAATTTTAAAAATCTTCCATCACTTGCATAAGAAAGAAATTAAAAGTAGCATATAACTAATTTTTCAATATTTTTATCATAAAAGTTTTTAATAAATTTTTTTTAAAGGTTTCGCTGAATATGGTGGCAGAAAGGTGATGCTCTCAAATATATCGTTTCGGGGGTATAACCAGTGTTTCCAGTTTAGCGGATTTCTTTTATTTTAGTTATACACCAGATAATTTAAATATAATTCTTTTTATAAATATTTAAATGGTATTCTTGGTATTGTGTATTCTATGATCACTTAAATGAAGTATAAATCTTTATTAGTGATGAGAATCCTTTCAAATACCGGGTGATTATAATTAAAGTTACGATTTCAAAAATCGATAATTTTAAAACTACTGGTAAGAATGACTTGATATTTTAGCAGAACAATCGTGAGGCAATGGAATTTTGTTTGGCGAAGGAAAAAAAATAGTTCCAAATTGTGCCGATAGATGGCGTTGTCAGGGGAAAGACCAAAAATGTATTCTTGAACGCTTTCCGGCGCGGAGTAAATTTATTTGCAAAATGATGAAATAATAGACTGACACCGGAATTTACAAACGAATCCATTAGTAAAAAGAAACTTGCTTATTTTTCTGGTTCTTAATGAAAGGAAAATTTTAATTAAATACCGGGTGATAATAATTAAAGTTACGATTTCAAAAATCGATAATTTTAATTAAAACTACTGGTCAGATTGACTTGATATTTTAGCAGAACAACCGTGAGGCAATGGAATTTTGTTTGGCGAAGGAAAAAAAAAAGTTTCAAAATGTGCCCATAGATGGCGCTGTCTGGGTTCACATTGTCTGAAGATATGCAAATTATTAATACGTGACATGCGCACCGCAGACATAGCAACCATAAAAATGCAGAGCAGCAGCTCTTTGCCTGAATGCTTCATCATGACTCTGACTATGAAGGATCGCGCTCTGCTCTTGAAGCTTTTTTATAAGAACGATGACTGTGCACTTACAGCTATTAGGAAGTTTCGGACATTAAAATCCATAAAAAAAGGTCCAATAACAACAAATGGTCTGCAAAAAATGATTGCTAAATTCGAAGAGACCGGTTCATTTGACGTTAAACGGAGTAGAGGAAGGAAACCAGTTTCAGCTGCGGCAGTGGAAGATGTGGCTACAGTATTACAGGAACATACTGACAGTGATGCTGGAATCAGCAGTGCAAGGGGGATTGGCCGAATGCTGGATATGCCGAACAGCACGGTGCGTAAAGTCCTACGGAACGTCTTACGCTGTTATCCGTACAAGATAACTCATGTGCAGGAGTTGCTACCTGCTGACCTGGAAGCACGTCAATCTTTTGCACTACAATTTCTTGCCCGGATGGAAGTGGACAACGGATGGCCATGGAACATTCTATGGTCTGACGAAGCCCACTTTCATTTGCAAGGTTCTGTAAATACGCAAAATTGCAGGATATGGGCGACCGAGAATCCGTCCCAGCTACAGCCATTACCTCTTCAGTCTGAAAAGGTCACTGTGTGGTGCGGAATAACGGCAGCGTTTATCGTCGGTCCATTTTTCTTCGAGGATATCACACCTGCGGGTCCCGTTACCTGCACAGTTACTGGCAAGCGGTATGAAGCACTTTTGCATAACCATGTTCTTCCGGCACTTCAACAGCGTCAGTGTGTGGATCGCATAATATTCATGCAAGATGGCGCTCCTCCGCACATTGCTACTACTGTGAAGCAGCTACTGAGTGATAATTTCGGAGATGATAAGATCATAAACCACCATTTTCCAACAACGTGGCCGCCACGTTCCCCCGACTTAAACCCGTGTGATTTCTGACTTTGGGGGTACCTGAAGAATGTTGTTTATAGCGGGCGGATTCAGAATCTAGCCGAGTTGAAGGCAAGCATCACACAACACACCCATTGCATTAGTACAGATACCCTCCGATCTGTTGTGGAGCATGCCGTTTTGCGCTTCCAATTAGTAGCGGAACAAGGCGGAGGGCATATTGAGCAACTTATGCCTTAATAATCAGTAAGGTGTTTGTTCCATGAAGCTCTTTTTTTTTTCTTTTTTTGTCATTATCGCTGTCGTCGCTGTAAACACGTAGTCTTGTCTTTTCGCTAATAAATTTTTAGTAAATCTCTGAACTCTATTTTTTCCTTTTGGCAACATCATTCCTATGTTTAACCCTTTAACGGGCGGTGGTCACAAAAAAGGACACCCAATTTTAATTCTAAAACTGACAAACGGCACCAAGAATATTTAATTAAAATTTTCCTTTCATTAAGAACCAGAAAATAAGCAAGTTTCTTTTTACTAATGGATTCGTTTGTAAATTCCGGTGTCAGTCTATTATTTCATTATTTTGCAAACAAATTTACACCGCGCCGAAAAGGGTTCAAGAATACATTTTTGGTCTTTCCCCTGACATTACCCTGACAACGCCATCTATCGGCACAATTTGGAACTATTTTTTTTCCTTCGCCAAACAAAATTCCATTGCCTCACAATTGTTCTGCTAAAATATCAAGTCATTCTGACCAGTAGTTTTAAAATTATCGATTTTTGAAATCGTAACTTTAATTATAATCACCCGGTATTTATCGTATATAATTGTGTTTGTAATTTCGATTTCGATTTGAACTTGTGCTGACTCTTTTGTTCTGAGTAACTGACACCTAATTTTGGTATAGCGTCAGGAAGGGCATATCAATCCTATGATGATATTATCAAAAAAAATATTGATGATCAATAAAGAACGGACTTTTGTTCCTTGTTTTCTGAAAATACAGCATTAAATATCGTTAAATGAAATCATACCCGATTCATGGCCAATTGTGACGCTTACATCAGTAAACTCTATTAATTGAAATTAATTGTATGAGGACAGACCTTGCATAACAGAATTGAAATTGTCTCTCTGCAACTCGTAGAGGCAGATCACTCCATACCCTAACTACTCCCCATCAGTTAAGCTTACATGCACCTAGTTCTTCCATACACATAAACACTACAGCTAGAATCTTCTATTATTGATTTTGCTATTATTAAAACTCTTCATCATCCAATTACCACCACTGTACTTAACAAACTTAGCTGTAGTCACCGTTCGGTCTCCTTTAAAATTGATCTCATTAACCTTATTTCACCATCGTTTTGCAAATTGACTTGAATGAATTTAGTTATTAACTCAGTGAATCCAAGCTTTCTTTTCCTGAAATCAAAAAATCTTTCTTATATTGATTCTGTAGTAATACATCTACAAAATCTTATCTCTAATACTAAAAAGCACGCCACTTTTCACAAATGGAAAAATAACAATTCTTTCATACTTCCTACTAACATCCGCAACCTCTGCAAGCAACGCAATATTCTCCGGCGTCCCTTTCAGTCATCCCGTGACACCACTCTTAAAAGGGTTGTTAATAAACCTAATAACAAGATCAAAACTTTAATTAATTAAATGCAAAATACCTGGATTATTGCACAATCTTTCCCCTGATGATAATTCTCTTTGGCAAATCAAAAAGAAGCTTAACAAAAATTTCACTCTCGTCCCCCCCCCTTTTTACTGTAAACAATGTTACTACTTATACTGATGAAGATGAGGCAGCATTTTCGGCAAGATTGTATTCATTGCAATTCTCCCCGTATCCCGCTCACCTTACCAGATCCTTTAATGATACAGTTAATAATTTACTCGCCACCCTCCTGATCCTTTCCCCGAAATTCAATCAATTATTATTCATAACATCATCAAAATTTTAAAAAACCGCAAAGCTCCTGGGTATGATAATATTACTAACGTTGTTCTTATACATTTCCCTACTAACTATATTCTCTATATCATCAAATTGACTAATTCTATCCTGAAATCCTGCTACTTTCCGAAACCTTGGAAAACATCTATCATCTGCCCCCATTCCTATAGCCTGCTCCTGCTCATAGTGACCTTACTAAAACTTTCGACGTGTTCAACTGTTCAAGAGAAAAGTTTTAATATTTCTGCCAAAAGATATCATGCAATAAAGTTATCGAGCAAGATAATTTTAAAATGTTAAAAGAGAATCTTAATTTTTAGTGGAACTTCTGTTTTCAAAACTAGGCCATTGTTATGTATATATTTAACTCTGTAACTGTTGGATCCTTTACTCTGTAAGAAAGCGAACATTAGTATTCAGAAATAGAGATAGATATTTCAAAAGATCCACTAAATTCACAATACTGGGTATTAAATAACTATGGCAAGACAATAAGTATCAAAAGAAATTTTCATTTGATGTAACAGCAGAACAAATTGATTTATGAAAAGAAGAATAAATAGAAAACTTAAAAGGTTTTTGCCACAAATTAAAAATTCCTTTGATGACTCTCCCTTGATCAATTAATACACATTTAAAGTGTTTTAATCTGAATAAAACTGACGATATCCTTAACTACAGAATTTTGTAAATTACGCTAAAGTATGCATTAGTGATTTTGCAGTTCCCTTAAGAATTGTACACTTCTGTAACGGATGACCACCTAGCATATTCGAACATGTATAAAGTTCTTTCATTGTCAACATTTCATGACGAATTTGTACTGGTGCTGCCATCTAGTGTATCACTTAGCAAATTTTTGTACTGCCACATTATTCATGTCACCAGCAAGTTTGATCATTTCTCGGTCTTTCTCGAAATTTTCAATCATTATTTCTTTATAATGTTATAGAACACGAATGTTTTAAAATTGGTTGATTTATTTATAGTAATCTTCTTTATAGTACAAAATACTTTATCAAATTTTTAAATAATCAAAAAAGCATTAAAAAAATATTGGATTACCACTTTCATAAATAGCAACTTTGACAGGCAAATCTAATGCACAAAATCTCACTTCAGGAAAATGTCTGAACCAAAAACAATGTTACCTACCAGTTTGATCCAACTAAATTATCCGTCAACAAAACACCGGGATTATTCTATTAGATTCCCTTGCCAGATGCGGATGAGCCAAACACTTATTTATTTTCTACCCACAACATCCCTTTTCGCTTCACCTCTGTTATATAAGAATTTGTTCCCCCTCTTGCCACTCTGGCGACAAAATAACATTGAACAAAAATTTGACATAAACCTCATTTTTTCTTGATGTATAATAAAGCTCCTTTCAAGCACAGATCAAATCACACGCCATTCTGATGCCCAAAGCTTTGGAAAAGATTCATATCATGAATGTTTTTATGACCATAATGTATTAGTTTTCTACAGTCATTAATTTAATTGATTCTGTCAATTTGTAAATTAAAAGACTAAATCTTTGTATTAAAAGAAACTAATTTAATATAGCATAAACATGTAAGAGATTTTTGTTAAGCATCTGCTAGACTTGACTATATTGCTATAGGAGGGATGCCTTCAAGGAAAACTTTTGGAGAGGGTTGGGTTGGGTTGATTATTGACGGCCAATTATCTACACTTGGGATATAGGACCGGGGGGAGCGCCCTTCGTGGGGGTCTTTCTGAGGGAACCTAACCCGTATTTACGCATGGATAAATCCACGGCTCGAAGAAAACCACGAAAACTCCGAACGATTAGGCCGACGGGCGCGATTGGGATCGAACCCAGCACCTCCGTCTACCAGCTTCGAGAGCAGAACCTCTTAGCCACTGGTGGGGCAACTTTTGGAGAGGAAGTGAAAGAAATTATCTTTCTGATATAAGGAAAACCCTGAAAAGCTTGAATAGTCACCCCGCCCAGACCGTTCTGGTGTCGAACCTGACAACTTCGGCGTAAGCTCCTCATTTTGTGGCCAGCACGCTAACCACTGGGTAGAATTGTAAGAGAAAAATTGATATGGGATAGAAAAAAAAAAATACACACTTATATACAGGGTGTCCTTTTATTCCTTAAATATTGATAATAGACATCCATACTAATATTATAAAGAAGTAACGTTTGTTTTGTTTGTTTGTTTGTTTGTAGGGGGTAATCTCTGGAACTAGCGAATCGATTTCAAAAGTGATGGTGGCAAATTGATGATGACAATCCCTGCTCCAACATAGGCTATATTTTATGTCGGTTCCACTACCCCCTGGGGATGCAGGAGCGAAAAACATTCTAAAATTGCGATTTTTATTTTATATTTTAGGAGCTAGAAACTTGAAATTTGGCATGGTAGTTACTTACAAGATGTAAATGAACTCTAAGAACAATTTCTAAAACAATTCGAAATTTAAAAGGGTGAAATGAGAGAAAATTGTTCTAAAAACATTCTAAAATACAATTTTTATGGAATCTCTTGCGCTATAGAACCCTTTTCAAAAGTGCTGGAGGCAAATTGGTGGTGACAGTCCCTGCAGTAAGATATGCTATATTTTATGTCGGTGCCCCTACCCCCCGGGGGTGCAGGAGCGAAAAGCGTTCTAAAATTACGATTTTTTCGATACTGAAGGAGCTAGAAACTTGAAATTTGGCATGGTAGTTACTTACAAGATTTAAATGCTCTCTAAGAACAAATTCTAAAAAAAAAATCGAAATATAAAAGGGTGAAATGAGTGAAAAGTGTTCTAAAACATTCTAAATTACAATTTTTATGGAATCTCTTAAACTACAGAACTTTTTTCAAAAGTGATGGCGACAAAGTGATGGCGAGAGTCCTATCTATAACATAGCCTGTATTTTATGTCGGTACCACAATCCCTAGAGGATGCAAGAGCAAAAAACATTCTAAAATTACGATTTTTGCGAATTGAAATTTGGCATGGTAGTTACTTATAAGATTTAAATACTCTATAAGAACAAATTCTAAAAAAATTCGAAATTTAAAAGGTGAAATGAGCAAAAAGTGTTCTAGAAATATTCTAAGTTACAATTTCAATGAAATCTCTGGAACTACCGAATCGATTTCGAAAGTGATGGTGGCAAATTAATGATGACGATCCCTGCTCCAACGTAGGCTATATTTTATGTTGGTTCCACTGCCCCCAGGGGGTGCAGGATTGAAAAACGTTCTGAAATTGCGATTTTTTTTTTATATTGTAGGAGTTAGAAACTCGAAATGTTGCAGGGTTGTTAGTTACAAGATGTAAATGCTCTCTAAGAACAAATTCTAAAAAAATTCGAAATTTAAAAAGGTGAAATGACCGAAAAGTGTTGTAAAAACATTTTAAATTACAATTTTTATGGAATCTTTTAAACTACAGAATCCTTTTCAAAAGTGATGGTGGCAAATTGATGGTGACAGTCCCTGCTGTAACATAGGCTATATTTTATGTAGGTGCCACTACTCCCAGAAGGTTCAGGAGCGAAAAACGTTCTAAAATTACGAATTTTTCGATACTGAAGGAGCTAGAAACTTGAAATTTTGTATGGTAGTTACTTATAAGATGTAAAATGCTCTCTAAGAACAATTTTTAAAAAATTGAAATTAAAAGGCTGAAATGAGCGAAAAGCGTTCTAAAAACATTCTAAATTACAATCTTTATTGAATCTCTGGAACTACGAAACCGATTTCAAACGTAATGTTGCAAATTGATGGTGACAGTACCTGCTCTAACATAGGCTAGATTTCATGTCGGTGGCAATATCGCAGAGTGGTGTGGTAGTAAAAAACGTTCTAAAATTGAAATTTTTGCAATGCTGAATAACTGGAAATTTTAAATTTGGCATGGTAGTTACTTATAAGATGTATACGCTCTGTAAGAACATTTTCTAAAAAATTAGAAATTTAAAAGCGTGAAATGAATCAAACGTATTCTAAAAACATTCTAAATTACAATTTGTATAGAATCTCTGAAACTGCCGAACCGATTTTAAACGTAATGTTTGCAAATTTATGGTGACAGTCTCTGCTCTAACAAAGGCTTATATTTTATGTCAGTGCCACTACCCTCAGGGGGCTGTGAGAGCGAAAAACGTTCTAAAATTACAATTTTTGTGATACTGAAGGGATTAGAAACTTGAAATTCGGCAAGGTAGTTACTTTTAAGATATATGTGCTCTCTAAGAACAGTTTCTAAACAATTCGAAATTCAAAAGGTGATATGAGGGAAAATGTTATAAAAACATTCTAAATTACGATTTCTATATGGAATTGTTAAGGAGAGAAACTTGAAATTTGACATGGCTGATACTTTTTAAGATGCAAGTGCACCCCCCAGAACAGTTTTTTTTTTAAAACAGAAATTTAAAAGGGTTAAGAAGGAAAAAACGTTGAAAATTAAGATTTTTTTGTACTAACATTATTAGAAACTTCACATTTGGCATGGTGGTTACTTTTAAGATACAAATGCTCGGTAACAATGGTTTGTAAAGGAATTCAAAATTTCAAAGGGGGAAATGAGCGGAAAGCGTTTTAAAAGCGTTCTAAATTACGATGTCTATGGAATTTTTAGGGATAGAAACTTGAAATTTGATATGGCTGTTGCTTTTAAGACATAAATGGTTGCACAGAACAATTTTTAAAAAATCGAAATTTAAGAGAGTGAAATGTACGAAAAGCATTCTAAAAACGATCTAAATTGAGATAGATTTCTATGGAATTGTTAAAGATAGAAACTTGAAGTTTGACATGGCTGTTGCTTTTAAGATTTAACTGGTCGCACAGAAGAGTTTAAAAAAAAGTTTTAATTTAAAAGTGTGAAAGCGCAAAAAATTTTCTAAAAACGGTTTAAATTACGATTTATTTGGAGCTGTTAAGGCTAGAAACTTGAAATTTTGCATGGCTGTTACTCACGTAAATGATCAAGCAGAACAGTTTACTTAAAATGCGAAATTTAAAAGGGCAGGCGCAAAAATGAAACGTTCTAAAATTGAAATTTATGTGGTACAGCTGGTATAGAGGCTTCGTATTTAGCATGGTGTTTACTCTTAAAATGCAAAGGAAAAGACCGGTTTCTAATGAATTCGAAATTTAACATGCTGAAATGAGTGATGGAAAACGTTCTAAAAACTTCTACATTATGATTTAATTGGATTTATTCAGGTAAGAAACTTGAAATTTAGTATAGTGGCAACTTTTAAGATGTAGACGCTCAGTATCAACAATTTATTAAAAATTTGAAATTTAAAGATGCAAAATGAGCGGAAAACATTATAAATTATGTTTTTTTCTAAATTGTTAGGGATAGAAACTTAAAATTTGACATGTCTGTTATTTTGTTAAACGTAAATGCTCGCACAAAACACATTTTAGAAGATTCGAATTAAAAAAAAAAATCCCTGACGGCTCGGCCTACAGGCACAGGTAGATTTCGAAGACGCAGACCGTGGGGCGCCTGTTTGTCGGGAATTGCGGAAGAAATGACCTTTTTTACGATGATGCGGCAGTTTGAACCGCCTACTTCGAAACCTAACTTGTTTGCAGGCGGATCCGGCAGGGATTTTTTTGTTTTTAATTTTTTTTTTTTTGATATAACGGTTGGTCCTATAAAAAACTTCTCAATATAAAAGTTTTAGATAATATTAAGAGGATTTATAATAAATTTAAGCGGATTTGAAATCTTGGGAATTGACGAAGTTATGAATTTTTTTCTTCTAAAACCCCCCTTCCCCCCCCCCCTCTTAAGGCAATTTTTAATTATATCAAAAATCTGTCATACATAAATTTTCGGCCCTTCTCCTAGAAGTAATAACTTCAAACGGATTCGATACGTATCATAATTAAGAAATTATGGGTTTTTTTCTGTTTTCACAAAAAGCCCCCCCCCCCCCCCCTGGTTCGATTTTGCCCATTAACGAACTTGACCGAGATTTTATGCCTCTTGATTTTATGTATCAGTTTCGAACAGATGCGGGAGTTGGAACCGCTTACTTCGAAAAATAACTTGTGAGCCGGCAGGGGTTTTTTTGTTTTAAATTTTTTTTTTGCTATAACGGTTGGTCCTATAAAAAACTTGTCAATATAAAAGTTTTAGATAATATTAAGAGGATTTATAATAAATTTAAGCGAATTTGAAATCTTGGGAATTGATGAAGTTATGAATTTTTTTCTTCTAACCCCCCCCCCTCTTCCCCCGCTTAAGGCAATTTTTAATTATATCAAAAATCTGTCATACAGTAATTTACGGCCCTTCTCCTAGAAGTAATAATAACGTCAAACGGATTCGATACGTATCATAATTAAGAAATTATGTTTTTTTTCTGTTTTCACAAAAAGCCCCCCCCCCATCCTCCCCCCCCTTGGTTCGATTTTGCCCATTAACGAAATTGACTGAGATTTTATGCCCCTTGATTTTATGTATCAGTTTCGAAAAGATGCGGGACTTGGAATTGCCTACTTCGAAAAGTAACTTCTTTGCAGGCGGAGCCGGCAGGGATTTATTTTTGTTTTTAATTTTTTTTTTGCTATAACGGTTGGTCCTATAAAAAACTTGTCAATATGAAAGTTTTAGATAATAATAAGAGGATTAATAATAAATTTATGCGGATTTGATATCTTGTGAATTGACGAAGCTATGATTTTTTTTCTTCTAAAGCCCCCCCTTTCCCCCCCCCCCTTGGAGCCATTTTTAATTATATCAAAAATCTGTCCTACATAAATTTTCGGCCCTTCTCCTAGAAGTATTAATAACTGTAAATGGATTCGATACGTATAATAATTAAGAAATTATGGGTTTTTTTCTGTTTTCACAAAAAGCCCCCCCACCCTCCCCCCCTTGGTTCGATTTTGCCCATTAACGAACTTGACCGAGATTTTATGCCCCTTGATTTTATGTATCAGTTTGTAAAAGATTAATGCAGAATTTTTCCAGTTATCGTGGTCAGAAAAAAGTGACATAGATAGATAGATAGATAGATAGATTGATAGATAGATAGATAGATAGATAGATAGATAAAGTTTTGAACTGGGGGTGGTTTTGGGTTCTGGGAGTCATGATCGGCGTAGATCTGCAAAAATTTTTCAAAATTTCCAACTTAGGTGAGAATGTAATAGGTAGTATTTCTTACGAAATCTACCTAAAAGGGGAAGAAGCAAAAAACTTTCTACAATTACGATTTTAATGATGCTGCTGGTCTAGAAAGTCGAAATTTGGCATGGTGGATATTTTTAAGATTTCAGTGCCCGCTAAGAACGTTTTTTTTAAAAAAAATCGAAATTTAAAAGCGGGAAATGAACTGGAAAAGTTCTAAAAACCTTCTTAACTATGATTTATCTGAAATTGCTATTGCTAGAAACTTTAAATTTTACATGGTTGTTACTTTAGAGACACAAATTCATCCACAGAACTGTTTTTAAAAATTTAGAAATTTTAATGTGTGCAGGAACAAAAGAGTTTTAAAATTGCAATTTCTGTGATATAGTTGTTACAGAAATTCACTTAACTAGAAGATTGGAATTTGGCATGATGCTTACTTTTAAGATGTAAATACTCGCTTAGAACTGTTTCTAAAAATTTCTAAATTTCAAATGAAAAATGAAATGAAAGAGAAACCTTTAAGATACGTTCTAAATTACCATTAATTTGTAATTAAATTTAGCTCTTCTCATTCATTTAAGTCTTATGTCCATCTAATGCTGTATAAAAATGAAGTTTACGCAAAATGTGGCTGAATTAGTAATTTTTGAATTATCTGTGGCAGTAACTTTTTCTCTAATGAAAAAAGGGCCCACGAATACCACTTGCCATTTTTCGAAAATTACGCGAGCAAAGCCGCGGGTTTTGCTAGTATATTATAAATTACAAAGTTGGATAAAAAAGGCTACACTGTTAAAAATTTGCAGCAAATTGCCCAGGCATTTGACCGTTTTTATAAAAAATCGTTACATTACCGTGATATAACTCTATTATGACCATAATATGGGCAATAATATGGTCAGAATGCCATATTACGACCGTTTTCTATAAAAACGGTCGATTGACCATACTTGACCGTACATAACCGTAATTTAACGCTATTTTGACCATAATATTTCTCATATTAGAGTCAGAATACTTTTAAATTACGGTTATGTAACCGTCTTTTATAAAAACGGTCGAATGACCGGTTACTTTGCTGCAAATGTTTAGTGTATAGAATTTTATGAAATCGATTAATATTTTCAAGGTATTAAATTTGAAGAAATAAAAAAATTTAATTTTTATACGGCCTCCGTACAACAAATTTCCCAATGAGTGAAATGTGTCCCATATACTAAGAAGGTGATGTACAGAATTTCAGCATCTAACATAAAAAGTCGTAGAGATATGAAAATACATAAATGCTGACTAAAACCACTTTTCAATGCCTATGGATATGAATTCTCAAAGGTGGAAATCATGTCGGATAATCGCATTTTTGGGATCGTACACAAATTACGAAAGAAAACAATGATTGCATAAATAAATAATAATTGTGCTATTTATTGATACAAAAGTATCTAAACTGTGTAGAAATAATAAGATTTCAAAGCTTGTTCAAAATGTTTTCCATCCATACCAATACAGAGCTGCATTCCAAACTGTTTCAATGTGGCATTTCCAAGTTTTATTCTGTAATTCATCATGTAAAATTTTAAGATATTTTACAGGAAGAATAATTTTGTAAATTTGTAAATAAAACTAAAGATAAGAGCCATATTTTATTTGCTCATGATTTCTGCGTTGCGTCATCTGCACTCTAACTGTAAACACTTACATTTCAATTTATGATTAACCCCTCACCAATTTTGTTTAAACATATATCTGCTGCGACATTTTATGATAAAATGCTGAAATTTTGTACATGACCTTATTAGTGCATGGGGCACGTTTTACTCATTGGTAATTTTTGGAACGGGAACCATATAAAAATTTAAATTTTGTATTTCTTCAAATTTAATCCCCTGAAAATTTTAATTGATTTCATGAAATTCTGTACCCTTTTTTCCGTAACTTTGTAATTTATAATGTAGGTCAATGATCCATATTTAAAGAATAAAAGCTGACGTCAATGATTTTGGGACACTCTGCATATATATAGTGAGATATAGAGAGTATACAGGGCAAATAGCTAATTTTTAATTATTTTTATTTTAGAAGTATACATACTATCAATTGCAAATGTTGTTTTCAATCATCTTAGATGACATTTAACTTAAAGTGGTCCTTTTTGTAAAAGTTGCGAGATTTGAATGTCAATATTCTCCCTGTTCCGTATATGTTAGCGATACAAAAATATTTCCCATGCTCTAAAAAAAAAGGTCACATTTTTTTACGATCAAAATTTATCGATTTATAATACTTTATATTACAATACTTGAGTCTAAAATAAGTAAAAGATTCAAACCTGATGTTGACTCTGTTATTGCTGCAACATAATGCCATAAATTGCATTGACTCATAAACTGCATATTTTATACATTTATTAATAAATGTATGTGCCTTATGTAGTAAAAGAAGGTTTTCTTTTATGATTGTTCCCCTTTCACAATACTATAATCTATATCTGTTGTTGTGTCTATTTTTCACAAAAACTTTTATAGGATAGACTATAGAAAACCATCTATATACCTAAAATTTTAAATAGGTCGCGAAAAAGTTTCAAAGTTTAAGGTAGGTCGCGTAACAATAAAGTTTGAGAATCGTTGCAAGAAAGACGATATACTCTGCATTTAATTTCAGGCAGTGGCAAAAACTTTACAATTGTAAATTATAAAGAAAAATTTCAACCTTGATATTGACTTTGTTATTGCTGCAAAACAATGCCTTAAATTGCATTGACTCCTAAACTGCATATTTTATAGATTTAATAATACATTTATGTTTTTTATGGTAGTAAAAGAAGGTTTTATTTTATGATTATTCCACTTTCACAATACTATAATCTGTTTCTGTTCTCGTGTGTATACTTTTCACAAAAACTTTTATAGGACAGATTATAGAAAACTATCTATATACCTAAAATTTTAAGTGGATTGCGAAACAATTTCAAATTTTAAGATGGGTCGCGTAACAATAAAGTTTGGGAATCGTTGCAAGAAAGACGATACTCTGCGTTCGATTCCTAACAGGGGCATAAACGTTACAATTGTTTAAATTTTGAATTATTTCCAAAAACCATGAAAGAGACCAAAAACTTTGCTTTCGGGAAAGGATTCAAAAGTAAAATTTTATAAATCTTTAAAAAATACGATTGTGTATAAAAGAGCTTCTTGGTATCAAAAACATAACATTTTATAATTTTTTTAAAAAAGTAAATTTGCTAAAAACTATCTCAAACTATCGCTTTTTAACAAAAAAGTTTCCTTTCAACTTAAATCTACAAATATTATTTAGAAATAACGCCTAAAAGTTATTTTTTATACCATATTTGTTTTTAGAAAAACAATATTTTTAACTTAGTTGCTATTACAAAAAGAAGCAAATAATTTTTAGGCCCCTTTTTTTAATGTTTTATACACGTACACATATACTAATAAAATATGAGAATAATGATTTTAAAATATTATAAAACACTTACAAATATAACAAAAATATTACAGTTAGTTTTTCAAAGACATCATATGGATTCATATCCGTGATTTGCTCGCTTTTTACGAACGTTGACGGGGATGTGTTAAAGTTCGAGGGTTCGATACTGCTCGGGTATATAAAATTTTCCTTTTTTTCTTAAATGCAGATCGGAATTTTCTTCGAAAGACTTAATTTTTATACATTTATAATATAGCATCTGATATAAGAATGTCTCGCATTTTACTCCTCTCATCCTGAAACGTTAATGATATAGTGTTACGGTCAATATGATTAATCTGGTCATTATTAATAATAACCGGTCATTATTAATAAAACTGGTTATTATTAATAACCGGTTGACCGTATCGGTGACCGTAACATATGCATAAAAAACAGTAAAATGAAAGCCCAAAATTATTATTTACAACATAGGTGAATTAAAAAAAACTTAAATAAATAAATAAATGAAAATCTCTCAATAAATTTAGGTTTTGAATCAACTATCCCCCCCCCCCCCCCCCCCGAAAAAAATCACTAGTGTGAGGTGAAGAAGTTGAAAATTAAGTGAAACAGATATACACGCTAATTCAAGAAACAATATGTCGGACATACTAGTTTCGTACATTATCCAATAAAATCTATCCTTCGCCTTTATCTAATACTTTGGCAGCTTTACATTTTTTAAAAACCATTTCTGATTTTTTGTCCCTCGCTCTCTCCTAATATCGAGAGTTGGACGTCCATCGCATAATGAATTTCATATGCAAATAGCGACAGCGAATTTGACGACGCAAGTGACAGAATTTAAATTTCGGGAATAGAATGGGATTTAATAAGTGATGAGAATGAATTACGGAGTGATATTTTATGCTTAAATCTCTTTTCTCGACGCATCTTCCTTCGGCTTTCTCCCGCATCGGGGAAGTGGCAGGGGTTGAAACGGCGAGTCTATCAGCGCACCAGCGTGGATGAACAAATTTCGATTTAATATGCATACTTTTTCTGTGCATCTATAACAAATAAGTTAATGTTTAATAAATATTTTTCTAACATGAAAATAAACATATGGTAAAAGTATCACTAATGGACACCCTTCAAAAATGTCTTTAAAAAAACTATGTTTTTATATTATAGTTATAATTATTACGGTCCAGTTTTTTAAATATTATATGAATTTATGAACAATATTTAACCAATTTCACAATCACATTTCCCATAGGAAATCAAAATTTAATTGTAACTAGCTGCTTAACCCGCTCTACGCACGGGAGTTCATGAATTTAATTCTAAAACCAAAATTAAAAATAAAAATCAGTACAACCAAACTAAAATTTATGAATATACACAACCAATATGAAACAAGTATGTACACAAAAAATCAGTTATGTCTTAAAAAATAAGTAAAAATAAATATTTTCACAACCGAATTAAAGTTTGGGAATATAAAAATCGTTGTAAAGTCAATATTTACGCAACAAAAAATCGATTTAGAAAAATATTTTTCTGCTATTGTCCATTTTTTTTTAATGAAATTTAATTTATCATGTTGCTATGACGATAAAACGATATCTTTGGAGTAAGGTAATAAATAGAATAAAAAGTTTTGTTGATGTTTGCGATAAAATATTTTTCTTTATTTTTTTAAAAAGGGTAATTAAGCGCAATTAAATAATCTCTAATTATTTGCATGTGAGGTAAAAGAATTATCGTAATTCCCGCTACAGCTTCTTAATATTACAGCATGGCATACGTAATATGTATATCTCACATTGCAGTAAATATTTAGAACTTTTTAGAACTCGTGCGATTACGGGTTAAACATAAAAAGAAGGATACAAATTCGTCAAAAACATAAAATAAAAACAATAATCTATATAATTTTTTTGAATTTTTTGCTCCAATCGTTCATGGGCCCCCCTACCAGCAACCCGTGTGCAAAATTTCGTAGCCCTGCGCCCTGTGGTTTCCGAGTTTTTGAGGTTATATGATAGATACGCGCACGGATTTTAATAGGGTAGATAACATAAATATATAAAAATACCCAAAAAATCCAGTAATGGACACCCCCAATACCAGTAATGGAGACCCTACAAAAAGTAATACATAATTGATTTTATGATTGTAAAACTCAATTTAAGCATAATAATGAAACCACATAGTCATTTTAAAATAAATTTAACAATTGGTATATCAATAATTAATAAAATATTTATGAGAATAATTAATTGTTCAAATTATTTAATTTCATTGCATCACAAGATCAATTTTTTAATTATTTTAAATAGAAGATTTAAAATACTGAATTTCAGGTAATTACAGTTATCAAATTATCAAATTATTGAGACAATGGGGGTTTAGGGGGTCTAGTAAATAAATAACCAGAAAAAATGGTTTTGGAGTTACAGTGCATGGAATCGTATTTCCCTTTACCCATAATTAATAGTTTAATTTCCTTAAACTACTTGATATACTACTTGGAGTAATTAGTAATACAAATATGAATGAAATGAAACTGAGGTTTTAATGTGGTTTAAATGCTACATAACATTACTTCAAAATAAAACTGCAGAATTGACGCTTAAGCCCCCTGATCTGAAGATTTGCTATTTTCATTACTACTATAAATATAATTAATATTTATAGTATTTTTTTTATGTATAGAGTTGTTTTGTCACAGATAAATAAACATTTAAGAAAGAAAAAAATTGATTTTTAACAACCTATGTGATATTTTAAAAAAAAATGTCTTTATTTGAATGGGGAGGGCTTGAGCCCCTCCTTTCCCCATTCCCTTGAACATTTATTTCTGTTTCTTGATTGGTTTGACTGACTGCCAGATTAGAAAATTTGGAAGACAGAGTTATAAAAAAAATCATTCTGGTTTAATATTTAAAAAAATTGTTCTTATTACATTCTGGTAAGAGCAAATTAAAAATTAAATTTGATTACTTCCATTTTCAGTTTAATCAAAAGATTTTGTGCACTATGACCATTACTAAAACGACACTTTTAATAACGTCTATATATGGGGTGTGCATTACTGGAAATTGGTTAATTAAGCATTCCAGTAATGGACACTGACCCAAAAACCTTACAAATAAATAACATTTTATAAATAGCCATTAGTATATAAAATTTAAAGTTTTCTATTGTTATCAAAACAAAAACGTGTAATTTTTGCAAGAAAATAAAGAAGATATAAATTAATTAAGTAAAACCATCTCATAGTCTGTTCATTAAAATTTTCACTGAAAAATAGTGAAACTGAGAAACATTATTTTACGCTTTCTGATTGGCTTGATTAACATTATTAGCAATAACCAAAGCTATAAAACATGCAAGGGAGAATTGAAGGGCTCAGGGCAAAAGAGTGCCAAGCCATATTTTTGAACTTCTAAGATATTTCAATTGAAAATTTGATCAAATACTCAAATCAAGATATATAACCTAAAGTTTTTTCGCCAAAGTCTTGCCAAAGTAACATTTGAGATATTCTGAGTAACAATATGGCATTACTTTAATGATATTACTATTACGTTTTTTGTAAATTAGCTATCTTCATTGGGGGCATAAACATCTGGAGGCAAAAACGAAACCTGTCACATAGGCTGCCACCAAGTGGATTAGAAATAAATTATATGTTGGATACTATAATTTACAATATTAAGCAACATATTACAGTGTTATATTTATTTCACCAAAAATGTAGCTTGGCACTTTCTTGCACCGACCCCCTCAATTGTGAAAAAAATAATAAAAACTGAATTTTTATTAACTTTTTTTCTATAAACTAAAAATTTTAACGGGTGTAGATTACGGGAAGGTTGTCCATTATTGGCACATTTACCTTATTTAACAGTTTTTAATAGTTTTTTAAAAGAAGCTAAATATATCGTATTTACAAAATTATATGTATATATACTATATTTAAATAATATCTCATTAAGTTCAGGTTTTGTGTCAACGAATTTCTCCGAAATTATAGGTAAGGGTTGAAGAGGATGTATGAAACACAATTCAAGAAACAATATGTCGGTCGCATTAGTTTCACGCATTATCCAATAAAATCTATCCTTCGCCTTTATCTAATACTTTGGCAGTTTTACATTTTTTAAAAACCATCTCTGATTTTTCTTTCTCTTCTAATACCGAGCCTTGGACGTCCATCGCATAATGAATTTTGCATGCAAATAAGCGACAACGCATTTGACGACGGAAGTGACAGAATTTAAATTTTTGGGAATAGAATGGGATTTAATAAAAGATGAGAATGAATTACGAAGTAATATTATATGCTTAAATCTCTTTTCTTGACGCATCTTCGGTTTTCTCTGGCATTAGGTATGTTGCAGGGGTTGCAGCGACGAGTAACCGAATGAATGAACCAATTATTGTTCCAGAAAATATCACATAAAAAAAAAAATATATATATATATATTTTTTTTTTCGGGTAATAAACAATTAGTATTTTCAATATCTGCCTTGAAATATTATCTTACGTGGATGAATTTTAAAAAGTTTTTAAACATGAAAATGCATACATTTTTATGCAGAACAATAACGAATCAATTAATACTTAAAATACTTTTTAATATGAAAATGAATATTTTAAAAAGAGTTAAATATTTTATAAAAATAATATGACTCTATCAATAACAGTTCTATAACAGCATTTAAGTATTAGTTTACTAAGATGGATTTAATTTTCTTATAAATATGCATGCTTTTTGCTGTAGAATTATATCAAATAATGTTTAATATATTGTTTAACATGAAAAAGAATATTTAAAAATATTTTTTATTTATTTTAAAAACACAAATTGCACAAATTGTGCTTATTAGTTGCTAAAATCAGTGTAAAAATTGTTTTAAACTCATAAAAGAGCTAAAATCCTACATGTTTCGGCTTTAAACTTAAAGCCATCATCGGGGAAGAGGAACAACACAAACGACTACTGATCTTTTAATTTTCGACACGAGAAAATTGAAATCAACAGTATGGAAAAATTTAAATAAAATAAGCGGGCGCTCTCTGTTGCCAAAGAGCGAAAAACAAAACAATGAATTAACAAGGGGTTAAAAATGTATCCCATAGACTAGGTATGTTGAAAGAAAAGTTATCATTACAAATACAATCTTTTCTAATTTTGATTTCCAATGATTCCCTAATGGCGGCTTTAAATGGGTTATTGAACCTATGGATAATTCTTGCTTTATCGAAATTAATTACAGTATCATTATTTTGAAATAATGATACTGTAATTAATTTCGATAAAGCAAGAATTATCCATAGGTTCAATAACCCATTTAAAGCCGCCATTAGGGAATCATTGGAAATCAAAATTAGAAAAGATTGTATTTGTAATGATAACTTTTCTTTCAACATACCTAGTCTATGGGATACATTTTTAACCCCTTGTTAATTCATTGTTTTGTTTTTCGCTCTTTGGCAACAGAGAGCGCCCGCTTATTTTATTTAAATTTTTCCATACTGTTGATTTCAATTTTCTCGTGTCGAAAATTAAAAGATCAGTAGTCGTTTGTGTTGTTCCTCTTCCCCGATGATGGCTTTAAGTTTAAAGCCGAAACATGTAGGATTTTAGCTCTTTTATGAGTTTAAAACAATTTTTACACTGATTTTAGCAACTAATAAGCACAATTTGTGCAATTTGTGTTTTTAAAATACTAGTTAACAGTGTAGTGTCCAAATGGATTCAATTTTTTATTTATTTTTAAAAAGCTTCACTATTAGCTCAATATTAAGATTACATACGTATAAAAAACGTATGTAAACGTATTACATAAGTATAAAAAAAACTGAAAATACATATTTATTTTAATCTAAAAAGTTGTTGAATATTTTAAAATTTAAATAAAATAATGTCTTATTAACATCAAATTTGGGGTCAACAATATACATTTTTTCAAATTGCAGGTGAATATTGAAAAGAAAGGATCTTAAATAAAACATATATGCATGGCTAATTCTAGAAAAAATACGTCGGATACACTAGTTTCGTGCATTATCCAATAAAATCCATTATTCGTCTTTATCTAATTTTTTGGCAGCTTGACATTTTCCCACCTCTAATATCGGGCCTTGGACGTCCATCGCATAATGAATTTCGCGTGCAAATAAGCGACAACGCATTTGACGACGGAAGTGACAGAATTTAAATTTTCGGGAATAGAATGGGGTTTAATAAAAGATGAGAATGAATTACGGAGTGATATTTTATGCTTAAATCTCTTTTCTCGACGTATCCTTGGCTTCCTCCCGCATCAGCGATGTTACAGGATTTGAAGCGTGAATGAACAAACTTCGACTATATATATATATATATATATATATATATATATATATATATATATATATATATTCTGAAATATATAAATAATATATAAATATTAGGAAATATATAAATATTCTGAAATATGTCGTGCCAAAAATAAAGTTTTTTGTTCGCGTAATTTGGTTCGGTAGCTATTAGTATTTTCAATAGCACTTTTAAACATAAAAGTGCATAATTTTTCTTTTAGAACAATATCACATAAATTAAATTCTCAGCATACTTTTTAATATGATAATGTATATTTTAAAAATAATTTAATATTTTCTAAAAAGAATATGGAATATATCAATTTCAGCAGTATAATAGCAATAAAATATTAGTTTGCGCGAAAGATTTATTTGTTTATATTATTTATTGATTTTATCATTATTAAAATGCATGCGTTCTCCGTAGAATTCCAACAAAAAAATATTTAATATACAAATGAATATTTTGAATTATCTTTAACATTCTTTTAAAAGAGATATCGCTATCAGCTCACTATTGGGGTTCATTTATAATTATAAAAACACTAAAATAACGTTTGTATATAGATATATTTTTTTCATTTATAAAATTATTGTATTTTTTAAAAATAATTTTATAAAATAATGCCTCATGAAGTTCATTATGAGTCAACAAATTTCTTCGAAATCATAAGTACGTATTGAAGAAGATCATTGAAACACATAAACACGTCTAATTCTAGAAAAAATATGTTGGTCGCACTAACGTTATGCATTATCCAATAAAATCTATCCGTCGCCTTTATCTAATACTTTAGCAGTTTTACATTTTTTTTTAAATAATTCTGCTTTTTGTTTCTCTTGTAATATCGCGACTTGGACGTCCATCGCATAATGAATTTTATATGCAAATAGTGACAACGCATTTTGACGACGCAAGTGACAGAATTTAAATTTCGGGAATAGAATGGGATTTAATAAGTGATGAGAATGAATTACGGAGTGATATTTTATGCTTAAATCTCTTTTCTCGACGCATCTTCCTTCGGCTTTCTCCCGCATCGGGGATGTTGCAGGGGTTGAAGCGGCCGGCGCCGTCTATCAGCGTGGATGAACGAATTTCGACGCAAGTAATTATTACTCTAAAATATGTCGCATCAAAAATAAAGTTTTTTGGTACGATAATAAATTATTGTTATTTTCAATATCTGCGTTAAAATATTAGTTTCGTGGATGGATTTAAAAAGGTTTTTAAACATAAAAATGCATACTTTGTTTGTCCTTCACAAATCACAACAAATATCTTAATATTTTTAAATATTAAACGATATTTTTAAATAGTATTAAATGTTTTTAAGAAGAAGCTGATTGTATAAATATCAGCTTTAAAATAGTACTTTTTGTATTTGAAAACGTTTTAAACATGAAAATGCATACTTTGTCCTTTAGAAATCATAACAAATACCTTAATATTTTTAAATATTTAACAATATTTTAAAAATAGCATTAAATATTTTTAAGAAGAAGCTGACTGTATAAATATCAGCATTAAAATAGTACTTTTTGCATTTGAAAAAGTTTTTAAACATTAAAATGCACGCTTTTTACTTTCCGAATACACAGTGTCTATATATATATTACGATATCGTACGTGGCACAGAAATCGCGATCATTTGTTAATTGTTTAATGGCAACGCCCAAATGAAATGCATCTCATTGGTTATTGTTTAAAAGTCCTTTTGCAGGATTTAGGCTGAGGTAAATCGGGTTTATTTACGTTTCGCTCTTTCGCTGCAATTATGGAGCTTCAAAATATCATTAGAAATGCCCGTAAAAGATCTCGACGAATGTTTGAAAGTGAAGAAGAAGCCGAATTAAGAAGAGAAAGTCGAAATAGATTGGATCAAGAATGCCGTCGAACACAGAGCATAAGCGACCGCCAAAATAGGCTTAATAACCGTCGCATGCATATGAACACGTTGCTTCTGACCTTTTCATTCTTTAAAAGCAAGTACAATAATTTTCCCTGACCGTTTCATTTTTTAAACGTAACTGCTCTACTTTTGAAATTTTAGCTCTTATTTAATTTTTTTTACAAGTTTTAATATTACTAGTTTTAAATATTATTCAGTCTTTTTTTTTTTTATGAAGTCCACTCCATTGTTATATTTTTTAATGACAGTCTGCCCGGGCAACGTCGGGGAGGGTCAGCTAGTAAGGAAAGTATTGCAATCATGATTTGTAGATGTGTATGTGTGTGTGTATGACTGATACAATAACTGCCAAACACTACTTTCAATTGAGCTCCACAATTTCCCCAATTTCAATTTGGGGAATATGTTGTAGAACACTGTCGCAAGAACTATATAGATTTTCGTACAAATCGGCAGATGGATTGGGTATTTAATGCATTTTTAACCCATTTTCAGACCGAATCTATAAGGGAATATTACCAAGGATATGTGACAGAATATAAATGATAAATATTGCGACGATGTAATCAGACATTAGCAGCGTAGGGGTAACGTCTCCAGTTTGAAAAAGAGAAGTCAGGTTTTCGAATACATGCGATTTATTTTTTCCACTCTTTTATTTAACACAACTTGATTTTTGTAAGTAAAGATGTAATCTTGTAATCGATTTTTAACTAATTTCTTGATATTCTAAATGTATAAAAATTATGTATAAAGGTGTGTTTCCAATGACAATACAACACTTTAATATTTTTTAGAACTAAAATATAAATTAATAATTTTCAGGTATGTTTCCTTTAGCCTGCCACAGGTGATAAATCGCCAAATATTCTATATTGTATAAGAGTATTCTAAATTGTATAAGAGTTACAGTAACACTGGATTTAATAATGCGCTAAACCACACTCACCAAAACAGGCCAACTTGGCTGTAGGGCTGCAATAAATAAATATTTAAACACAGATAGAATAGAAAGTATAAATAAAATAATAAAGAGTGTAATATATATATATTTTTTAAAGCTTTAATCAATTAGTAGTTTCATATTAATTATAAATTGTGATTTAACGTTGAGAACTCAATTTAGAAATCCTAGATAGTTTAAATTTTTTTTTCTTTTCCTGTTGCCATATCTTAAAAAAGAAATAGAGCAAAAATTATATATTTTTTAAATAATTTCAATAGCTCGCACACTCTACCAGGCGTTTTTTGAAAAAAAAAAAAAAAAAAAAAAAAAAAAAAGACAAATGTTTTTTAATTTTTGAAAATATATAATATAACCAAGATCGAAAAAATACAAGAACTTCTTACGAGTCAACCGTGATTCCTAAAAGCTTTCTTTATCATTAGAAACCAATATATTTTCAAGATTTAAGGAATCATGTATAAAAAATAAAGTTTATTTTGCTGCCACTGAATTTTGGAAACGATTCCGAATAGTTTTTATCGCGTTTGAATCAGTTTTGTCAAATCCGAACATCAATTTTAGGATGCTATTAATTCTCAATTAAGCATCTTGAGCCGCGTAATTTAATTTATGCATGCAAGTGTAACAAAATAATATTAATTTCAATCTTAATATTAATGCCTTTAATTTATTGTGGTTTGTCTGTAAAACGCGTTTGTTGAACATGAAAATGTTTAATTCAGGATTGATAGCATGCGAAAAACCTGTATTCCGTGTTGAAAAAAACTGATTAATATACCATAGAAACTCCTCGGAAACGTTTCCGAAAATCAGTGGCGTCAGCAAAAAACACTTTGTTTTTATAAACGTTTCTTTAAATCTCGAAAACATATCGATTTCTGAAGTTTGTAAAAATGAAGAATGCTTTTTGAAATCGTTAGTAGCCCACAGAGGTCATTGTATAGTTTCGTTCGTGATTATAATAAATTTTCCTAGATTTAGAAAACATTTGTCTTTTTTTTACTGTGTCTTTTTAAACAACAAAATGAATGAATACATCTAACATATTGATGCAAATGTTTTTTCGAGCTATTCAAAATAAGCATTTTGAGGCATTCTCTGTATAATTTATATTTTTTCTCTCATTTTTATTTTCCGAAAACACAGTGTAAAAAAAGTACTGTAATCTTGATGTATATGTGTATGTGAATGAATGAACACCATAACTCATTTTAGAAAAAAAATGCATTGGATCGAAAAATAGTGAATTAAAATTACTTCACAATTATTTATCAGTATTAAAAATTGTTCTCAAATCCAAACGATCTACTTTATGACATATTTTTAAATTAATTTTTGTTCAGAAATGCATGAAATTGACAAACTTTGTAATCGAAACACGTTTTCCATTTTTTGGTAAAAATAGGAACACTTTAGGAAAATATTGTCATAGTCGACATCTTGAACCGAATTCCCGCGCTGCAAGCAAGGCGACAAACGTATCTTCACGTGACTAGAATCGCTTATAACTTGTTATTGTAATTTATTTAACAAATAATGGAAAACTCATTTCGATTCCAAACTGCTTCAAGAATCAGGCCTACCAATTTTGTGCCTTTGTGTTTACAAATGAGTCAGAAATTGTGTCAGAAAATTTCAAGTTGTTGAGCAGGTCATTTTAGAACCACCTTAATATATATATATATATATATATATATATATGAGTAACAGACATGTAGGAATTATACTTTAAAATTATAGAACTAAATAAATTTTAGAAATTAATGAAAAAAACAAACAATGCAATTAAATGCGGTTTGTTTCTCTGAGATTAAATTCCAAGTTGCCAGGATTTATCATCGGCATTTTTAATTATAATGTCCAATAATTTTTCTTTTCAATAGTTTCCAAATATTGTCTTTGTTTGATAAATGTTTTAGCCCATATTGAACTAGATTGAAATTTAATAATCAGCAACTAAAATTCTCCAATGTACAATCAATCAAGCTTAGACCTCATTTAAATTCGTGTATTTTGTCTAAGCGCACTCTACCTTGATTTAGAACTTCAATCAAAGCCGTGCTAAAAGCGGCAAGGTGCCATAGGTTCGCGATCTCTGGTAAGTTTTTTCGTTCAAATCGGCCGACGGATTAGGTTTAACTCATTTTAAAACCATTTTCAAATCATTTTGCAACCGATTCTATTGGGGAAATCACCATAAGTGATCAATATTGCGGCGATGTAGTCAAGTCCAGTTTCAAAACGGGAGGTCCACTGTTAGAATCCAGCTGATTCCATTTATATAAAATATTCGGAAAGTCGAGTGCAGTCAATTCAGATTTTTTTACTGAAATATTCACGTTAGGCCGATTCACATTATGAATACTCACACTGAAATATTCACGTTAGGCCGGCACATTTCAGTTAGGCCGATCATAATTAAATTAGAAATCTGGAAAAGAAATGCTGGGACAAACTAAACTAGACTTTGTACAAATAAACTTAGAAATTTTTTAAAGAAAATGACCGCGTGTAAGCTTTATTATTATTATTTTTAAATAAATCGAAAAGCTAATACTATGAATTTTTATATCAATATTACATTTACAGTAATGCTATTAACTAAATTACGCTAATAATAATTGTAACAATTTAAACAATATATTTAAAAATCAGGCTTCAAAGTTTTAAAACCAATCTACTGGAGTGCTTTTGGGCTAAATTTCTTAGCTCTGCGTCCACAAATGTCGCCATGAAATAACCGACACAAATAGACAAACAGGCAAACAGTTCCTTTAATAAAATAAATTGAAAATGCAAAATTAATTTACCTGTACGAAACTTAATTAAAGGAAATTAATTTAAATTATTCACGAATTATTATTTCACGAACATGATGAAATATGAAATCAAATATACCTAGACATTTCTATTTTTAACTAAATGCATAACTGCTGCAAATTTCTACACGAAAAAATATATTGCTTTCTTCACTTTTTCGTTTTCTTTCTTCTTCGTTCTTTATATTTCTTTGTTCAAATGATTTTAAATAAGATTAAACGATATTTTCTTTAACCAAGCAAAATTAATAAACTCCTTTTTGTTTAAAAAAAACCCCTGAAAATTGCGAAATGACCTGAAACTAGAATGTGCACTTTTGAACTCTTTTTTTAAATATTTTCAATAGTTTTCCCATTTTCAAAACATAAAAAATAAATGCAAACCAATCATTTTTTTTTTCATTTCGCAAAAATGTTAACAACTCTATTTTTCAAATATCTTTTAAAACTCCCCTAAGTGGATGTAATTTAGTCGATTTTAAGAAAGCTCTTTAACGTTGCCACTCAAATTCTTGCAATAAATTATGAACAAATTAAAGCAACTTATTAACTTTCTACATAAGCCATAATGTTCGTCCTATCATCTGGACGATGGGGAATTTTTGCATAAAACGTTTTTACCCCAGAGCAGCTAATGACAGGTTAATTTTTAAAATACGTTTAGCGGCTCCATTATTAATAAAACCCTCCAAAACAAAGAGATACATTGCGTTTAATAAAAATGTTTCGCTATTTCCTGAAACGAAATCGCAACCAAAACACAATGCATTTGTTATTTATTCTTTTACATAGCATATTTGCTATGGAGAGTATAAAGTAAAGTTGTCTATAGAGGGGGAAGGAGGATGTTGAGATGACGTTTTAGTAAAAAAGAAAAAAAAAGCATTTTTTAGAAGGATACGTAAATGTACTAGACGCCGTTTTTCCTCAGGGTCAAAAATCAAAGATAAAAATAAAAGGAAAAAAACAAAAAACACTGAAGCCAGTTTGTTTATAAAAAATGTTTTAATGCTCCATTTGTGCTTGTAGGAATATGCTTTTGTATTTTTATCTCCTTTTACAGTTATGATAGAGGTACAGTATATGTATGTGTATGTCAGCGTTTGCAAAGATGTTTTATGGGGAATTTTTATTTCTTAATTCGCCTTTTTTTGGTTGCTCTTTCATTTTATTTTTTTTTTACATATATATATTTATGAATGGCAACAAAAACGATCTGGGATTTTTAAAGCACGGGTTGCGGGCTCTAGAATCGAATAAATTCACGGGAGTATTGAAAGAAATGGAATGCAACATAGAAATATACATAAATAAATGGAGAGAAAATCCCAGTTCTGGTTCATACATATGGAATCGATATGCATAGATATATGAGAACGTCTTCTCTGATCTATAAGGCTGAATATAAAATGGACCTCTAAAAGAATAAAGCTCCAGGTTACATTCAGTTGTCTGTTAAAGCATATACATATATAAAGCTTATTTACTGTTGCAGTTTTGAGAGAGAAAAAAGCTATACCGATCCGATCAAAACAAAAAATATGGTTTTATGTATATTCTTATATGTATTGCGTATATGCAGTTGCGTACTCATAAATGACTTTGTTTTGCGATATTTTGATTTTTTTTTTTCTGTCTATATTTTGTTAACAACAGTGAGCTATTTTACCAAAAATGCTTTGAGGTATATACAGCATAAAATTGATATAACGTTACCCGATTTAACTATTTACTCAGATTATCAATAAATGTTAACTAGATAGTACCGGTCAAAATTTCACAGTAAGCAGCTTAAAAGTTCAACAGTAAAATGGTTCGTAGCATCATTTAGTCAGAATTTTTTACAGATTAACTGTTAGCAATAGTTAAAAAAAAATAATAAATACCTCTCATTTTATAACCGGGCTGGGGAGCGGCTGCATATAAACTCTCTTTACACAGTACATACAACAGAACATTTTCCAGAGAATTCAAGAATAGGTTACAAAAAAAAAAGCAACCCCCAGTTTCTTTTTCTTAACATTTTACAAATAAAGACATTTTTTTTTATTAAAATGTTAATAGTTTTATCAAATATAAATATTTAATTCCATTGCAATACCAACAGATGGCACCACACATTTTTATATAAATGATTTTTCTTCTTTCTGGGTGTTTTTTTTGTTTGTTTGTTTGTTTGTTTGTTTGTTTATACCTTGCAGAAAATAATCTCCTACTTTTCTTAGCATACATGAATTATTGATGAAGTGTAATAAAAATGTATATCGAAAATTGCAGATAATTTCAATTTATTTAATCGACAATTCCATGCTAAAATTTTTATTTTAAAATTTTATCTACAAAATCTTTAATTAAAAAAATATATTGGGCATAGTGAATTTCCCTCAATAATAATGAAGAAATTTTAAACTTCTCCTCCTGAAATAAAATTTAATTTACTTTATTGAACTGAGTCATCAGAATAGTAATAATATCTGAGAACCATCTTATGACAGGAGTGGGGTTAGAACCATTCTTTCTTTGCAGAACCAGGATTCTTCTTTCTGGCGTTTTAGACAACTCGATCGTTAAATACCCATTTTCAAAATTTTTTTTTTTTTTTTTTTTTTTTTTTTAAATGGGTATTTAACAGTGCCTAAAATGGATACACAATTTTTTTTTTGAAAATGGGTATTTAACAGTACCCAAAATGGATACACAGTGGTAACCAAACCAGGCATGGCCCAGTTTGGGCACATACCTAAGAATCTTTCGACCCAAATTGGGTTTTATTTTTTTCTGTGTGTGATTCACACTTTACAGCGTTTTACAGCGTTTGGAAACTACACATTATTCAAAAATTCTATGAAGAAAACAATCAGAATCCGTCTCGTTCCGAAATTTCGGTTCTGAGGCATAACATGATAAAATCTCGAAAGTTACTTCATTTGAGGCAAATTCACAGCAAAGAATAGTTAATGCTATTTGATATGGGTGAACAGTTATGTGATGCTTTAAAAAACTGAAAAAGCCATGTCACCGGCTACACTTACGGATAAAACAAAGTAATTATCAATATATATATACATATTTTTTTTTTTTAAGTAAAAAGTGTATATTTAATGTACCGGGAAGAAAATATAGTTAAATAATAGATGTATGATATTTTTTGAAAAACTTTTGTGGAAATATATATAAATTTTATGACGTTTTAATTTATTTAATGCATTTCCTGATTTAACCATGATTTTCAATAGGCCCTTTACAATCGTTAAATTGAAGTTGGACTGTATGCAATCTAAATAATTAACCTTTAAAGACACGGACGGAGTGAGCCAGTGAGTCAGTGAAAAAAAAAAACAGTTGCTAATTCTAAAATAATTGCGTGATTAACACCTGCACTTAATTTACCCTCTTCCCAAAGACCCTTCAATATTATTCAAACAATGTTTAAAGTTGAAGTTCTCTCTTTCATTCTTCTTCTTCTTCTTTTTCTTCTTCTGCTTCTTCTTCTTATTATTTTATTATTATTATTATTATTATTATTATTATTTTGCTCCAATGGTGTACGGAATACGCCAGCCGCGTATTTGTGTAATTTATTCATATTTTCTTTTTTAACTAAACTTTTTTTTATTGTGATGGGTGTTCTTTTTGTACTTTTACTAGACATTATTCTTCTTTACTATCAAAAGTTAATATTTAGGCTTTAAAAGACGTTTGCGCATGGAAAACGCCGCCCGTGTCTTTGTGTTACTACAAACTGTCCGTGTTATATTAATTCTAGTTAAATTAGTTTTTCTTAACAGTTTCATGTCTATTACTTTTATACCACTACTGTACATTGCATTAAGCAAGGATGTAATTAAAAGTTTTTATTTAGGCTTTAACTCTTTCTGGGGCAAAGTACTCTATTGCTAAAATGTTGAAATGATTGAATAACACCAGGATTTCCAAACAAATTTATTTTTAAATAAGCTTATCTTCATGTATATCATAAAAGCAAAATTGTATTAAAATTTTTTGGCACCAATATGGCATTTGGGGATTAAATGTAAGTGGGATGTATTATATCCCATCGCCCTTCAAGGTGTTAAAAGCCGATGGAGCACAGAGTGAGCCACCCGCGTCCTTATGTTGTTAGATACCGTCCGTGTCTTTAAAAGTTAGGGAAATTGTTTGTCTGTTTGTTTGTAGGAGAATAACCTACTTATGAAAAAGATATTCCTCGTATTATTGATATGCTGTTTCTACCTATGAATTTGTCTATTGTTATAAGAAGCACCTTTTCTTTATTGTGTGTGTGTATGTGCACTGTAAGAGAAAACTGCAAAAATACAGAAAAATTTGCCGTAAATATGCGACCAAATTTCCGTCTTTTTTTTTTTTTTTTTTTTTGCTAAAATTTAGCATGATTACAATCGTTTTTGCAGTCAAATCAGCAAGATTGCAGCATTTGTTGCTACAAAAAAAAAAAAAAAAAAAAAAAAAGATATGTAAGGTATTTTCTTCTGTTAATTTATAATACAAAATGTTGTCAATTTGTATAAATTTCTAAATTTCTAAAAAATACACGCTTGATTTCTTGACTGCAATTCATGTTGTTCCAAAGCATTTCCATTTCAGTATCAATTAGGCGTGGGTCCCGATTACGGAAAATTCACCGCTTTGGTTTACGCTTGGTAGAAAGCGAGAACTTGTGAATTTATTTTCAAAAATTATAATTTTTGCTCTGTTTTTTTTTTTTTTTTTTTTTTTTAAGATATGGCAACAGGAAAGAAAAAAAAAGCATTAATAAAACTAAGCCCCCCCCCAACCCCCCCAAGGTGTTTTGATTTAAACTATCTATTCGGAATTTGTTTCTCAACTTTAAATCATAATTTAATTAATATTAAACTATTAATTGATTAAAACAGTTTTTTTTTCTTTTTTTTTTTTTACAATGTTTGTGTGTGGTCTGCTCTTCCCTTTTTGAAAAACCCAGGATGATACTGGAGTACACCCTGTGTATTATAATTGTATCAAGCACACAAGTCTGATGTGTATGTTCAATAAATAAGCAAACAAACAAACCTGTGTATCCTTGGTACACCCAGGGTACATACAGACAGGCTCGACGCACAGCTTGCGCAAAGTGTGCAAGAGCCTTAGATGATTTCAAAAATCTTATTATTTGAATTCAGAATTCAGAATTACTTTTCATATAAAGTATGGCAGTTTTAAATGCGTTGTTTCAACAGTTGCCACATTTTAATAAATCCGAATAATATTTCCACAACAATGTATGGATTACACCGGGGAGCAGTGATTTTGCGGCATGGTGACAATGGATTTCGAGTAATTTTGGTCGACTGAATACGAAAATAATAGCAAATTTTCTAGATTGACTCTCGTTTTTGAAATAAAGCCAACAATGCGATAATAGCACTAGTACAAGAAAGTAACATTAAATACGCAAAGACTTTTTATTTTTATTATTATTTTATATATTTTGTTATATTGTATTTTGAGTGAGATAGGTATTGCAAAACAGAAATATAGATTTAACATGACTAATGAAGAGGCATGCGGGGCAGCTGCTCCCCCCCCCCCTTATTTGACCCACCCCCCTGGGCGTAATCAGGATTTTATTTAGAGGGTGCCAAAGGGTTAAAATTGGTCAAAAGTGACCAATATTCTTACATTTTCAACGATTTAGAAAGGTAGTGTGGTCTTTCCTTCCCCCTTTTGCTTCCCATATCCCTCCTCCGCAAAAAAGAACGAATTATATTATTAGAATACTAATAATTAAAGTTTTATTATAACAACTTAGTAGTCCATTGTTTTCAAAAGAAATTCATTATTGGTGTTTTCCTAAAAGCATTCATGGTGACCAATTGGGGGTATTTTTCTTTCAGACATCATATGACTAACATAGATAATTAAAGGAAAATTTGCAAATAAATACTCCCGTCAACCAATACATAATTTTTTTTACTAGTTTCCTACTAGTATGTTTTATTTTTCTTAAAATACTAGTAAGAATCCATCTTTTCCATCGTGATCATCTTTCTTGTAATATCCTGTATACACATGTGAGTAGTATCTGGTACAAAATTTATGTATACATACAACAGGTATAAAGTTTAGTACTAGTCACTTTAGCGTTATTCATGAACAGTTTCTATGGATAGTTAGACCCCCCCTCCCCCCCACAGAGTGATTCTTGCCGCGGGGCCCTAGAAAGCCTAAATCGGGCCCTGAATAACATTACAAATAAAACCATATCCTGTATGATTTTCTAGAATGCTTCCCTTCAGAACAATCTCTTTGTGAGGTCCAACAGTAGTCGGTCATCATGTGGTGATCCCAACGTACTTGGTACTTTTGCTCCATTATCCTGATATCTTGGTGAAATCGTTCACTCTGCTCTTCACTAATCAGCCATTTTTTCAGGAAAGCTGTCTAAATGACTGTGTAAAAAATACTCTTACGCACCTTAATGCACCCTAAAAAATGAATTATTGCAAGAACCAAAGCTATTCCGTCTAACTACTTTATATTCAATAATTATAAACTTTTATGTGTATCAAAATCACTAATGCCGCAGAAAAAAAAAATATATATATATATATTGTTTGTTTCTTTATGTTATTAATTCAAATATACATTTACTAGGGAATCTTAAAAATGAAAGAAAACGGTACAAGAATTAAATTTACCAAGAGTTATTTAAGCGAAAATAGAAAAAGAAAGGAAAAAGAATGACAACTTTATACAATCATTAATCCTGAGGTATCCATTTAGCAGTGAAGTGTATAAACACATCAAACATTAATTTAAAAAATATATACTATCAAATATATTTATTATTAAAAGTATACCTTATTTGAAAAAAGAAATGTATACTCAATTACGAGAAATATAATCTAATACAAACTTGTATATAAAACATGTATCGTAATAGACGTTAGACAATTTTTCCTTCAGCACAATATAGTTAAAAAAAAAAGAAAGAGAATCTTGTTGCATAACACATCAACTACAAGGTAATAAAGCGACAGGAACAACTAAATGGAAAAAGAAAGTTACGTTAAAAAAGCTGTTTCAGGTCGACTCCCTTGTAAATAAATATACCTCCGATATTGATGTTGATAAACGAGCAGTTTGCGCAAAGCTCAATCAACAAGTTTTTATAATTGAAAGAAAAACACCGAGTGCAAGAAAAAGAAGATAGAAGAAAATGCTCATTCACGCTGACGAGCCCATCCCTGCGGTGTGCAAAGATTCCTCCCATTCAGCTGCCCCCCCCCCTTCCCCCTGAACAATAAAGTGTTTCGTAAAGCCATTTGCACCTCTGCCCAAACTGCCAAGTTCAATATGAAGTTGTTTCAGGGTTACTGTAATGAAAATATTTTCTCGATTCATTTGGTGTTTAATTCGTTTTCTTTCAGCCGCACAAATTGATGCAGTGAAGTACCGTAATCCGGGCTACTTGCACCGTTTTTGAAAGTTTGTTCAACAAAACCCATGCAGGTGTAAAAGGCACGGGAAAATCGTGAGATGACTTTTGAAAACGATGTTAGTGAATGACAATGTAAAAACAGTTCTAATGATGTAACAAAAGCAACACAAAAATACAGGGTGCCCGCTATAGTGTTGTTCCCCCACATTAGCTTCAAAGTGGCGACAGCTATAGTCATAAACATGGTGTCTAGGTATAGTAAAGTGTCTATGAGATGAGACCGCTTACAGCGCCACCTAGTTACAAACTGCGGATTTAGCGTTCCTATCTCGAAAACAGTACAAGATAAGGGGAAAATTCAATTAAAATGTTGTAGGGTGTCCTAAATTAGTATGAAATGATGTCCTAGATGTAAAAATAACTTTATTAGAAGTTTTGAAAGATTACCAATCATCTATAGTATTCAGGCAGGCTTTCCTGTAGAAGTATGGACTCTCAGGAGCACGGTCAACTGTCTAAAACCTAAGATGGCAACATCACGTTGTACAGAACTCCGGTCAGGCATCATCGTAGCTTTAGCCGGTCATGTCCAGTATTGGATGAGCACCATTGACGAATGGGTCATCTATACTATTAAGGGAAGAAATTATAAACTAATTATACAATAATCCTCAATTTTTTATAAATAAATTAATTAACCATTGCACATTAAATTCCATACAACACCACTCATCCTCCGTATTCTAGCATTTACTCTCCCAGCCTGCTATATAATAAGACTTTTTGTAAATAAACTGACCATTAAATCATAAGAGAAAATTGACACTATAGAAAAATTATTTATGGAAAAATTGACCATGTATTAGATTACGTCATAAAATAACTTCATTAAAATAGTGCTTAATGCACTATATCATAAAAACCTAAAAACAGAAGGAAAGAATAACGCAATAAGAAAATGGAACCTTATATTGTGAAACACGTTATCAAGGGCAGTATTCCACAATATAAGGAAGTTGCAATAATTTATGTTTGAAATAGACTGCATTTAAGCAGAAATTTCTATTCCAAATTATACATATATATATATATACATATATATGTGTGTGTGTGTGTGTGTGTCCAAACCAAAGGTAGTGGGTATTCTGCTTCGCTACACAAAAATATTCAAATTCGATAAATTTTTCGCGTGTGGACGATGGAAAATGTCATTGAAAATGCACTTGACGTATCGTGAGAAATGATGTTTAAATGGGAAAATGGACGGAGGACAGAAAACTTGTAAATTTGTAAAGCTTACATTTTGGTCAGGGATGTCCACACATCTTATAAATTTTTTCTACATTTCTTTAAAAAGTTGTAAAATATAATATAAACTTTTCCGTAACAACCCCCGTTCCACACACATTATATCATGTTTTATATATATATATATTTTATATACATATATATATATATATATATATATATATATATATTTTTTTTTTTTTTTTTTTTTTTTGTAGAGTAGAATATTCTTCATTTTGAAGATGTGTCAGACATGAAAAAAATGAAGATCTTGTACAAGATCGACGTTTTTAGCTGCAAAATCAGTGAATTTACATGAGTTTTTACACTGGCTCCTTTAATATATATAATAAAACTTTTGTTAATAATAACTATTAAATCTCATTATATTCGACGTGTACTCCCATTATTGTGGACTGACAAAGGAGGCCATTTTTTGTCCGTACTAACCGTAGTCCACATTAAACGATATAAATATCTGAATGGAGTAAAATAATCCCTCTGTGAATAAATTGAATTCAGTTTTTGACAGAAATTAAAACGCTACCGAGTTAAACCTAAGAAAACAACTTTTTCTTTAATTTAGTAATTTTAGTTTAAAAGCAAGTTGGTAACAATTTGTTACTACAAAATAATAAATTACTGAGGACAAACAAACTATACAAAGAAATTGCCGTACTTACATAACGTAACTTTAATTAATGTAATATCTCACTTTTCTTTGCGTTTCTCGAAAAAAATTATCTTATTACCTCATTATTTTCCACACTCGAAAATTCAGTCTGTTATATCATATTTTAATTGGTAATATCGGCGAACAGCCATTAGCAAATTTTGAACCTCTTGGTGTTAGAAAGTTTTCCTTTTCTTCATTATTGCCTCTGACAAATTCTTGATCTCTCGATAACCAAGGTTATATCAAAGTTGCTTTTGAAAAAAAGAAATCACCTACCTACTTTTCTTAGTATATATATGCCTTATCAATCGATTGTAATAAAAAGTACAGCAAAAAATTATAGATCATTTCAATTTATTTAATCAATAATTGGTGCTTAACCAGTTTTAAAAGACGGCCTTTGGCATGCTGCCAAAAAAAAATAGACCATTCCAAAGGGAGGGAAGCATTGGATTCGGAGAAGACAAAGTTCAGGTTTCGCTTAACCCGTCTAACTGCATGTCATTTCTTCACTGGCTATTCTTGTACTAGTAAATACAAAACTCGCTGATTTCTCCTATTCATCCCCCACAAAATCAAAACTAGAGGAGACTTCCCTTTCATTACCCACTTCCCTATTATCAAGAATAGGCTCGTCTTACCCAGACCTGCTACTCACCAGTCTGCGTGACCAGTCTTTAACGCTTGGCTCAGCAATACATGCCAAAGCTTTTCATTTCAAATTTTATTTACAAAATCATTAATTAAAAAAGTATATTGGGGTTGATAAATTTGCCTTAAAAATAATAAATAAAAAAATTCTATAACTTTTCCTCCTGTGATAAAATATAATTTATATTATTAAAATGAGTTATCAGAATACTAACAATATCTGAGAAAATTCTTGTGTCAGGAGCGTGGTTCAAACCCACGCTCCCTTTAGAGAACCAGAATTCCTCTTTCTGTTGTTTGGACCACTTGCTCATCTTGCGTCGCTCAATCTCCCTCTGAAGCGAAATCAGTTCAAAAGTGGTTTTCCATTACGTTTAGTGACAGAAAAGCACCCTAAAGGGCTCATAGCGCATGCTCAGATCAGTCGAAATCAGTTTTAACTGATCCGCTTTGCGTTTTAAATATATGAATTTTATTGTAAATAATGTAGTGCAATGTCAGTTTACAACATCTGTAATACAATCAGGATAGTTAAAGTTTTATTAAGTGTGAAAATTATGATTCCTGAAACTCTAATATTGAGAAATAAACAATCCGTTAATGAAATTTCATTGTCGGAGCAAAGCTCCGGCTTCCCATGAAAAATTACACTTTTGTGTACACGATAGCGGCCAAAATATTTGCCGCATTGATACCAAAATCGGACTGGAAGTCGCTATTGGCAAAATCTCGCCGGGGATTGAAAAACAGAAATATTCGTCAACTCTAACGCCCGGAATCGTCTGCTCTAGAATTTTCCATTTCCCCATAGAGATAACATTGCGATTGTTTGAATTAAATAAAAAGAAAATTGAAATAATTTATATTGTTGCCATTTTTTATCATGAAAAACTTTTGAATTAAATAAAAAGAAAATTGAAATAATTTATATTGTTGCCATTTTTTATCATGAGAAACTTATTTAAATAACAAAATATACTCGGAAACAACCTTTTAGTAAAAGCTCTTAATCTCGGTCCCATATAGTTTACTTTTATATATTTTACATATATTTTACTTTTCTGAAATAAGGACCCCATACATTTTTATCTTAAAACACGTGCAATGAAGTTTAAATCGTATTAAGTACATGAATTTAGTTTTTTTTTAAATCGAACTCAGCAATTGGTGTAATTAAACTTTTTGTTTCCATTTCAAAATATTTTTTTTTCTTTTCATTCAAGCTTATTGTATAAAAGAAGTATGAGAGTAAATCTGTTTATTTTGATATAGTCCAGCCAATCCAGGATAAAAAAATATACATATTAAGAAACATTTTATATATGAACGGACTATATGTTTTTATTATATAGAATTTGCAAGGATGCCAGTTAAGTGAAAGCAATCAGCTGAAATGAGAAGAATTGCGAATCGTAATTCAATGCGGAGAAGTCGCACAAGTCAGTTACCTTCAGATTTTTTGCCGAGTACCGGTATACTGACAACTCGAATGAAGCAATCAGGTTTGATAGAGAGGTATCACAGACCACCTATGTGTCCTGTAATACGTGTCACAGAGCTTTCCCTGATATCATATTAAATACTGCTGGGCTCTGCCAGACATGCAAGTGTAGAGACGGTGCTTTCAAGTTTTCTGCCACTAATTCGATGGACCCATCAGGTCCAGTTCCTATTTGTCTCAAAGATCTGAGCTACATTGAACAAATGATGATCGCTCAAATACATCCAGTGGTTTCTCTTTACCGTATACGCGGCTCACAGTATGGATACAGCGGAAATGTAATCAGCTTTAAACAAAATATTGAGAGTTTTATTTCGCGCCTGCCTGTCAATCCTTCAGATATGACTTCAACTGTGTTAGTGACAAAAGATACTTTATCAGGATGTGCGAGATTTTTCTGTTCGCTCACAACGCCTTCTAGAAGCACTCAGATGGCTTAAAGCTCACAATCCTTATTATTCAAATATCACAATCGATGAAGATTTGATCGCTACATTACCTGAGAATGGTGACGTATCTCAAATGTTACCAACAGCAACCGATATTACTGAGGATATTGATACTTTGAACGAGGAAATAAGGCGCGAGTCATTTAGAACACTACTTGAACCGGTAGATCAAAACAACTTAATAAATGACGCAATTCGTGTGCCTCACCCTTCATTAAATTCACAGCCTATCAACGAATTTCAAGAAGAGGGTTACATAGCACGTGCTTTTCCTCATCTTTTTCACACATGGTACAGCTGACTTACGACAACCTCGTCAAAAAGCAGTCTCTCCTGGTGAGTATTTTAAGTTCCTAATGAAGTCTGAAGATAGGCGATTTGCTAAAGACCCCCGATTTCGCTACTTTGTCATGAATTCAATTCTTCGGTGGCAGTCTTTGGCTAAAGGGCGTTTTTTCGTTCAGCGAAATAGGTTCAGCAATAAGACGGTAGATCAGATGCGTGATATTCTGAATAGGCAACCAGAAATGGCGAAACACATTATGATTTATGCTAGCAAATTAAGATCCACAAAAGGATACTGGCGTGCACGTTGTGGGGAACTCCTTTCCATGGTAGGACAAATTGGAGCACCAACAATTTTTTTTACACTGTCTGCAGCTGATTATCACTGGTCTGATCTTTTCAGACTTTTAGAGCCTAACAGAGATCCAAATGAGCTGACTGATACAGAACGCAGACAATTAATGCACGACAACCCTCTGTTGACTGGTTGGCTCTTTCAAAAACGTTGTGATATATTTTTGAGAAAAATCTGGACGCCGTTGTTTTTAATAGACGACTACTGGGTTCTTTTCGAATGGCAGTGGCGTGGAAGTCCTCCCATGCATGGATTGTTGTGGTTAAGAGGGGCGCCAAAAATGGAAACATGAGTAACGCTGAAAATGTAGCAGCATATTTTGAAAAACTATGCAGTGCTGTTAATCCTGACAAGGACGTCCTCGTAAATGATGTACACCGCTGTCGAGTTCGCGTTTCAGACATTTCCAGTGAAGATCATGAAAAAGATCTCGCTCAGCTCTTAAATCAAGACATGGAGATTATTGCCTAAGGAAAAAAAGAGGTACAAATAGTTATAGCTGCAGATTTGGTTTTCAAAAAGCAGAGTGCGACTCTCCAAAGCTTCAAGTAGAAAATGGCATAATTAGCTTTTTGCCAAAAAGAAACGATTCTGAAATGAATACCTACAATTGCTTCGTGTCACAAGTTTGGAGAGCTAATACTACGTTCAGATCGGATAGTTAAGATATCTTAGACCGCTGAACTCACTGAGTGAGTTCCAGAAACTCACCTAGTGAGTTCGAACTTTCCATTGCTAGATACAGTCAGCACCGCTCACTCTGATTGGCTCTAGAGGCCGATTGGCTCTTGAGTTTGCTTTTAATATATGCGCATGCGCACTGGACACGGTGATGTTGAGTGAGTTATCTTAAATGCGTTTGGCGGTGTGGACAGGTATTCAATTCCGGGGAGGTACCACCTCAAAAATGGCGGTCTAAGTTATCTTAAATGTCCGATGTGAACAGGGTATAACACGGATTTCAGTCCTATTACATCAAAGGATGCGGTTTTGCATTACATTGCCAAATATGCCTCAAAATCAGAAACAGCTTCTGTTCCTTACAAGGAATTGTTATCTGAGATTTTAAATAAGATGAACGAAACAAATCCAGCGGTTCAAGCAGTCCAAAAACTTATTTTGTCTTCTGTTTCTGAAAGGGATTACTCAGCCCAAGAGGTAGTACACATATTAACGGGATGGCCAATGTATCACAGTAGTCGGGAAGTAGTTACAATACGGCTTCATGATAAGAACTGGGAAGAAATCAACTTTTCAAGCGACGAAAGACCATCAAAAAGCATGCTTCAGAAATATTGCGCGCGGCCGGAGAAACTTATTTCCTGCACGCTTCTTAAGTTTGCAAAATCTTTCTCAGTAAGAGGAGTCGATTATCACCAAAGAAGAAAAGATGCAGTTGTCAGAGTTTTTCCTCTTACATCACTCAACCATGACCCAACTCTAGCCGAAGAATACTATAGGCAACAAGTATTACTCAATTATCCTTGGAGAGGTAATTCTGACTCTTTATTGCAAGAAGACCTGCCGTCTGCGTATCACTCATGGGAGGAAGCATTCAATGATCTAAATATTGATGCACACGAAGAAATAAATTTTCCTGCTGTTAGCAGTACACATGAGACAGAAATCCTGCAAGAAGAATACCGCGAGATTGATCCATATATGGCAGCAGCTGCCATAGTTCCTGTGCAGACAAACGAGGATACTTTGGGGCAACGCGTGGTTGATCATGCATGTGAGAGTTACAAGTACCCTGATCGCAATTTTACTTCATTTTTAAATTACTGTAAGGAACAAAAACTTACAGTGCATCAAAATTACGATACGTCTGAGATCAGATTTACAGATGAGCAGCAAAAAATACTTCACTTATGCACGCAACAGCTTTCGTCTTTGCAATCAAGATTTATAAATTGCCCTAAACGTACTTTTATTATTGGGAAAGCCGGAGCTGGAAAAAGTACGGTAATAAAAGAAATTCGTAAAAGAGTTACCGAGCAGTTAGGACCGGAAGCTATTATGGTTTTGGCTCCAACAGGTGCTGCTGTAATTAATGTCGAGGGCAAAACAATTCACTCTGCACTAAAAGTACCAACATGTTTTAAATCGGTTGCTGATTTAGGAAGTGAAGCAGCAAGAAATCTACAGCTCAGCATGAATCCAGTTTCATTTCTCATTATTGACGAATTTTCAATGATCGGATGCCGTCTGATGGCTGCACTTGAGCAAAGATGTCGCGAAGGTAAACCAGACAGCATTGAACCTTTTGGAGGCTTATTTGTTTACCTGATTGGATATATTAGGCAGCTACAGACTGTAAAAGACACACCTCTATATAGGAGACATTCTATAAAAGACATTTTGGCTTTACGTGGACAAACAGTTCTTAAGATGTTTGAAAAATGTTTCACCTTAACAAAGTCAATGAGACAAAGCGACGATCAGCAAATACAGTTTAGAGAGACTCTTGATTCGCTTTCCGTAGGCGAAGTTACAGGCGACCAATACGCATCCTTATGCAACGACGTAAAGCTATATAGCCTCCGGCTGAACTTGAAAGATTTCAAGATGCCATACGCCTTTTTCCCACAAACAAGCAAGCTGAAGAACATAATCAAGAAGTACTTCGTAAATCAAAATGGCCAGTGGCAAGAATATTAGCAGATCACAATAATCAAGTAGCAAGATGGAGTGAAGATGAGCACGCGTCTGGACTTCAGGCTGAACTTTTTTTAGCAATTGGATGCAGAATTATGTTGCGTACCAATCTGTGGACAGAGGGAGGATTGATCAACGGTGCACTTGGTACGGTAAAAGATATTGTCTACGGACCAAGATTACGCCCTCCAGGCTTGCCACAGGCAGTAATGGTTCATTTTGATGATTATCGGGGACCATTTCTCACTGAAAGACTTTTTCCTGTCACACCTATTACAAAGTCTTGGAAAGAAAACAATGTCTCATGCTCCCGTACTCAGTTACCTTTAACAGTTTCATACGCTGTCACCATACACAAATGTCAACTTTGTCAAAAATAGCTGTGGACATTGGTGAAAAGGAGTTGTCACTTGGAGCAACTTATGTCGCGTTTAGCAGGGTTCGACGTTTAGAGGATGTTCTGATTGAAGTGCCTTTCGCAAAGGATAGGCTAGACCAAATTAGAAGAATGGGGGCACTTGCTGATAGATTAGCATTTGAGCAGTATCTGAGGCAACTGTTGACCGAATAAACACTTGAAGATTCAACAGCTGTTATTGTAATTTTTCTTTTATACTATTAAACAGTAAATATAAAAATAAAAAATATATATTATATATTGTTAATGTTATATTTTATGTTTATCCCACTCAATGCTCCGACATTTCGGCCTGACGGATTCTAGTATTAAATATATTTTCATAGAAAAATAGCTTCCACTTATTTAGAAAATGTGTAAAATAAATATATGCATATGAGTGACAAAACGATAACACTGATTAATACATGTGCCAATATCGGATTATCTATTTTGGTTTAACAGTCGATGTCCTACACCTGGAGAATGCAAGGTAAGAAATTTATCTTACATTATTTACTTTATGGCTGTTTTATCAACAACAAGTTTTAAAGGAACATTTTTAACTCAAATATTTAAATAGAAATTATTAAGAATATAACAAAGTTCGTTAATAACTTACCAAGAAAATGTCCCTATAATGAAAAATAGGGCAATAATGATTCACATTGTTAATCTCTCAATACACTAAGAAAAAGGACACTTTCAAATCTGAATAAATCGATGTTTTCATTTTCTTATGAAATTTTTTGTTTCAAATAATGACGACCCAAATCTGAAGTACCAGAAATACTCAGAATATTGAAACATGGACATACTCAAAACTGAGCACATAGAGGTGAGATCATACTCATTTTTGAAACATGGACATACTCAAAAATGATTAAAATCAGTTCAAACTCATTTTTGAAACATGGAAATACTCAAAAATTGGCACATAGAAGTCAACTCATACTCATTTTAGAAACATGGATATACTCAAATATGAATACATCATGTTTTATTCTTGAGTGCGTGCATGTTTTCAGAAATGAGTATAGGGGAGATGGGGGATAAATGGGACATTTTCACAAAAATATTTATTTTAAATATTTTATTTAAATTATTATCAATATTATATATCACATGTATACATTAAGTGTTTGACTACATCTTATGCACAATATTTGTTCAAGATTATTATTATACAGAAATATAAATGAAATTTTAAAAAACGTTCTTCTATGTTCCAATCATCCTCACAGCAGGGATGAATGGGACACAAACATTTTCCTACCCGTATTCAATGTTAAGGACTAAAAGCTGCCAAAAATGCCTCCTTGGCAAAAGCTAAGAGATTATAAATTGTAATATGATCTCCAGTATTATTTGTTTGCCAATCATCTTGGACTCATCTCAGCTTTGCCTTAAAAGGCCCATAAACGGAAGCAGTCAATGGCTGAAGACGATGGCTACAATCAGGATGAAATGTTAAAAGAATAATTTCCATAAAGTATTAATTTATCAACCTATATAATATTATTTAGTTAACAAATATATTTTTCAGCATCCTCTAGGGATGAATGAGACAGTTCCATTCCTCCCATTTGAAATGTCCCAGTCATTCCCATGATGCATATATTCAGTTGTCAGCCATTTTATCTCAAAAATTATTTTGTCACAATGGTTAATATGCATTCATTTTAATTACCAATAATGACCTTGAAATAAAAAACTACAACATATATTAATTGTTTATATTGCATATGATATTTAAGTAACTTCAAATAAAAAAAAAATACTTTTAAGCAGAGTTTTCAGGAAATGCAAATTTGAAAAAAAAACTGAAAACAGCCGTGTGCTCTTCCTTTTGTTATGAAGCGCACTATGGTAGTGAAATATATGAGGACTAAAACAACTAAAAAAAAAGTTTATTGCCTGAAATATTGAGAACGTCTCATCCATCCCTTATCCCATTCATCGCCCATCTTCCCTATACATATTTCAAACTTGAGTAATTTTAATTCGGAGCCATTTTGACTATGCGACATACTCAGATTTCAGTATGTTTTGCTCAGTTTTGAAAATGTCGTTTTTAAAGTACATATAATAAAATATAGTTGTTTCAGACAGACGCACGTCTCTTTTCTTGGCGTAATCATGCATCCAGCTCAGTATGTTGATACAATTCTACCAGCAGTATTGTAAGATTTTAAGACTTTTTCCATGCCACGTTTTGCGAAGGAGTTACGTAATCCTGAACAATCTTATTCAACTAAAAAAGCATTAGAATATGAAGCCCATTCAACCAAATTTCGCCACACTTTCAGAAAACCTGGCAAAGTGCAAGCAAAGCATTACACTGCAATTAGATATGATAAGATATGAGCCTTTGTATGAAAATGCTTAACTGTGCATACGCAAATGATAGAACACATTTTCTTTCATGCACTTTTAAAAAATTGCAGCAAACGGTCCAGTCATTCGACCGTTTTTAAGGATAACGGTTAGAGGAATTTCGGGTATTAAATGAATACAAATGTCTCTAGTTGGCAATGTACTGCCACTAAGTGGCAATATCATAAACAACGTAAGAATGTTCCCATAGTGCCTCTCATAGCGTGTCGTTCGTCGGTTGGCGTCAGGGGGCGTTGTGTGAATAAATATTTGTTTTTCGTGTTGTACTGTTTATTATGTAAGGCTCGTTTTTTAGTTCGTGATTTATGACAATAAACAGAGGGTACCTTTTTTTAAAAAACTGGCAGAATCGGGTTATATGGAATACCAGTATCGAATACCCTTAAATGTACTGGCGCAGAGACTTAACCTTATACTGTGATTTGTGCATGAAAACTAAACTATATTAACTAACTACCTAGATACTATATTACTATGTTTCAATCATGTTTCCTTGTTACTATTAAATGTGCATTTTTCCAAATTTTGTACGCTTTTTTTTTTTTTTTTTTTTTCATTTTTAACTTTTTATTCCATATTACCCACAGTCTCATAATGCCCTTCAAAAAGTTTTTCATTATTATTATTTGTTTGCATGTGTTGAAATTTCGTAAAATGGTTTTTGTCTACAAATAACTAATCACAAATAGTTGAACTTTGTGATTGTATTGGGTTTTCGAGTTTTAAACAATATCGAACTGTAATATTGCCTCAAACGTAAATGGTATTATTCCACAATAGCCGAAGTTGCTCTACTTGACCATATTTTAAAGCATGTCTGACCATATTATTGACAAGGGGTCGGGAAAACTACTTTTTGTTTGTAGCGAACTACAACTACAACTACTTTATGAAAAATGTAGTTAACTACAACTACAACTACTTATTTTAAAAAGTAGCGACTGCAAACTAATTTTCAAAAGTAGTCACTACTTCGCTACTTTTCGCTACTTTAGTTATCATCGCTAATTAAATACACCGCAAACGATTTTTCCCTATAGACCATATTGTAACAAAATTCTTTTGAATGTCCCTGTAAGCAAGAAATAAATGCTACACATTTCATTTTCAATACTGAACATTTAATGGTAAACTTCAATAATATATAAGACTTTCATGGCAATCTGAGTATATTTACGAGAGTTAAGGCACGGACAGACAGACAAAGCAAATTCATAGATACTTTTTAATTATGTTGAAAAGTGTTAAAAAGAGGAAATTTGAAAACAAAATTGTAATAATATTACAAATGTATGAGAGTGATATAGTCCAGTAACGCTTAAGGTGGTTCTCAAATTCCTTACTCAACAACGCGAAACTTTCTGATACGTTGTCTGACTTATTTTTAAACACAAAGGCATAAAATTGGCAGGTCTGACTGTTGAAGCGATTTGGAATCGAAATGAGTTTTTTTTTTCTTGATAAATAAATTACTTATCGGGTTATAAGCGATTCGTGTCATGTTTTTTCCGTTTTCCCTGCTGCGGTATTGGAAATTCGGTTGAAAACGCCGACTTTGACAGTGTTTTCTGAAAAATCTTCTGTCTTACCAAAAAATTAAATAAAATAAAGAATAGTGGAAAACGACTTTCGGTTACAAATTTTCTGAATAAGGATACCTGCATTTTCATACGTTTCCGAACAAAAGTGAATTAAAGAAAATGTCATAAAGTAGCCAGTTTGAATTTGAGAACAACCTTAAGAGCGGATGGCTCTTGGTAAATTTGAATATATATATATTTTTTTAAATAGAGCTAAATAGTCCTATTTCTTTACAATTTAAATATAGTTCCTGAAAGCAATTTAAAAATTGAACACGATCATACAGACTTGCATAAATTAAATCCTAGCTTTTCTTTTCCTTTCTATCTCTTTTTGTTTGTGTCCCTTTGAAAACCCGAATTTCAACATACTGGGCTTTAGATTCATTCTGGAGACAAAGATAAAGACATTTCATTAAAACACTAAGCTATCCAATATCAAATCAAATATAAAACATTATAAATAAATTATTTTAGCGATTTAAAACCTGTACAGCTAAAGTAAAAATAAATAGCCATAAAAATCAAATTAAGCATTCTTAGGCATTTTTTTAAATAATGTATTTTTATTTTCAACCACCTTTGTTTTATCTATTGGAATCTTCAAACGGAAATATGCAATAAATTAATTTGTATGTGGTGGAAAGTATTCACCACCTTTTTTTTTTGTGTGTGTGTTACACACTTAGAAATGTATGTAAATATTGAGTGTTCTTCTTTTCTAAATTCTATAATTAGTACAAGTAAATATTTCTCCTTGCATTTATATATAATTATTTAGACATCAGAGCGGTACAATGGTTGGTATAAATTTAGCTAACAAAGTGACGGACATTTTTATGAGCGCTGTCTGACGAAAAAGAGTGCACTGGAACCATGTTGTGAAGTTTTTATGACTGTAAATTTATGAGGGGTGTCAGTCACGCTTCGTGTGTGGTACCTTGAGTTCGAAGCTAGAGGACTCAGAGTAGACACATAGGTGCCTGGTTAATTTAAGGGGGCCAGATAGTTTGTGGTCATTGGCTGGACAGTTCTCCTATGAGCAGCTAAGGTAGGTGTGGTTATTGACACACTGGGCCATTTAGGCACAAGGTCGTAAAAAAATCAAGTAGAGTGGGAGGCTGGGAGGTGCCACCATCGACTGGTAAAAAGCCAGAACTTGGAGAAAAAGACAGTCGATAAAAAAATGTGAATGAGTGCAGTCAAAAAGAATTAGTAAAAGAGAGTGTATAAGTGCTAGAGTTGGAAAATAATGTGAAAGTGTGCGGCATCTAAATCCTGTAAAAAAATATGCTACCGGGCTTGTCGATGAGGGTATGCCCATAAGGAGTCACTTACACTAGTCTTCATCAGTGTCCGACCTGGAACCAGTGAATCCCATAATAACTGGAGTTGAGTCTGTCTTTTAACGACTCAGGTATGATGTCTATATAATTACCAACCCCATTGTGTTTGTACCGCTCGAATTTAATTGTAATTTGTGTTCGGCAGGAGAACTTGATCATATAGTAATTAAGAATGTTTAATGTTTAAAGTAAATTGTAAAGAAAAAAAAAGGATTGATTTATATATCCTTACTATGTTTTTTTGATATGTCTATTTTTTTTAATGTAAATAAAGTACCGTATTTACCCGCGTATAAGTCGAGAAATTTTGGACCAAAAAATACTTTAAAGTTAGGGGGGTCGACTTATGCGAGGGTCCTTAATTTTTTTTTCTTTCAGAGTGGTTTTCATCCGGTTTTCCAACATTAACAAAGGGTGGTAATATTAGAAAGTCCGACATTTCATTAATTGCCCAGTGGTTTAAAGATGCGTGAAATCAAATTCCTTCCGAAATGATTATAAAATCGTTCAAGAATTGCTGCATAAGCAACGAACTAGACGGCACAGAAGATGATGCCATTTTCGAAAGTGATAAGGACGAGGAAGAATGTAGCGATACAGAGATTGAAAAAGTGTATCATGATGAGCCGATGACGACGAAGGATTTATGTGAATTGTTTGGCGAGTCCGATATTGAATCGGACCTTGAATCAGTTTAACTTCGTATATTATTATCTTCATAATTGTATATTTAGTACTTTTTCTTTCAGATGATTTCGAATAAATGTACACAAAGAAAAAAAATTAAAGTTCCTTTATTATTGTAATATTTAGTATACTTTCTTTTTTTTCCGGTGATTGTGAATAATGTATTTAAAAAAAAAATTAAATTTATTGATCGGAAAAGTGGGGGGTCGACTTATACGCGGGATCGACGTATACGCGGGTAAATACGGTAATTGTTTTTTTAGTTTGAAAAAATGTGGTCTTAATTTAGTGTTTGCGTAATTAATTTTAAAAACCTAAATATTTCTCTAGAATTTTCTTAACTTTAATCTTAGAAAGTTTTTTTTTACTTAAAATTATCTGTAAGGTTATTTTGGTAAGTGTCTTATGAAACTCTATACACTCCATTCCCAAAACCAAACTGCCATATATTAGATACTCTACACACAACGCAACCATTAATTTTTCTTTAGATAAATAATTCTCTAGTATCTAATTAGGCAACGATCACGGAGTCTTCTGCAATTTGAAGCCCCTATAGATAATTAATGAGTAATGGTAAAGGTGCACCCCACACCTGATTTTCTTTATGTATGATGATAAACTTTTAATTGACAGATGTAACTGGCCTTTAGTAGGGTCTGTCGGTAAATCACCAGCAGTATGCATATATTGGACAAATATTTCACAACGATCAAAAGACGTATTAATAAAATATTTTTTTTGCGATAATAAACAGTTTGATAAGATTATTTTCTGAGCCAGGGATCTTAATTCGAAAATACTCTTTTTAATAATTTATGAATTTTAGTGAATAACGATTTAGATATTCAGTGCGAGATGCGATCCAGTAATTATTATTAATAAAGAAAATGCTAACTCACCTCTATATTCCACTTCAAGTTGTAAGAAGATGATTTTGATACCGATAAATTCTTATTAATTGTACAAAGTTTACATGTTACAGAATAATTACCAATTTCTTGGTGTTCTATAATTCCAAAATATTAATTATATGCTGAGCAGGGCAGTTCTATACTATTTTTGTCTGTCATTCTATTACATTAATCTCAAAAGAAGCATCCCCACATTAAAACACAAGATCTAATAATGAGTAAGAAGACAAAGGGTTCCCAGCAAGAAAATTATTTTTTTTTTTTATGAGTGAGTACTTTGAGGTTTTATCAGCAAATACAGCAAATATTAGATCACGGGCATGCTGAAACTTTACGTTGTAACTACTGCAACTGAGATTTGTCGCTGATGTTCGCAAATTGTTGCAGAGAACATATTTCGCACAAAAGAAACGAGTTATGATGATCACGTAATTTAAAGATTGGCACTTTTTTTTCTCCCTCCTAAAGTAGAGTCAAAAGTAGCGTCGATGCTCGCTACAAACTACTGATATTTTGTATCGCGCTACTCGCTACACTACACTTTTTTTAATGTAGCGCGCTACACTACAAACTACTGAAAAAAGTAGCGGCTACTGTAGTTTCGCTACTTGTAGCGCGCTACTTCCGAGCCCTGTTATTGACCATATCATGGTCAGAACAGAGATAAATTCCGGTTATGTAACCATTTTCTATATAAATGGCCGAATCTGAATAACCATCTGAATGCAAATTTTTAATAAACTATATATAAGGCAATTTATATAGAAAAAAGTCCTGTTGAATACATCAAAATTGCGTCAGATGTTGATGATATAGTGGTCTGAATTTCAGTTATAAGGCTTTTTTATTGAATTTGTGCTGTCTTCATGATGAATTAATGTATGCAAAAATGAAATTTTTGATGCAAAGGGGAATTTAAACAAGTTTTTTACATGGCCGAAGATGAAAAACAATTCATCTGATAACTCTTAAGCATTTTGAAAAAATGTCTGAAAGCAAAAATTAATCCATATTGTCCCAATGATTTTGTACACTACTGTATATCTAATATCCGTTTATATTATATGTAAAGGAAAGTTGTTTAAAACCGGGTACCTACCAGTTTTCCTTTGTTGAGAAGAGTTTATAGGGGCGGAGAAATAGGAAATCCCACTAAAGTGTTTGGGGATAACTATTAAAAAAATACACCTGTTGCCGTAGAAAAATTCTTCTCTTCTTGGAAAAATGCGTTTTCTACGACCACCTGAAAGAGCTCCGAATTTTGGGGGCAGTGTAAAATCAGGTACTTATCAGAAATTAAGTTTTTACACTTTCAGTAACAAAATGGTTTATTGTAATACATTTTTTATCAAACTTTAAACCATATAAACATTTTTTTAAGCTCAAATTTTTTTCTGGTTTTCAAGCAATTTTTAATGTTGTCATGAAAAGGATTTCTCAGCTTTTACTTTTCTTATCTGCTGCACTCCTCATGTGCCCACTTTTTGCAGATTGAACATTATATCCATCCTTCACCACTTGTTGAGTGAAGAAACAATTCATTGCAAAATTCAATGCGAAACCATGGGCACCCGCTTTTGCCCAACAGACGACCAAAAATCAGCATGGTCGTTCTCCAAAATAGCTGGACGTAAACACTTCTACTTGGCATCAAAATATCGTGTGAAAGTTATAGAAAACAGTGGTTTACTTACCTAAATCAATCCTCCAGGCTGGATTTATTTGAAGAGGAGATAAGGCGAAAAATTAAAACTTTTTGGGTGAATTTCTTTCCAATATCACTGCATGGACAGAGATTAGCTCACTTCAAAAGCCGATGGCACATTGCTAAGGGTTGTAGTTAAGATGTGTGCTGTCCACATTGCAGCATCCGGTTTGACCCACCTACCGGTTTTATCCTAATCTCCCCTATATATGTTATCATCATCATCAACCGTTTTCAATCCACTGCTGGATATAGGTCTCCCCACATTTTTCCATTGTTTTCTGCCTGGTGCTTTGGTAATCCAATTAACTCCATCCCCTTTTCTGATTTTGTCGCTCCATATTACTTGAGGTCGTCGGCTCGGTCGTTTCACATATCTAGAATACCACTATAGGGTGTTTGTACTCCATCTATTGCCCTGTCTTCTTGCAATGTACCCAGCCCGTTTCCATTTTAACCGTTTAAATCTCTGGATGATGTCAAAAAATTTCGTCTGACTTTTTTTCTTCGTTTTTTTTTCCACCGTATTCTTTTTCTGAATCTTTTAGTTATGCCTAGAATAGATCTTTCCATATTCCATGTTTGTAATTTTTGTACCATCCGTTTTGTTAGCGTCCATGTTTTCGTATTAATACACTCTCAGAAATAAAACACTCAATTTTGACGATTCCGCAATCCTTAGGCCTCATTTCGTTATTTTTGACAATCATTTCGTCACAGAGTCACGTGGTTTTTGACGAAACGTGAATCCTCAAATATCTGACAAAACTATTTCCTCGCTGTCAAAAAAAAAAAAAAAAAAAAAAAATTCTCACTTTTGACGATTCTGCAATTCTTGAGCTATATTTCTACTTTATTTGTCATATCTGATAATTTGCGTCTATCCTTTTTGTAACGATTTTATGCATTTCTATTGCCTATTCAAAGATAAATTTTCTAAAGTTACAGACTTTCGTTAAAAACGCTTAAAAAATTCTTCTAAAGTTACAAAATTTCGTTAAAAACGGTTAAAATAGTAAAATGCGAACATCATTTGGTCCATTTTCGACCGAAAGCAACAACATTTTCCCAATGGTTTAAAAAAAAAAAAAAAAAAAAAAAAAAAGAAAAAATAAATAAAATTTTACGAGCTTTTTTTATTTAAGAAATACATTCATATAACAATCAAATTAAAAATATGTATAACTGACCCCTTCCCCTCTATAAACAGTAATCTTATCCGCTAAAATTGGTGAACGCGCCTCCAAAATATGCACTTCAAAATTAATTATTTCTGATCAACAAATTAACTAGACCATATTTTAATCATTCATTGAACAAAGGAAATTTCTCTAATAAATTATATTAATCAAGCCATATTCTAATTATTTATTAACCATAGAAAAAACATAATAATAATCTAGCCTTATAAATTAGAACATGCAGAAATTATAACAGCACCGATAAAAATACAATCTGCTTTCTAAAAATATAAACACACATCAACATCCCATAAATACATTTAAAATCCAACAATTCGGAAATCCCGCTGGCTAAGTGGTAAGAGCACTCGGCTGCCAAGCTAAAAGTCGCGCGTTCGAATCCAATGAAGACTTGTGAAAAGTGATCTTATTTTCCCCTAATCAATTAAAGATGCTTCTAAAAACTCCGATAGATGGCAGCACCAACCTCTTTTTGGAACTTTCAAAAAAACAATTTGACGAAACTAATTTCTTCGTAATTTTGAGGATGCAAATTTACTCGATTTGACGAAATGTTTACTCGGAGCATTTCCCAGGAAACCGTTTCGTCAAAAACAAAGAAAATTTCTTGAAATCTGAGTATTCATTTTTGAGAGTGCATGAATATCTATAATATTCAAATTTTAATTGCTGAATAGGCGTAAAGCCAACAGAGTGAAAAAGTACCCAAGCCGGGTCTCGAACCCGGGTCATCAGTGTAGCGCAGTGACGTTCTACCAACTGAACCACTTGGGAACGATACCCAGCCCGGAACTCTTTCACTATAACATGTTGGCAAGGCTGCAAACGCAGCACAAGATGGAATATTTTTCCGTGAGCCACCAACCCTGGGGCAAACACGAAATCAAAGGAAATCCAGCATCGACAATTGAACAAATTCACACTTAATACTTTGGAAATCTCTCCATAGAATACCTCACACGCCCCGCACTCAGAATATTCAAATTTTAATTGCTTAATAGGCGTAAAGCCAACATAGTGGAAAAGTACCCAAGCCGGGACTCGAACCCGGGTCATCAGTGTAGCGCACTGACGTTCTACCAACTGACTACCAACTACCAACTGAACTACCAACTGATAGTTAATAGTTCTACCAACTATCGTTCCCAAGTGGTTCAGTTGGTAGAACGTCAGTGCGCTTCACTGCTGACCCGGGTTCGAGTCCCGGTTCGGATACTTTTTTCACTATGTTGGCTTTACGTCTATTAAGCAATTAAAATTTGAATATTATGAGTGCGGGGCGTGTGAGGTATTCTATGGAGAGATTTCCAAAGTATTAAGTGTGAATTTATGAATATCTATACTATGAAATATTGCATATCTATGCTATATATCTATATTGAAAAAATATTTCAATATACTTGCATTATCTCACATCACTGTCATATTAAGCAATACCTTTACTATTCGACATCATCTTAATAATGTACAAAAACCTTTAGTAAACGAAAGAAATTAGAAACTACACAACTTTATCAGTGATAAAGAGAAAACAAAATCGCCAATCGAGCACCTATGCTTTCGCCAAAAAAGCTTGCCGTCACGCGTTTAACCTTTAGCTTTATTTTAATCAAGACGTGAGAGGCTGGCAAGTGATAAAATTGGCAGCTCAGCCACCAGGGGGCGTTACTAGTGGGGGCACTCTCTTAAAAACTTCAATCTCTTTCTCGCATACCCGTGGTGTTGACCCGGTGCCCGTGCAGTTTGTAAAGGCAATTAACTGCTCACCGCGAAAACTGTCAAAAGTAAAGAAAAAAATGTATATAACTAGTTGCTTCTTTTTTTTTAGATTTTTTTTAGCATGGCTTCAGTCTTAGGCGATAGGCGCGTACCAACTGCATCGATAAAAGAAGAAAAAATGCTGAATGACAGATTTCATTCGCGTTGAATTAAGAGATATTTGCTCCTGTCGCTGACACCTGTAGGAGGTGAAAGTCACGGTTATGTTTAGTGTCAAAACCGTTGAGGCCTAACGAGAATTTTGAGGCACCCGGCCCGCTCACATTCAACGTTTTCAAGTAGAGCCTTACAAAATATGAAAAAAAATCTCCGTGGCATTTCTCAAAGGTAGGATGAGTTACGATCGTGACTCACCGCTTTAAAAGGGTTAGGCATTCATCTAAGACAGCGAGAGCTACACGCACCCCAGCAAGAGAAGGGGGAGGGCATTGTCCCTTAGCAACTTTTTTAATTTAATTAACTGGATCTTCTTCATATCTGATATTTTAATAACATCTATTTATCTATCTATATATATACACAGTGTACTCCCGTTAGTGCATGCTTCCAAGGAGGGCCATTTTTAAGCTTTAAACGGAGGTCCCAGTCTGTTTAACTCTCGTCTGCGCAAAAACACACGCTCGCTAATGTTAATCCCATGGGGCATTATTTTTCTAATATCTCGTTTGCATTTCAATATTTTTAAACGATTTTTTTTTCATTGGATAGCTGAGATTAATCTCTATTTCCACCGTTGATAATTTTTTCGATTTTCTATACGGATTTTTTTTTTTTTTTTTTTTTTTTTTTTTTTACAAAGGTACTTTTACTTTCAAAACCTCGCGCGAGGGAAGAGGACCCTTAAATGATGTAAAGATTTAAAAAGGTGTTATCCCTTACATTGAATACATTGAATTAAGTTTTCGTCAGAAATTGAATAGCTTAGTAAATTTAAAATAAAAGAAAAAAATTCTCTAATTTAGTAATTTTATCAAAAAAGCAAATTATTGACAATTTGTTAGTATAAAAGAATAAATTACTCAGTACAAACAAAATATGCAAAGAAATTGTACTTACATAATTTAATTAGCGTAATATCGTAACCTTTCTTTGCGATAGTTGAACAATAAAAATCTTTTTACCACATAATTTTTAAATTTTTGCGACACAAGTTTTATTTGGTCTGTTACATCACATTTTGATACAACCGTTAACAATTTTTAAACCTCTCACGTTTTTGGTGGTAGAATGTTTTTTTCGTTTTCTCACCATTGTCACTAGGCAATTTTTTGATTGATCAGTAACCAAAGTCACATCAAAATGTGTTTTGGAGAAATAATGTACAAAACCAGTTTAAATTCTACCCGGCTAATTTGTGAAAAATTTGTCCACATTATCGAATAAGTCATACACATTAAGCGATGTCCTTAAAATTAATTGCAAATAGAAGATGCTGGAGAAAACAAAATTATCCTCATTAAAGCCGATACGTTTTAAGCGGAGACGCATTACGGGGAGTTCACGATATATAGTAAAATTTAGTCTTTCCCTATAATGAAAATTATTTTAAACACTAAGAAGGAGAAAAACTAAGAATTTTAAAAGACAACTTTTATTTTATTTTTTTTTTTTTTCAAACTCAAAAACTGCTTCAATTTTCCTTTTGAAAAAAATCTTTAAATGCTTAACTTCGGATTTTCAACGTTTCTTGTTTGTGGCGATATCGGCATTGCATTTGCCAGTCGTCAAATAGGCTTCAAATCGTCATTTGCCATTCATGTAGATAAGATTGATGCATACCAGCCAAGTATCCCGTATTTTGAGTACCGCTATTTTTGAATCTTCGTCCCATTTAATCGAACTTTTCAGTACTTTTCCGTTATACCAACACTATGCCAAAATGTATGCTAATGTGCCATTTATTTCAACCCTGGCCGTGCAAAGAATTTTTATTGCCAAGCAGTGCCAAACATTCTGATTTGCTAGTTCTTGAACGTGAATCATTTTATTATTATTCTGATTCAATCGTAACCTCTCAAAACATCGTAATTTGCTATTTTTCAAATACAAAAATATTTATTATTAAGTTGTAAGTTACATTTATTATTGAAGCTGGGATTGATTTTACCATTTGGCACCCTGGTGATGAGGAAGCTTCAATAAAATTGTTTCAGGACTTTGAATATATAAAAAAAGTTTTCATTAAAAAAAAAAAAAAAAAACATGAACGTCTTCATTCAAAAAATGAAATGCAGTTCTGAGAGACGTTTGTAATTTCATGCCTGCAGTTTAAAATGAGTTTTACTTTATTATTTTATCGTATAATATTTATTTGTTCTGTTATTTTAAGTCTATATTTGTATTGATTTAATAAAATAGTTCGTGAAAGTCTGTAATTTTCAAATGTTATATTTTTAAATTGTCAATTTCGTGCCAACAATATTTTTTTTTTCTTGTTTGTTTCTTTTTGTTTTTCAAATGATTCCTTTTACATGAATTTCATTTTGCGCCGCCGACTATTAACGCTTGGCGACGATGGTGTTGGTATAACGGAAAAGTATCCAATTTTCTGTCTTTCAATAAAGCGATTATTTCTATTCGAAAATAATGGTGCTCAAAATACGAGATTTGGCAGGTTATGCTGGTGCAGATAATATTTTACTTTCCTTAAGACGTTTGTTTTTCATGAAAAACTAATGGAAGAAATAATGTTATTTCACAAATAATACGGTGATGAAACACTCGCGCACCAGCAAGCCAGTTATCTTAATTAATTTTTATTGTTATTCGTCTTCTTATTTAATCACAAAAATTGCGTGATTAAAGATGGTATAAGGGATTATTAGAAATTAGTGGTGACAATCGGCCCGCTGGTGCGCAGCTATTCCATCAGTGTTAATATAATACAATCATCAAATAAAGCATTCATCTGATATTTATAAATTAATGTAAAATTCTTAAACTTATTTTATGATTTATACTTTATTTATTATCTGATAACTTTTAATGGCTTGATTTTTCGCAAATATTTGCTTCACATAGTTTAATTTTCAAAAAATGCAATTTCTAGTCGACCTACGGACTATTCCCTTTCGCTCAGACAGGCTGTTTAGTATACCACAAATAATAATTTCTTTTGGTCGATATGTAAATGTTCATGATGTTCAATTACATGTATTTTATAGCTTGCTTATCTCTCTAATACTGCTTTCTAAAAAAATTCCTTGAAAAAGAAAAAGAAAAGAAAAGTTTTAATAGCTGTTTTTAGCTAAACAACAAAAACAACAACAACAACAATAATAATAATAAAACATTGTTGTATATTAACAGATTGAGTGGCACAGTTGTTTCCCAATTCTGGTCCCAGAAACTCTGCGAGATAAACTTTTATGAAATAACTTCTAACTGGCTTCATATGGCTAGATCGCCTACTGCGAATTAACTTGTAGTTGACTCTCAACGTGTTATAAGTGGAATAGAATTTAATTTAAAACTTTGTAAAAATAAATTATCATTGGGCCGGACTTTGCTAAATGAAATTATTTCTTAATATTTCATTAAAAAAAGTTCTTGCTATAACAGAGATCTTTTTACTTTCTTTACAAGAAGAAAATATTGGATTCATGAAAATTTTCCACTTCCGGTTTTCGACGGATTTATACGTTTTAGAAGGTTCTGAACACGATTTGACTGTTTTTAGAAAATCTCTGTCTGTGAGTCTGTGACTCTGTCTGTCTGTATGTAACAAAAATTTTGTGGGCGCTCTATCTCTAGAACTAATGCTCAGTATTTAATAAAACTTTATATTCAGTTAGTGCCTGATATAAATTGGTGCTGATTAGTTTTCGGTATACGTTGCCCAACAGGTGGCGCCGCTATGCTGCATTTTAGCGATTGCCGCAATAGCTTTATCTTAAGAACTAATGCACTGATTTTCATCAAACTTCATGTTCAGTTAGACCTTGACATAAATAGACGCTGATTACGTTTTGGTGTATATATCCCAACAGGTGGCGCTGCTATACTACTTTTGCATGATTTTCACGATAACTATATGTCAAGAACTAATGGACGGATTTTCATCAAATTTCAAATTCAGTTAGACGTTGACATAAGTTGTTGTTGATTAGGTTTTGGTGTAAATCTTCCAAGAGGTGGCTATGCTGCAGTTTTTAGAATTTTCACGATTTTAGCGATAGTGATATCTCAAGAACTAATGCACGGGATTTAATAAAACTTTAGATTCAGTTAGACCTTGATATAAATCGGTGCTGATTCGTTTTTAGTGTATGTGAAAACTGTGTGAGATAGAAGAAAGTTTTGGGATTGGCATATCCGACTAGTTTAAGAATGGTCTTTGGATTAGAATAAATTTCATTCTTAAAAACATAGTATATAAAAATAACTAATTTCAGTCATTGAAGAAAAATAAAAAAATCATTCCACCGCTTGTTTGCCTATTTGTTTAATTTCTGAAAATATGAAATCTAAACCTTTTAAAAATAAAATTTCAATCCGGAAAAAAAAAATTAAAAACTAAAGGTTTCTTTCAACGTCAAAACTAGGCGCAGAGAAGATCCTCAAATAAGATTAAGACATCGGATGAAAGAAGAACGCATAAAAATGCATGTTCTCTTTAAAAACAAAGCGTAGCAAACTTAAGTGGGAAAAAGAGCGGTAAATTTACTAAGACAGCGTCCATTTTTCATGACTGTGCCCCCGAATAATATTTTCTAAATAGTTGTATTATTTCTCTTCCTTTCCGTTAAACGAACATACAACGAGCAAAATGAGATTTTATTTTATGAATAAATAAATTACATAAAAATACGAGTAAATAGTATTACATTTTTTAAAATATTGCTCAAAATACGCCTGATGAAAACCTTAAAAAAAACCTAACTTTTAACACAAAGAAATTAAAAATTTCCTTTTTTTATTATTCTTCAGTTATTAATAATTTACAATGACCAAAACATTGATATTAAATTTTAATACAGTGAAAATTCAACTATGATGGAAATTATTTAACCTCTAGATTACGGGGTTGGGGCGATCCCAGTGATTATTTTTTTTAAATTCTATTCGTACCACTTTTTGAAAAATAATCTTTGTGATACACTTATAGTAAGATATTCTCAAGAGATGTGTACCACATTTTTTATTTATTTATTTATTTATTATTTGTTTATTAGTTGTTTTTTATTTATTTTAATTTTTAATTTAATTTAATTTAATTTTTTTTTTTTTTTTTTTTTTTTTGGTAAGTTTTGGTACGATTGAATATAAAAATAGTTGCCAGTCATGGCCTATGTAATCAAAAGGTTAATCGACCATTCTTATGCTTTGATCTTTTATTTCACTTGCCATTTGTACTTTTAACTTATACCCCCCCCCCCCCCCCCCCCAAAAAAAAAAAAAAAAAAAAAAAAAAAAAAAAAAAAAAATGTTAAGGTCTCAATAAACATTCGAATGAATTTTTTTTTTAGTTTCTTTTTTTCAGGTATAGTAGACAAGGACGAGGCTAAAAAAGGCGGCATTCGTCACGGAATTTTGGAAAAATATTGTAAAGTCATTTCTATTTATATAAGGTAAAGCCAGGAGAGATGACGTGGTCGGAGAGATTGCGTAGATAGAGGTTTGGGGGGAAGGAGTACAGTGAGCGCGTAGCGACTGCAGGTAGTTGTACAACAGTAGTAGTGGAGTGTCTACTTGAAAGTGCACGTTGATTGTTTTGAATGTCTAAGAAAAACATTGCTATTTTGTTTTGTTTTCCCAAAGTTGCTTGAATTTTCATAGCTATTCGTCAGAATTTCTATACAATGCCAGTAGTACAAAATATTTTTAACTTAAACTATTTCTCATAAGCTACTAATCTAGACTAATAGTGTGAACACTTTCGGTTCGTTTTAGTAACGGCCATGTTTAAATAAAAGGCCGCGCAATCTCTCCTACCGAAATTGGAGAGTTTGCGCATCTGCTACTTAGGTGAGATGGCGCATTGTTCCGATTAGTTTCAATGCTAGGAGAGATTACGCAGCTTATTGGTAAATTTGCATAAAAAAATGAAAAATGAAAATAGACCAATTTTAAGTTAAAGTTGTTATTAAGTTACATAATTTTATTTTGTAATCTTACCTGGACTTGCTTTTTCGGATTCTTTAATTTTTTTCCTTTTAATTAAAAAATTTTAATCGTTTTTAAAATTATTTCCTTTTCCTGATTCCTTAATCATTAGGTTGAAATATTCACTTCTAATACAATAATATTTGTTCACAAAAACCTTACAATAATGTCATTTAAGTGTAATTATTATTGTTAACAATTTAATTGCAGTTATTATTAGTAACAATCTCTCCTACCCATGTGCGCAATCACATCAACCCTGTAAGGACAGATTGCGCAAAATAACTTTCTTGGTTTTATTACAACTGTTCTATTAAATTGCAACATAACGACAAAATAGCAATGGAAATGCATAAAAAACAAATAAAGTAAAATTTATTCATGGATATTTTAGCAAAAAAATAATATTTAGATTTTTTATTGTTATTCTTTTGAATTGTGCGCAGACTATCCTAGCTTTACCTTAACGACATCGCCACTTTATTTTTAATTTTCACCAATAATTAAAAAAAAAAAAGGTACATTTTCAATTTCGGACATATATTGGAAACAATGACCCATAAATTAAAACTCCTGGTCAATTTTATTATTTACTTCAGTTTAGGATATTATTAAACCTCTTTCCTTTTGAGTATTTGTCAACTATTTTTTTTTTTTTTTTTTAATATAATAAAGCTATTGGAAATATTTCATGTATATTACTGTAATATTTTTTATATTTTTTAAATATAAATATTAAAAAAATATTACAAAGAGAACATGGCCTCTTTTTCCCCACGTGAAGGATGTTATTTGATTTTTCTAAAACGCATCAGGATTTTTCCATCACTGCGATTATTCGTTCGTTTTATCAGACAAAAAATTTGTCAAAGCTGACTCCTAACTAGGCATTACGATCCATTGTCATACCCTTAAATTAAATTACCTCACAATATTCTTAAACATCTTCTTATCTTGTAATTGCAATTAATTAACAAATGCTGCAAAAATTCCACATCTCTTTCACTGAAGGAATCTGTGGCCGAAAAATTACCTTATCACGTAATGAATATTTTTGCTTGTAATGAAAAATCAATCAACCGCCAACACAAACTCTCGCTTTTAAAAAGTTGGTTGAGCAATAAATTACCTGCATATCGCAGCCGGCTTTTAAAGGACTTTGCTAAAAATAAGAGTGCATACCGACAAGCATTTGATTAATGCAAGAGAAACAACAACAAAAGAACAATACGGCGGCGCTTTAACTGCCCCCCCTCCCCCCTCCTCCTTCGGAGATTAATTCTGCCCGTTTACCACCTGGCCTGTTCGGCTTCGTTGATCAATCACTTAAGAATCTTGTTCCTTTGGTTTATCGCGTCGCCAGCCAGCGATACTTATCGCCAAAAAATTAATTAAAACTCCAGCCGTTAATTACTTTGGTGTAGGGGAGAAGTATCTTAAAACTCTGCATGGCTTTTCCATCACCTCAAAGTCTTTTCTCGATAATGAATTAATTTATTTTCGCGTAAAATTAACAATCTCCGTGTTTTGTTCTTTTTCTAATAGGCTAACGAAGTGGGGGGGGGGGGGGGGGGGGGTGTCTAAAATTGAGCATTCGTCGCTCGGGAGGGGAGTTCGTGTGTCTGGGAAAATATTTTTTGGGATTGAATGCCAGCAAGAGGAAGAATTTGAAGTCTTTGAAGGGTGCTTTGTTAGGTAGTTATGAGAACGACTGAATGAATATTCTCTCGAGTGAAGTGCGATACAGGTGGTTTCTTATGAGAGGCTGATTTCAATGGTTTATGGAATTTTACAACTGAACTTTTATCGTAACTTGAAAATCTTAATTAAGAAGACGATTTTGCAGACAGAAAATGCGCTCTTATGTAATAGATAAATCTTAATCCTAATATAATACTAAACAATTTGTCTTCCTAAGCATAACCTGGGGAGAATAGCCGATAGACCAATTCGAAGTTGAAAATTTTGAAAATTAAACTACGCACAGTAAGCCTCTTTAAAAAGTTAAGTCGTTAAAAATCATTAAATGTTTAAAAGGAAAAAAAAACGTAGTTTAATCTAATATTATTTAATAAATTTAATAATTATTATTTAATAAGTTTAATAAGTTTAATAATTTAATCTAAAATATTGATCTTATTTTGTGAATTTTAGCTGAATACTTGATAAACTGATTATATTCTTCATCAAATAACATTATTTCTTTCATTTACATTTTTTTAAAGCAAATTATCAAAGCAAATGATTTGAAAAGCAAATATTGTTTACATCAAAATACATGAAAGAGAAAGTGAATACAATATTTCAATAAAGAAAGTTTTAAGAATAAAAGTTTTCCAATAACATCAAACAATAAACACATTTTTCTTCAGATGTACACACGATATTTATACTATTCGTTATCTTAAGGCACATAATATATCCAACCAGCAACGTACCGAAGCTATTTTTTCAAAGTGGCAAAATGTCTGAAATGAAAATATAATGATCTAGTTATCTTCATGGATAATTCCCAATCAAATAGAAATTTCCAAATTCACAAAGAGAAATTCAGAAGCATAAAATATCTAACAATGCATAGATACCAACCTCTCATTAATATTCCGTAATATGCGAGTTAATTTGATCCAGTTTAACAAAGTTTCAAACCAGAAAAATTATTGGATGAATCTTTATTTATTCACTTTCAGGTTTCAACGTGAAATTTATTTAATTTCATTTCTTAAAAAAAAAATTCTGGTGCGAAACATGTTAAACCTGGGTCAAATTAACCCGCATATTACGAAATATTAATGAGATGTTGGCACCTATGACAATGTAAAGCAAAGTCCAGAATTAAATAGGTTCAAATGTGTTGTTTTAATGCAAAACATTACATAAAGTAATTGAGATTTTTTTCTTTTTTTTAAGTCAGCAATGGTACACTAAAAAATATGATTGAATTTATTATAAGGAAAAAATAAACCAACAAAATATTCCAAAGAAAACCAAGACACTTTTTTTAACACGACTCTTTTTAAATTTGTGATCATATTTAAGGTTATTAAATAAGGAATAACGAAAATCTTTAAAAAATAAGTGTTGCTAAAATAACTGCATGGATTTTTCATTAAGAGAAAATATATGATAAGAAAAATCATTACTATATCTCATTCGAAAAAAAGTTAATTTAGTTCCTAATTTTATTAAATACAATTATTCAGGAGTATCAATTTTCTTTTTGCGAATAAATTATAATTTTTCCAAATATTTTTTTCCTTACCAAAAATCACATCATTTACTGATATCAAAATAATAAAAAAAACCATTCCAATGTCATTTTCAGTTACAGAAAATCATTTAATAAGCAGAAAAAAATCTCATAACAACCATACTCGAGCACTGTAATCAAATCATTAAATCTATTTATTACGAGAGAGATAGAAATAATTACACTACCTGTAATTACGTGACTAATTTATATCTTAGCAATGCTGCCAAATAGTTTCCTCGATTGAAACGCTCTAGAATTATGATGTACTTATGAAAAAATATCATTAATAAAGCTAAGTAAAAACGTCGTAATAAATTTGATCGTCTTCAGTGGAATTTCATATTGCAAAAGTATTTTAGTGGACATTTCGAATTATTTTTAAGTGTAATGCAGCATTTTTTCATTAAGTGTATTTTAACCAAACCATGATTCATGTTCTTATTATTTTTTTTTCTTTCTTTCTTTCTTTTTTTTTTTTTTTTTTTTTTTTTTTTTTTTTAAAGGAATTACTAGCATAAAATTTAAGATGTTCTGTTTAGAAAAAATATGCAACAATGAATGTGGTAAAAGAATACTTCATATTATAAATCATTACTGATTTAGCTATTTATTTTAATAAAACAGAATTTGTCTGTCACATAGTTGTCAACCTCCCGATTTTTTTTTTTTTTCATACCATTATTCTTATGTAAAAATGTTTGTTTTATTTAATCTTACAATTGCTGCAATTTAATAAAGCGAAAATTTTCATAAGATTTTACTGGTATTTAAACTAGTCGTTGGGGGCCACCGTAATACTTACCCATCATGGATATGCATAATGTAAAATATTAAAATAAAAATGCGTAAACTACTTATAAAATGCATTGCAATTCAAATAAAATCGTGGCTTGATGACGTCACAAACTTTAAAGGCTCGATTACTGAATTGCTTGAAAGAGGTTTTTCTTTATAACTCCAAAAATAATAATCCTATTAACTAGCGGTTTATTGCATCTGATTAGGCGTCAAATTTCCAATTAAAATATATCTTTGAAGTGAAATTTGGATGAAATACAGGGTCATGAAAAATCGAAGAGTGTGGAAAATAGGATTACAAATATCTCGGCAACTCATTATCCGATCGACTTCATGCTTTATTCAAAATTTATGTTTTTTTATTGTCTTTTATATTCATTTCTTAAAATAAACAATTTCGAAAATTTTTATATACCTTTCATCAGAACGAATATTTCGAGAGTCCGAAAAAAATTGTTCCGGTTAATCGAGGTTGTTGAAATGAAATAGGCTTCTTCCCATTATTACATACTAAGTACATACCAAATTGCAAGTCTCTATCTCAATTTTTTCGGGAGATAGAGCGTTTACAGACACACACACACAGAGACACACAGACACACAGACGGACGGCAAATTTTTTTTTCTAAAAATATGTTTTTCGGAATCTCCAGTGTCTGAAACGTGTAAATCCGTCAAAAATTTTTTTTCGATTTTCAAAACGATTACAAGACTTACCCTATACTACGTATGATGGGTAAGTAATACCCTATACTACGTATGATGGGTAAGTAAAAATCGGGAGGTTGGCAACTATGGTATAGATCACAGAGTAAGGAGATTTAAACAGAGAATCAACTCTCATAGACTTCAATGGTAACTTCTTTAACATGGGATTACACATAGACAGTGGCGCTAGCTGCGGATGACGCGAAAACTACAGCCGTAACAGAAGAGAGGTTGCTAAATAGAGCTATATATCGCTTTCTTGGCGACAAATGAGGAAAGGAAAAAAAAAAACGGCGACTACTTGCTTCTTGTTTTGGTTGGTTGGTTGGTTGATTTAAGACGGTCGATTATCTATGTACGCAAATGAAAACAGATTTATTATTTTTAACATGTTCTGAAACAATCGGAATTCAACTTTATTTTAAAATAAGTGCTGTGGTAAAACAAAATTTTTTTTTTCCAAGTTTGAAAGGAAAATTTGATTTTTTTAATTCTTCAAAATGTAAGTTGTGATTTATTTTCATGTGTTACTTTTGTTCTTGTTTTTTCAAGTTCCATAATGTTTGAAATATTTTATATATATTGAGTGTTGACAGATTTGTGCCGAAACGTCATGTTAAGGCTCACTGTGGAGACGCAAAATGTTTTTGGTTACCGTCTGTCTGTTTGTCGTAAAAATGGTCCGATTAGGTTGATTTTTAGTAGGTATGTTGGCGAGGTATCCGGAATTAGCTGTATAGTTTTTGGTTAAATTTGGTTCATTCGTTCGGAAAATATAGAATATTTTTATTAGGTCATACTGCTTTCTTATGGGGATGCAGACGATTTTTCAAATTTCATTTTTATCTGAAATGAAAATGGAATACTTGCGTAATGGATTTAGATGTAAAATTATGAATGTTAAATTTTCGATATGGATTTCCAATAGTTTTAAAATTTTGCTTATAAATTTAATAGAATTTAGAAATTAATTGCTTAAAATATTTGAAAATGTTTTTGCATCTGTTCGGGAAATATAAACATCTTACTTTCATATTTTTTACAATTTTTAAAATCATTTATTTTTTTCTTACCACTTTAATTTAAGGATTCTAATTTCTGGAACATTTGAACAATTTTATATGCTTATAAACATGCATGCAATTGAAAAAATAATAATTGCGGATTGTACGAAGTTAAAATGATATTTAAAAAAAATGATCTGCAGATTTACTAGTATAGGAAAAAACTTAGTACCATGTTTACATTGCGATAGAAAATGTATATGAATAAAATTTTATATAGAGAAATTTTTTTTAACATGAATGAGATTTATGGTATGGCAGTTATTTTAACGATAATATAAAGTCAAAATTTGTTAAAAATCTGCCAACACTGAATATATATAAAATATTTCATACATAATGGAACTTGAAAAATAAAAACAAAAATAACACATAAAAATAAACACAACTTACCGATTCTTAGGAATAAAAAAAATAACTTTGACGTCTTGTTCTTGCAAACAATACACTCCTCTCTTCGTAGCATTTTGAAGAATTATAATAATTATAATCAACTATTTGATCTTCATAGAATAATTTTAATAATAAGTAATAAACAAGATTCGAAAATCAATTAGCGAACGCCGAAAATTTGCACATGCGCAAATGACAACAGAAAGACGCCAAGCAGAATAGGGTTACACTTAAACGGAAATCAAGAAGATAAAAATCGCCAAAGCGATGATTTAGTTCTTATGTCATCCGCCGCAGTCGCTCTTTTCAGGCGAAGTTGGATCTCTGTCTTACTCTGTGGTATAGATGAGACAGGCTCAGGGGCTCAGATCGAGCCCGTGCCTGAAACGAACTCGAGCTCAAAGTTGAAATTTTATTTATTCCTAAATTGGAAGAAGGAAAAAACTTACTATTTAAGAAAAAATAATGTGTTCTAAATTTTTTAAAGTGTTTTATAATCCTTTAAAAGTTTGAAACGAAATTGAATTGTTATTGATGAAATATAAGGAGAAATATTCTGAAAAAAAAAAATCATTTTAAATCTCTATAATCTCTATAATAAAACTGTAAGTCATGTGACTGTCCTCAACAGTTCCGGGATGCCGCATCGCTTTTTCATATGCCAAGCGGCCATTTTTATTCAAAATTATTTTTTCGAATAAACTGCATAAAAGTTACATTTTAAGAAAGATCGTTCAAAATAAATTAATATTTGAGAGATGACTTGCGTTCAATTATGTATATATTCTGCAATAACTTCAGTCGAAAGATTCGCAGTTCAAATTCTCTATTCATAAAAGTAAACAAAAAAAGATTGATTCGTCGTGAACATTTAAAATATTAAATGATGGAGGTAATCATTCGCAAAGCAAGTTCTCCGCGAATGAATTTTTGGACCGCTGCCTCGCGTCAAAAAAATAATTCGCACCAGTGAGACAATCAAAGTTTACCATAATTATGTGCTATACAACTCAACTTTCGGACCTTTTCTTGACGTAAATTGAACTCATGTAATAATATTTAATGAATCAGATTTTTAGCATTTTTAAAATCGCTAATACAGCTTTTATTTATCGCGTGTACAAATTAGAAATGATACTTTGATTTTGAAATCAAATGTTTTGATTTATGATATTATTTCTTATTTATTTATTTATTTTCTCTTTTAAATGAAAAGTGTGAAGTATTTTAAATTTATGTAATATAAGCATTTTAGATTAAAGTTAAGTATTTTAAATGAAATGAGTGACAGGTTTATAATTTAAAATTAAATTAATTGTAGTATGAATGACGGTGATGGGAACGATATTTGGCGAATTATCATCTGCTCCCGGCTAACAAAAATACTCATAATTAAAAAAACGAATAAAAATAAATAAATGATAGTTTGTTGTAAATAAATATTGATATACATATCAAAAATAATTTATAGAATTAAAATAAAAAATAAAAGTAAATAAACAACAATTTCCATAACAAAGTTTTCGCCAAATTGGCGGGGGAGGGGGGGGGGGGAATCGCGCCAACGTGCGTATGTGACATTTGTGCCCAAAAAATATGCGAAATGCTACCATGATCGCAAAAGTTCATGATTTGTCTATTAGAATCTTCCGATTTGGCGAAGGATTAAGGGAAAATTAAATTATGAATAAATGTAACGTGTTGCAATGTTTAACATACATTTAAGGGAGACCAAACTGGTCGCCAGTGGCGGCTAGTGTAAAATAAACTCCCTCATATAAAAGAAAACTTATTCCACAAAATTTCTCCGGTAATTATATAAGATTTTCTTTTCTGTAGATTATTTGATAACAGAAAACGTAGTCGAAAAGTAAAATTCCTCTGTATCTCAAAAACACGAAAATTAATGATGAATAAGTTGTAAAAGCACATAGCCATGTTTTGGACGGCACTCATTCTTTTTAGGGTTTCGTTCATCTCACGAAACCCTATTACTTCCGCTCCGTTGTCTGTCCGTCACAGAGCCATTCTCAAAAACTATATAACTTACAGAGTTAAAACTTCGTGTATATAGATGAATACTAGCTGTGAAGAGCTCAAAATATTAAAATTTGAAAAATTCGTATTATTTTAATAAATAGAGATAAAAATCCAAATTTCTAACAGTCTTTTCCTATTAAATTTAAACATTTTTTGTTATAGCAGATGCCAAAAACTAAAAATCCATGATGAAATTCTTTCTACAATAATTAATTTTCTATCAGACGATTTCCACGTGAAAAATGAAAATTAAATAAAAAGTTTCACCAATTGAAAAAAAGATTGATATGAAATAAAATTGATTGACGTCATAATGGTAATAAAACGAAATTTTCAAAGATTTCTCAATAATACAAGGAGTATGAGTATGTGTATGTATACAAAGCTAATTAATATCACGTCATTAGAGAATTAAAAAGAAAATCTGACGTCATATTGGAAGTTTAACGGATTTTCCAAATGTTTGAGAATAATACAAAGCGCCTATCAATATGAGTAACAGAGAATAGTAAATATATGAGTTTGAGAAACATATTGAATCATGATAAAAATTCGATTATGGAAATATTCGCACATTTTAACATTTTGAAGGTGTACAACATGTTTAATTTTGAATTTTTTTTTTTTTAAATATTGCATTTAGTCCGCATGACGGATATTATTATGACAGAATGTAATAGCGGGCTTAGCCCGCTATCGGGCTGATTTAGATATTCGAAAAAAAGAAAAAATAGACCGGTAATTTTTTACTTTATAAAAAACATTACTTTTTTTTTTTTTTTTTTTTTTTTTTTTTTGCTAAATGAAATTTATTTGGATTTATTAAAGAAAGGATGAAGTGTTTTGAAAGGAATATTAAACGAAACCCATTGAGTGATCTTCGATCACACCTACCCACTTGTTTTCAATTCCTACCATTAGTTCACACCCTCTATATATTTATATATCTTGTTCAAATTTTCAATCGTTAATCAAATACTTTTTATTCATCCACTCAAGTTCAAATACATTTTCTTAAACTTGTAGTAAATGACACTTGATGTTAATACAGTTTTTTCAAATATTAATTCATTTAATTTAAATAATTAATTTTAGTTTTATATTTATATAAAAATCGGTGCTTTCTTGTTATAGGAGCTTCGGAGGTTTAATTGTCAAGTGACCGAGATACTTATATTATTACAGAAATTAATCTGCAAACGATATAATTAATTTCACGGAATTAAAAATCATCAAGATCTGAAAATTTATATAACTAGCTATAGTACGAACACACCTTATTTGTCACGTTTAACGTACAATTTCCAACTTATATTTTTAATTGAATTTAATTAATTAATTTTAGTTTTATATTTTCCAATTTTCAATCGTTAATAAAATACTTTTTATTCATCCACTCAAGTTCAAATACATTTTTTTAAACTTGTAGTGGATGACACTTGATGCTAATACAGTGTTTTCAAATATTAATTCATTAATTTTATTTAATTTCTATTTTGCACTTAATATTGTGATTCTGTCATATGTATATACATATTTATATTAATTGTAATTATTTAATAAAATTAACTAAAATAAAATTTTTCTTTGTTGACCTAAGTAGGAATTGACTTTAATTATATATATATATATAACTTGTTATAAAAATTAATGTAGATCATAATTCGTATATTTTAAATATGAATTTATTAATAATTTTCATAATTAAAACTATATTCTTGAACCGAAAAAATGTCAGGAATTTGATTGAATCTATTCATTGTATCTCATTAAAAATGAAAAATTTCATTAGGACAATTTTTTGGAAAGATATAAATTAAAAGTTGACAAGTGCACTTAACATCACAGCATCTTCAAACTTTGATATCTTGTAAATCAATGAAGCTTAAGAGAAAGAGTAAATAAGAAAGAGTAAGCAGAAAAAGTATATAAACTATACTTTTCCCCGAGATGATTTGATCCAAGAAACTCAAAAGAAAAATGTCAAAAATGGGCGTTACCATTTGAAAAATCAAAGTTGGTATAATTTTTAATATTAGGTTTAACGAAACTTTCCCGCCACAGCTAATATCGTTTGTGCAAACAGTTCCCGTTGACGTGTTTACTCATATTTTGTCAAACGATTTTTGGCATTTGAAAGAAAAAGACTTGTTTTAGAACACTGTGTTGTTAAAATTGTAAAAAAAATATCTTTATTATTAAGTACAAAGTGTCTGAAATGTAACTATTACGCTACCAGATTAGAACCATCATTTACTTCCAGTTCTGTTGCAAAAAGTCAGCTTACAGAATGTCACCGAATCACGTATACAGCTTTAGGTACTATTGTTGTATCATATGAGACTGTGAAGGTTTGGTACCGAAAGTTCAAAAACAAGGACTATGACAATTCAAGAAGCAGAGCGGCCTGCCCGGCCTACTGATGTTGATGAGGTCCGCCTGCAAGAACCTGTGGAAGAAGATCAGTATGCAACCACTCGAGAGCTAGCTAAGGAATTAGACGTTAATACCATGTCCATTAGTCGCGCTATCCATCGCATAAACTTGACGTACAAGTTCAATCGCTGGGTGCCGCATGAGCTGACTCAAGCAGATAAAGACAGACGTGTTCGGACCTGCACTAATCTGCTCGGATATCAACGCAAGGACAAAATTCTGGACCGGATCGTCACTTGTGATGAAAAGTTGATTTACTTCAACAACACAAGCCGAAAAGGGGGTTGGTCTGCGCCCGGTGAGCCTGTCGGAAGCGTCGCAAAGCGCAATTTGACTAACAAAAATATAATGCATCTGGTGGTATTGCCGTGGTATTATCCACAAAGAGTATCTGGAAAAGGGAAAAACCATGAACAGTAAGGTGTACAGCGATATGCTAGTCCGTGTTGATGCTGCTATCAAGGCAAAATGTCAAAATGAGTTCCGACGCAAGAAGGTAATGTTTCATCATGATAATGCTAGACCACTTGTCTCTGCATTCACCTGCTGGACTCTGTATGGACTCAAATGGGATCTTTTGCCACACCCATCCTATAGCCCCGACATCGCTACCTCGGACTTCTACCTTTTAACACACCTGCAGCTACATTTTGCTGGTGCTATCTTTAACTCTGCACAGGATGTCTGAAATGAGGGTGATCTGTTTTTGGACTCGCGGCCAGTGCCTGATTTACGGCAGGGCATTTGGGGCACGGGCCCAGGGCCCCCGATTTTCAGGGGCACCCAAATGCTACTGAAGATTTTCCAATTATTGACCAAAATCTGATGAAGTTTTAGATATAAAAAACGAAATGAATATGGAAAAATCTGTTTATTTTTTCATTTAAAAATAAGAACTTCAAATCACGCAAAAACACACGCTCGCTAATATTAATTCTGTGGGAGATTTTCTTTTTAATATTTCGTTTGCATTTCAATATTTTTAAAAGATTTTTTTCCATTGGATAGTTGAGGTCAATCTCTACAAAGGCCGTTTGTTACTTTTTCGATTTTGTTTACCGTTTTTTTTATTTGGATACTTTCACTTTCGGAACTTATTTCGAAAATTAGTCAGTGTGATTGAACACTAAAGTTTGATTATGAGGATACTGCTAAAAACTTGAGAAGAAAAATTATAAAAAAAAATCATTAAATATCACAAAATTATTAAAGTCAGCAGTGGTTATCTTAATAATTACCGCTTTCAATGATGTATTTATTTTACTCAAAACCGCTGAAAGCATCGGTGCAAGGGGGCCCCCATAAGAATCTGGGCCCAAGGCCCCCAAATTTGTAAATCGGTCCTTGCTCGCAGCCTCCAAGTTTCTGGCTCGAAAGGTTTGAAAAACCACCAAAACATTGGCAAAAAATCATAGATTTGGGTGATGATCACTACCCGCACTAAAGGTACTGCTTTCATGTTTATTTTCTAACTTTATTAAAAACTTTTTTTTGGCGGAAAACTTTTGTTACAACTTGATATCATACTACCTTGTTTCAGTTAATAGGCATTAAACTCCTAACTTGAAAATAAAATCCCCCAAATACTATAATTCTTCAACTTTCTCCTATTTCATATTAAATAAGCTCTTCTCTTTGAAATGTTTTATTTTCCTATTACTCATAAAGTATTCATCTTTCATTATTCATTTTACTAATTAAGTATTCACTTCTCCATCATATGAATATATAATCTTATGTAATATGCTAATACAAATATGACGAAAAGCAATAATAAAAATATCTTTTTAAAATAGCCGAAGATAAACGTTCGAAATTCAAATTTGATTATTATTCATTAATTAAAGCGACATTAAATAGGCTCGTAAATATAATAAACTATAACAGAAATTGAGACCTCCTACTATTATCAGTTAAACATTCTCCTCACACTTACAGTTACGCTCAGGGAATTAATTAATTTTATTGCACCGGTTTTCTCTAATATGCATCAATTAAACCGGTTATCTAGTTTTCTAATAGTATTCGTTTCTATTACAACATGATATTTTGCAAATAAATTATCATTCTGAATAAGATGTTATTAGAGAGATTAAAAAAAAAAAAAAAAAAAAAAAAAAAAAATGCATCGATCTCTAGAAAATAAATAGATGAAATTTTGCATTAAGGCTATTTGTTCACCGAGATATCAAATTCCTCTCGCTAATGTTCATTACTATTATGTTCATTGTTATTACTATTTTTCTTCATCTTGTATAATTGATTTTATAGCCTTTTTCTTCGTATTATTTTAAATATCTCATATTTATGAAACATTTTAACTTTTGGTTACACACAAAGTAGCCACTTTTCCTTATTAAACACTAATTAAATATACAATTATCCATCGTATGAATACTTAATCTCATCTAATACGCCAATGCAAATACAGTGATAGTAAATAATAAAAATATATTTTTGAAATTTTCGATGATGAACGTTCGAAATTCAAACTTGATTATTGTACATTAATCAAATCGACATTAAATATGTTCGTTAATGTAATAACCTATAACAGAAACTGAGACGTCCTACCACAATTAATCAAACATTCTACTAACGCTACAAATACGCTCAGCCAATTAGCTCTTTTTATTACATGTTTCTTTTTATTGCCTTGAAGGGCTCCGATATAGTACATATACCACTTAATTCTAATCCCAAAATGCCACAATGACACCAGAATTTTGAAATTAAATTTTGCCTTTATAATATTCATGAAGAAAAGCTTTTGCTTATTTTCAAACAAATTTATTTGTTTATCGTGATGTCATGCAACCATTTGAATATTTTTACAACAGAAGTGCTTTGCCCTTGAAAGTGTTAACAGGTAACGATCAAACCGGTTAAATAGTATTTGAAAAGTATTTCGTTTCTATTCCAAGATGTAATTTTTCAAATAAATCCCATTCTGAATAAAATCTTGATACATAGATACAAACTATATGGAACATAAACATATATGCCGGCAACATGGAGCAGAGGAGGGCCATTGCCCTCCCTCCCTGGATTTTGAAATTTAATTAACTAAATTCTCTTTTTTCTCAGATGATTTTGGAAAAAAAATTAAAGTTTATTCTTCGCAAGTAATTTAAAATAATTAAGCAGTAATAGAAAAAGGAAAGAATTTTTTTGTGGTAAAAAGAATAAAGTTTCCAATCTCCATTTTGAAAAATGGTGGTAAAAATTTATTTTTGAATATTTAATATTTCTCAATTGTTCTGTATTACATTTTGATATATTTAAAAAAAAATATTTTGTACAAGGAGTTCTGAGGGGAAAAAAACCTTAGTTTGGCTTATTTCTTGTATCAAAAGTATTTTCGTTTTTTGAATGTTTTTATACCAAAGTATGTATAGCTTGCACTTTATCACCCCCTATTGTTGAACTTAAAATTTATTTAAGAGAATACATGTCCCTCTATATTCTGTAATCATACAGGCTTCTTTGTATCATTTTTAGGTTATGTAAAGAGTGATACAAGTTTTGAGACTTGATGCATCTTAAGGCATGATTTTAATCTAGGCCTTAAAATCAATGAAGCTGTCCTCAAAACTCGTGCAGTTGGAGGCCACGACAAGAGTAGTGTCCGGGCAGTTCAAAACAAATCCAAACATTTTAAGGAAAGGGATCTCAGCCTTGAAATCACACGCAAAATTGACAGGTGAATTTTAACTAGTTTAAGGGGTCTCAGGACTCTTAAAATTGGAAAAAATGATCATTTTCAACATTTAACATCTTAAAATGTAATGACTTTAAAATACAATTTTTAAGTGGATGAAAGATATAGGTATATGTTCTTTCATTTCATATTTAAAAAAAATTATAATATGCGGAATTTATATTTATAAGGGGCTTCAAACTGTAAGACATTTTTCGAGCAAAAAATTGACATGACAGAATACGCCCAGGATTACAAAAGAAATTTTGCTTATAGAACAAAAAATTTGGTGCCTAATTATACTTCAGATTGTAATTATTACCCTGAACAGAAATAAATGTGTATTTAAAACATTTTTATATTTTCAATACAAAATTGTATTTAGCTTATACAAAATTTTGAAATTTTCAACAGTATAACCAGTTGAAAAAAAATATTTATTTGAACAATAGAATTGAAAATTTAGGTTCAGTTTGTGCAGACTAATATGAAACAAATCTTTTGAAAATTTCATGAAAAAAATGTTGAAAGGTTTTTGAGATATCCTGCGCGTTATGCCCCAAAACATCATTTTGAGAAAATGACTTCAAAGTTTTGTTTTTACCGTTTTTGCTCTGAGTGGGTATAATTCTAAACGCCATAACTTCTGTTCTAATGGGAATTCAGAGGAAATAATTACATTAAAACGTTCAGAAAATTTAGGAGTTTAACATATAAAAAAAATTTAAATTTCGAAAATTTTGATGATTTAAGAGTCCTGAGACCCCTTAAGAGAAAAAAGAGGGGAATCCATTCTTCACAATAACTTTTGATGCTAAGAATTAACAAATCTACATATTCAACAATTATTAACGTTTGAATGTGTAGACCCAGGTTAAAATCATGCCTTAAGATGCATAAAATCTCAACATTTGTATCACTCTTTACATAACCTAAAAATGAAAGAAAGAAGCCTGTAATGATTACAGAATATAGAGGGACATGTATTCTCAAGTTCAACAATAAGGGTGATAAAGTGCAAGCTACGGCTTTAGTATAAAAACATTCAAAAGACGAAAGTACTTTTGATGCAGCCTAATATTATCCGTTTTAAAAAACGCAACCTGGAATGCGGACTACATATGCACAGTACATCTGCGGCGAAATCTGTCCCTCCCTAAATCTCTTTCTTTCGGCGACCATGATGTTACATAACACACCAATGTAACTTTGTAAGTACGGTGATTAACAATAATAAAAATATCTTTTTGAAATAGCCGATGATGAACTGCAGAAATTCAGCTAGTGCTTATTCATAGTGCTTACCAATTAACTACATTTATGACACGGTTCTTTTTGACATGTACTAATCAAACTAGTTAACTAGTATATGAAAAGTATTCATTTATATTACAAGATGCTTTTTAAGGACAAAAAAAAAATTCAAATTCTTCAAGAAATGTTGGTAGAGCGATACAAAATACAGTGGCGGACAAAAAAACTGCATCACCTGCGAAAAAGTGGAAAACGCTGCAAATAATGTTTTTCAAGTACAGGTATTATGGAAGGATGATATTTTTACGATAAAATACAGTTGTAGGATTAATCTAAATTAAATTTTATTGGGATTTATAAATTATTTACGCATAATTATTTTGAAAAATGAGAAAAAGTGAAAAACGCAATATTTAAAAAAAACTTGGAACAAAGTAATAGATGCACAAATTCTGTAGTTAATGTAAATTTTACATAACAGCAGTCATATTATATATACTTAGATGTGTATACATGCATAAGGATCACTTCAGTATTTAGTAGATCCTCCAAGAGCTGCGATGACAGCCTTGCAGTGGTCCGGCATAGAATATATCAAATTATGAATGTAATCCTGGCCAATTTCATGCAACCAGACCCTAATAATGCTTTCCATCAGTTTTATTTTAGTAGCAGGCTTCTGAGCAACAATTTTTGTACCCATTATATGCCAACAATTTTCAATGGGATTCAGGTCAGGACTATTCCTAGGCCATTCCAAAACTTTAATGCCAGATTTTTTCAGATAGGCCGTCACCTAAAGGGAGGAAACTGGGTGAAAATTACTTTTCCAATATCCTTAATGTTATGGAGATTAAAACTTGTAAATTAGGCAACAAAATAAATCATGAATAAGTTAGATTGTATTTGCAAATTTCGCTGTATGGCAGGGTGCAGAGTCCTGTTGAAAAATACAATTTCTAGCACCTTTAAAATCATCCTTAATAACTGGTTTTAAACACTCCTCTAAAATCTCGGTATAAACGGGTGCATTCACAGTTCCAGTAATAAGTTTCAGACGTCCAACACCTTTGCTGAATATACATCCCCAGACCATTTGGTTGACTGGGAATTTTACAGTAGGCGATATGCAGTCTGGATGATAAGCTTCACTTTTACGTCTTCGAACATACCGTTTACCGTCTGATCTATGTAGGTTGAACTTAGATTCGTCCGAAAACATTACTGAATCCCACTGAGCCTTTGTTCATGAGACATGCTCTTTTTCCCAAGACAGTCGTTTAAACATAATTTTTTTTGTAAGTAAAGACTTTTTCTTTGGGCGATACGCATGCAAACCGCATTCCACAAATCGTCTTTGGATAGCTCTTGCTCTTAAATTAACACCACAGACATTCTCAAAAGAGATTTTTAAGTCAGGAGCACTTGAATGACAATTACTCAGATACATTCGTTTCAGATATCGATCATCAGAATTTAGGGTCACCCTCCTTCAGCCCGATCCAGCCTTTCTCTCAACATTACAAGTTTCACGTTCTAATTTAATCGTCCTCCAAACTGTCAATTGATTGCAACCAATTTTTTTTAGCGATAACACTTGTCGGATATCCTTCTTTAACCAAAGCAAGTATCACACATTTTTTTTCTTGCTTCAATTGAACATACGAAGTCATCATTTGACCACTTAAAGAACAAGACAAATGACCGTTTTTCCCTTTTCCCTTTTGCTATTTTTAAAAATTTGATGACGCAATACTTCATAAGGGGTATATTATCCAACAGAAATGTAGAATGATATCTTATCTTACTTTGCAGCAACTAAGATTAATTTATTTGAACGAAATAACTCATTAGCTTTGCAAAATGTTAATTTTTCTAGGTGATGCAGTTTTTTTGTCCGCCACTGTATATATCAATCTGTAGAAGTAAACATTTAAAAAATTTACATTAAAGAGTAAACATCATTCAACAGATGAGTTCGAAAATTATATTTTAATTCATATAGTTTAACAAACTCAATTTTTTGTACCATTTAAGAGTATTTATATTTGGTTACAATCATCATAATTTTTAACAGTGAATTAAATATTTTTTAAAAATTGATTGCTTTATTGACCCACTAGGTGTACTGGTACAACTAGTTCCAGCGCACATAATTTGTGATATTAATTTTCGATAAATATTTGTTGCCATTATAAGAAGCGAGCACACGTACTTGAAAGAATAACTCAATGTCTCATTTTTATTATAAGTTTTAGAATTCAAAAAGGAAATTAATATTAATAAATATATTTTTAAAGTATTTTTCTTGTTTTCTACTTTAAGCGCATGTGTATATAGACCCCCCCCCCCCACACACACACACACTTTTTTTTTTCAATTTTAGGTTCACGATAAATTTAAATTAAGGTTCATTACAGCGAAGTCTGACGTAGTAAGTGTGCAAGATTTTCCTTCTACAAGAATAATAATTCGTGTAACTTTTCCTTTAAAAGTCCAACAATGAAAATACCAATTTAAACAAATACTATTAAGGAAATAACTTATCTAATTGTAATATTGCATGCAATTAAAGTGTTAGTTTAATAAAGTGAAATATACCCTGATTACACTGATAATGTTCCCATTAACATCATGAAATTGTAAATCTCTCTTACATAGCGAGAAGCTAAGATTCGATATTATAGAAATCACAGATGATGTCAGTCGCCGATGATTTGAGCATTCTGTTTTATCCATTCTTGCCATCCTAATCGTCTGAGGCCCCACCAGTGGCTGAGAGGTTGTGCTCTCGAAGCTGGTAGACGGGAGGTGCTGGGTTCGATCCCAATCGCGCCCGTCGGCCTAATCGTTCGGAGTTTTCGTGGTTTTCTTCGAGCTGTGGATTTATCCATGCGTAAATACGGATTAGGTTCCCTTAGAAAGACCCCCACGAACGGCACTCCCCCCGGGCCTATATCCCTAGTGTAGATAATTGGCCGTCAATAATCAACCCAACCCAACCCTAATCGTCTGAAATCAAAGCCATTAAATAATAAGCCCAGTCACATAGTGTTAAATTTGTTAGCGACACACTAGCGCCAAACCTCTGCTGCGAAAGGAGGACAAAACAGAAGTGGGTCGCAGAGAAAAGATACGATTTATTTATATCGATATTTTATACGATTTTTATCGATGTTTTGTTTTTGCACTTCCTTTAAAAGCTTGCTAATTATTGGGATCTTTTACATTAAAGCTAAAACTATAATTAAAAAAAAATGGTGAAAATTTACTGGATTAATATTTCTATATAAATATAGTGGTGGCGAAGAAGTTGATTTATTTATTAAAAGTTAAATAAAAAGTGATGGAAATTTACATCACTATGCAATTAACCCTTTCCGGCACAGACAAATTATGTTCGTAAAATGTGAAATTACTGACTGACACCGGAATTTACAAACGACTTTCTCAGAAAATATGAACTCCTTATTTTAAGCTTTAATTTTAGAAGCAAAATTTTATTAAAATATTCTTGGTGCCGAATGCAGCACTCCCAACCGCTAGATGGCGCTATTTTCAACTTGCGAAAAGTTTCCCATTTATCTGACTGGGCTTATTATTTAATGGCTTTGTCTGAAATAGACGATTAGGTTGCTTGATTAACCTTGGATACACACAAGAATTGTAAATTAATTTTTGAATTTATTTAAATTTAAATGTTTTCTATCATTTTTCCGGTTTCAACCTTTTTATTTCTAAAACAGATCAATAATAATCAATTTAAATAATTCATATAATATTCGGTACTGAATGACACCACCGGCGATGCCCGGCCCTGACCAGAAAATAGCACAAAACGCGAAAAACTCTAAAAATCACCAGAAAAAAAATCACGAAATATTTTAAAATCGTTGTACGATTTCCCAAAAAAAATTATTAAAAAGAGAACAAAATTTACTATGTTGGACTAGAAGATGGAAACCGGATTCATTTTACTAATGTGGAAAATCGTAGGCAATCGTCAAATACACCAAAAGTCTCATAAAAAAGTCGCTAAAATCTCAAAATTCGCAGAGGACAAAATTTTCTATATGGGGGGGGGGGGGGCTAAAGGATTAAAACAGGATTTATTTTACGAATGTTGAAAAATCACCTCGAAACAGAAAAAAACTCTAAAAATTGCACTAAGAAATTCGCGAAAAATTGAAAAATTGCTGAAGGAATTCCGAATAAACGTTATTGAAAATACGACAAAATTTACTATATTGGGCTAAAAGATTGAAACCAGATTCTTTTTGCTATTATTTAAAAATCCCCTCAAAACACACAAAAAAAAAAAATAAAAAAAAAAATAATAATTTAATTAATTAAAAAATTAAAGAACGCATAAAAAAGCGTTAAAAATACAAAAGTAACAGAGGACAAAATTTATTACAGTGGGCTAGAACATTCTAACAGGATTTCTTTCCCGAATGTCAGAAAATGACCGCGAAACGCGAAAAAACGCATTGAAAATCGTCATGGAAAGAAAATAAATGCTAAAAATTGCATTGAAAAAGTCAACAACTTCAAAAATCGTGGAGGTCAAAATTAAATATATATTAGGTTAAAAGTTTGAAACAGAATTTTTTTACGAATGTCAAAAAATCGCAGCCAAAGGCGAAAAATCGTTAAAAATTGCATAAAAATTTGCAAAAAATTAAAAAATAGACGGGGGGGGGGCAAATTTTACTATATTATGCTAAATGTTTGAAATCGAATTTCCTTTACCAATGTCAAAAAATCGCTGCAAAACGGGAAAAAACTTCAAAAATCGCAAAAAATTCGCAAAAAGTTCAAAAATCGCTGAATGAATTCAGAATAAACCTTATTGTGAAAGAAGATGAAACCGGGCTCCTTTAACTACTGTTTGAAAAATCTATGCAAACCGTGAAAAAACTCTAAAAATCACATAAAAAATTAAATTTAAAAAATCTAGTCAAAGAATCCGAAACCTGCTTCGAGGTGCATAACTACAGATATGGAGGTACCTTCCTGCAAAATCTTGTAGCTCAGCTCTTTTCAGAACACAGCACACAGCACACACAAACACAAACTTCTTTCCATATTATTATTAATTAGCTGACTATTATAGATTAGCCGGCGTTGCCCAGACCCGTATATAATAACTTTAAATATACCTAAAATTGATGTTGGGTGATTTGTAGGTTTAATAATATAGTTTAACGAAAATCTTTCAAAACGATCTTAATGGAGGTGCCCCAACTGACTTCGGTAGCGCACACCCAAGATTTTGTATGATTTTTTTTTTTTTTTTTTTCAAATGAAAATCTATCCAAACAAACTTAAAATTGGGAGCCCCACTGCTTTCGGGCGTACACCGGACATGACACGCACGCTCTGGTTTGTTTTGATTTTATATTTTTAAATGGAAGACCATCGTACACCAAGCCCGTGATAATAAGCTTAAATATACCTAAAATCAACGTTGAATGAATGCAAATGTGTAAACGAATATGTTTACAAATGAACCTAACGACAGGGGGCCCCACTACTTTCAGCAGCTAAAAAGTGTTTTCTTCTCACCTTTTTTTCCACATCAAGTCATTTAATATTAAAGAAAAAAGAAGTTATTATTGTCCAAACCCTTTGGAATTTTAATGAGTTATAAATATAATATTACCAAAGCCTGTGTATAATTTTCGTGCTAAAATATTGGTATTTAATTGTAAAAAGCAGTGTTTTTTTTTTTTTTTTTTTTTTTTTTTTTTTTTCCCAGAACGGAATACCATGCGAATTTTTTTTTTACTTTAAAACTGATTAATTTACCTCTAAACCTCTAAATCTAAATCTCGTAAACCAAAATTTTACTAAAACAACAGCTAACAGATTAGTTGAAAGTAGTAAAATTTTAGAGCAACAGCGCAAAATTAACTTTACGTTATAAGTGTAAATAAGAGTGCGCAATGTTAACCCTATAGGATTATAATAATAATAAACAGATTATTTTGCCCCTAAATCTCATAATTTGTTAATCAATTTTATTAGCTAAAAGGTTAGTATATTGTTTAAAATTTTCAGTACAATTGCATAAAATTAAGTGTATTTTTTTAATCAAAATGTGCGTAATGTTAATCCTATGGGCAAATGCACGGAGAAAACAAAATTCACCAAAAGTGACTTTCGGAAATGATTTTTTTCAAAGGGTTAATTTTCGTATTTTTTAAAACGGAATGCACCGTTGGAAAGAAAAATAAACGTTCATGTGGTTTGGTATTTATTTATTTATTTATTTATTTATTTATTTATTTATTATTATTATTATTATTATTATTATTATTATTATTATTATTATTATTGGTGGGTATTTTAATTTCCCGAGCCAATGCGTAATTTTGAAGTATGTCAAAAAAAGGGAGGGAGGAAGGGCGTTGTGTACATTAAGTGTTTAAAAAATAGTCGTTATTGTCCAAACTTTTCTAAATTTTTATGTTTTAAAAATATAACGTTTTTGTAGCTTGCATAAAAAAATTGCGAAAAAATATTGTTTTTTAGTGGTAAAAGCGCTTGTAAGAAGACTCTTTTTTTTTTCCTTTTCGGCTCTTTTCGTAGTTTAAAAAAATAATTCTTATAGTGCGATCTCTTTGAAATTTGTATCGGTTATAAATATAATGGTTTTAAAGTTTAAAAAATTTGTGAAAAATATTGATATCTAGTGTTTTAATCTCGTCGTTTTCTTTCTTTCTTCGCATTCGAGTCATTTAACATTTTAAAAAAAGTATATAATTTTTTAAATATTTGGTATTTTCCGAACTCCGTGAAATTTTTATCAGTTATAAACATAACGATTTCGAAGCCTACGTAAACATTTTGTGGAAAAATATGGATATTTAGTCGTAAAAACGTGAGCCGAAGCCGCCCTCGTGTTCGCATTCTGAGCGAAGATTTCGCAGATTTATATATATATATATATATATATATATATATATACACATATAAGTCATAATAATATAAGTCATCCGAATGTTTCGATATTTTTATATATAATAGCTAATGTACATCTAGTTTACTAAGAACATGTAAAAAGATTGTGTCGAAGTACCGACATTTAGTTACTTTTAGTGTAAAAATAATGTGTCTCCGGGAGGCGAGAAGTGACCAGCAGTCACAAATTTTTACGAAAGGATTAAAATTTATATTTTTAAAAACGAATTGCGCCGTCGTATACAGAAGAAACTTTCCACTTTAAGTGGGTATTTTGTTTTACTCTGTATCTCTGAAATTGAGTCCGACGAGAACTTCGGAAAACTGGAGAAAAAGAAAACGGCGAAATCAAACTTTTAAAAAAAGGTTAATATTAATATATTTTCGAACGAATAACGGCTTTTAAACGTAAGAGTACGAAAAATAAGAATATGCCTTTCGTTTTTACGTATTTCTAACGGTTTGCACGGCACACAATCCAAAAAACGGTTTAAAAAAAAATAAAAACAGGTATTACAATTTCACAATTCCCGATTTTTTCTCCTTGCCAATTTCCAAATTTAAAAAAAAAAAGGCTTTTTCGATGAGTTTTTTATTGATATCTTGGCTAATTATCAAAAAATGAAAAATCTGAGACACAGGTGCATTAGGACGGTCCTTGGACTATCCAAATTTTCAGACTTACATATACGGTGGAGTTTCCTAACTATAGCACACATCCACACAGAGAAACATCTTTCTTTTATTAGTATATATTAGCTGTTATGTTACCCGCATTTTCGTCGCAGAAATCTTACAATAGATTGAGCTCTTAGAATATAGATTTGAGACATGTACACAAATTTGAAAATTTAAAAGAAAAACAAAAGCGTAAATTTAAATGATGATTGGTATAATGAGGAAAAAAAAAAAGGTTAAAAAAAAAGGGGTGGGGGGTTACGAAATCCAGAAATTTATACTTTTAAAAGCATTCGCAGTAAAATATTTAGTTTTATCAAAAATATTAGTTTACTTTTTAGTATGACGTCATTTTCACTCACTAAGCAATTCGCCTCTCTCTAAGATTAGCGTCTGAAACTCAGCATCAGCGGAACGAATAAATATTTAAATGTTATAAGCTTTATGAGAAAAAATGCGCTTTTTTTTTAACTATTGGGAAAATGGCTGTTGTTTTCGGCCGCGTATGGACCCCTTAATGCTCGCAATTTATTATTTTAACCGCTTTTAACGAAATTCTGTAACTTTAGAAGAATTTTTTAAGCATTTTTAACGAATTTCTGTAACTTTAGAAGAATTTTTCTTTTAATGAGTAATAGAAATGCATAAAATCATTACAAAAATGTTAACGTTACAAAAAGGATAGATGCAAATTATCAGATATAAAAAAAAGCCGAATTCAAAAATTGACGTCGGATGAGAAATCGTCTTATAAAGCGAAAAACGTGGTCTTCACTTTTCTTTCTTCAAAATACCCTTAGCTCAGACATCAATCTAAACAAGAGTTAAAGTTATTGTAGGAAGGATCCGACAAAATATTTTTGTTTCTGTTTTCCTTAATATATTGTAAATTTGGTACTTTCGTGTTATAGCGGCCCCCAAGGATGAATCGCCAAGCGACCAAGATTTATCGCCAAATTATAAACGTATATTATTATAATGTCATATACAGCATTTCTTGACGTATGTGGCCAAGTTATAGTTATATATGATGCATATATGATGTATATATATGACATGTGTATATGATGTATATACGACATATAAGATGTAAATAATATGTGTATAATGACGTATATAGCACATATAGGAGTGTTTGGAATATATATATGCGTATATAGGATGTATATATAAGCTTAGCGTTGATCTTGGCGAAATCATAACTGCAACCTTGGCATAATCATATAATTGTAGGGGCCGCTATTACACGAAAATGCGGTAATTTATTATTATTTTTTTTTAAGCTTTCGGAACATTTTCCCAATTGTTGTTGTAATTTGTTAAATTATATATATATATATATATATTTTTTTAACATAACGTTATTTTCTGTTCACATTAAAACAAATTTATATGTTTTTAATTGTAGTGAGAAAATGGCATCAGTAAAGTTATAGTAATTCCCATTATTTCCCTTTTCTCTGTAACAATGGAAGTAACCCAATTGCCACCAATGTGAGTAAATTTAATAAAAAAAACTTTTAAAATTAAAATTAAAATATAGAAATCGGAATATTTTTTTTTAAATAGCTAGTGCGGGCACATCTATAAATGAATAGCTTTCATTTAAAAAATAAGAATAATCAAAATTCGTTCAGTAGAAAGCTCAGTGCAGGTGACTGAAAAATTAGCCTTGTGTTTTAAATATATATAGATTTTGAAGAAAAATTTACAACAAAACCAAACGAGTCAAAATAATTGTTTGTGTAGTCTCTAAAAATGCACTTTAAACTAATTTATTACATTGCAGACGACGGATAACTGCAAACCGAAGGGGGGAAAAACACATTGAAGGTGATTGCAATGTTCCACCAAGTAAGAATAAAATACAACAAAACGAAATATTTGTAATTCTCGCATTTGACAGCTCTACTTGGTTAGGCTAATAGATAGATGATACTGATAATCTATTTGAAAATAAGATTACATGTTATATTTTGGCGACAGTGCGACTGAAATAAGGATCTATTACTTCTGTTGGACATGTGTTCAATAATTATAGAGCTGAGGAGTTGAATGTTTCACGCAGGGTGTATCATTAAACGCATTTGTAACGTTTCGGTGTTCGAAATACAAACATAATTGAGATGAGGGATGTTCCAGCATTCTATGTATTGCAGGAATTTGTATTGGGAAATATTCTATTGAGCACATGTATGTGTGATGGGGTCTTTCGTTTATTTACATAGACGAAAGGTCTACGCCTAATAATTTTTTAAACCAGGTGTATGCTATGTTCTTCTCTTTTTTCTTTTTTTTTTCTTTTTCTTTGTTCAACAAGTACATTTCGGGATAGGAAAGATTGGAGTCATATTCCTGTGATATCACTGTTACCGACATTTTATCTTTAATTATTTGGCAACTATGTTAATATTCACTCGGCTAAAATTACTATGGGCAGGAGACTTTACTGCCATACTATATTACAAATGATATGCTTGGGTTTACAAATTGGGTTGCAAATTACTACGGCTAAATTACTGCGGCTAAAATAACTACGTCTTTACTGCCATATGAAACACATGGTTTATTATTCATGATCAGGCTCTGAATGGCAATGATTTTTTTTCTCTGTTTTTAAAGGTGGGAAGGGGTTGCTCTTTTTTAAATTTTTAGAGCTTTTTGAGAATATTTTTTTTATTATCCGGAAAAGGTTTTTACGTCTTCGGATATTTTTTAGCTTTGTGATTGCTTTGCATTTTCTATATGTTTTTATATAATATTTAAAGGTTTTATAAAGACGACATCCCCTTACTTTCTTTATTAAAACCACACCCTTTTTATCAACTGGCACATTTCAGATAAGAATAAGGCAAAATTAGAATCATATCGTTGTAACATCACTGTTACGATATTTTATTTTTAACTATATGTCAACTATATTAATATGCACTAGTCTAAAATTACTATGGGCAACTATATTAATATGCACTCGGCTAAAATTACACATGTTACAAGTGATATACTTCATTCATGATTAGGCTCCGGATGTTAATAATATTTTTATTCATTTTTATTCATTTTTTGCTCTTTTAAATTGTTAGTTTTTTCATGAGGATTTTTTTTATTATTATTCTGGAAAGTTTTTACGTCTTCAGGTATTTTTTGACTTGGTGATTGCTTTGCATTTTGCATGTTTTTTATATAAAATTTTAAAGTTTTATAAGGACTAGACCCCCCCCCCCTTTTTTTTTAACAGGCACATTTTAGATGGAAATGATGTCACTGTTGGGGTTCCTCAAATAGGGTTGCTCTTTTTAAAAATTTTATTATTAATTTATTTAAAATTATTTTATTAATTTCAATTAATTGAGTTTTTACAATATTTTATTCTGGAAAGTTCCTTACATCTTTAGGCATCTTTTTTTAGTGATTGCTTTGCATTTGCTATATTTTTTATGTGATATTTTAAAATTTTAACCACCCTGTTTTTTCAACAGACATATTTTAAATGGGAATAAGGCAAAATCAGAATTTACAGACAATTCCCGCGGTGTACAAAACATAGGATTTTTTTTTTTTTTTTTTTTTTTTTTTTTTTTTTTTTAAGGTTTTTACATTTAATATATCTTTAGATTGGCTACTTGTAACACCACAAAACATTTTTATATGAAAAATATCAATTGTGTGTTCCAATAAATTTTTGAAATTTATTAAAGGCAATACTTTTTTATTAGCCGCATGCCAGAGGTTAATAGCGAAAGAAACCGCCAAAGATTTTGCTAGTTACAGCATCTTTTTTTATTCTGATTATTTCAGTGTTTAAGTTCATTGTTTGATTACCTATCTGTTAAATTTGTGTTTTATTTATTTATTTATTTTATTTGTTTATTTATTGATAAAATGATCAATTGATGAATTAATTTCGTTATGGAATATTAGCCAGAGACAAACACTGGACTATTTATGTTAGTTTAAATGCAAACGGATTAATCTTCCGTAATCGAGCTGCACGCGATAGAGATAGATTTTTTTAAATCATAAAACCGTAAAAAATCAATGAATTGCTATACAGTTTTCAAACAAATTGCCCTTGAAAGTACATTTTTTTTTCACTATTCGATAGTATAAAAATTTAAATTTTGTGATGTTTAGAAGCTATTAAATTTGTGTTTTATTTATGTTATTTTATTTGTTTATTTATTTATTTATTTATGAAATGATCAATTGATGAATCAATCTCATTATGGAATATTAGCTGGAGACAAACACTGGACTATTTATGTTATTTTAAATGTTTAGAAGCTATTAAATTTGCCAAACACGGGAAATGGGTTGCTTAGGTTGTTGCCACCGTCAATATGACGTCAGCTTTACTTACGTACATGTTTTTACTTTATAATATAGATATCATACAAAATTAATCTGTAATAGATTCACTTCCATAATAATGAAACAATAAGCAACTCTGTCTCTAAAAAAAAGAAAAGAAAAGAAAGAAGGATTGGGGGAAAAAAAAACAGTAAATACAAAGAGATTTTCTTAGTAAGATAACGAAAAGAACAGTTTCAAACAGATAAAGCTCCGAATGTTCATGAGTTGAGCAGGGAGATTTTGTGCAGACATATGTTTAATCACAATTTTAATTAGCAACATATTAAACTGTGAAGAAAATAATTAACTGAAACATAATTAAATCGAAAGCAGTAAATATTAATTAAGCAACTTTGTGAGCTTCAAAACCGTGACCCTTTTTCTTTATCAAAATAAATAGCTGATAAGGAAATTAATTTGGGCTACTTTAATCAACCGTAAATATTTTTAATTAAAACAGAGCATGGAGAATTTTATAAAAGGCTTCCTGAAAAGAAATTCAGAAGAAAAAAAAATTTATGAAGCAAGTCCTTCCGTCGTAGTCGAAAGCGTGATTCATATATATTTTGTTTTCTTTCTCAGTTTTAATAAAAAATAAACAAATTGGTAGATAAAACAACGTTTTAAGCACCAAAACTTTTTAACCAATTGCCACAGCAAAATCCCAGCACACATTGGGGGAATTTACACATTTACACAGAATACACATTTGGAACACTTTGATTAAAAAAAAGTGTTCCAGTTACCTTAATGTGTACTGAATGTGTTCCCTTAATGTGTTCCGAATATGCTCCGCTGTAAAGAATGTGTTCTGAAAGTGTACCGAAAGTGTTCTGCTCAGGATATCTGTTATATCTAAACTTGGAAACACATTTGAGAACGGATTGAGAGCACATTTGGGCACACTTTTAAAATCATCGCTTTCAAAAAGTGCGCTAGAAAGTGTGTTGAACAAAAGAAGTGTTCTCAGAAGTATTCTAAAAACTGTTCCAAAAAGTGCGCTTCAAAGTGTTCTAAAAAAAGTGATATAATAAATGTTCTAAAAAGTGTTCTGAAAAGTGTATGAAAGATTTGCAGTGTGCAGACTAGTTTCGGTAGCCTTCAGCGTACGGTCATAAGCGTAAAGAGTGAGGAAATTTTGCCCATATAATATATGGAGGAGAAGGAGAAGCGAGTACGATGGATAACTTTATTGATCAATAGAAAAAAAGGAAATTTCATATTCTCCTCCATATTTGGATAAAAATTCACCAATCTTTGCACTGATGACAGTACACTAACTTCTACCGAAATTAGTCTGCAATTAGTTAAAAAGTTTGGATGTTTAAAACGTTATTTTATCTATCTATAGTGTACTGCGCAAAATATCATCTTAATTTTCAAAGAAATTTGGTCTTACTCCCTTTAAACTCGGTTTAAAAATGTAGTTTAGTGAGGAAAAAGCAATTTGACGATAATATATAGGTATATATATATATATATATATTAATATATATAGTGGTAGTCCCAAAATCATATTCTTTAGCAATGTTATGGCTAATATGATGATGAAACCACTCATTTTATTTGTGGTATTTAGGCATTTGGGACTTGATAATTCTGTCTAAATTCCACGAATTTCATTTCATTCATTCAATTTCATTTATTCAATTTTTAATTTGATTTCTTCTTCTTTTAAATAAGTTTTTGGTCTCTATATTCAGTGTGTTGGGGAATACTTTCATTGTCAACTAATTATTACATACTTAATCATTATTTCATAGTTTAAGTTGGTGTTATGGTAATGTTTCATTTTTGGTTATATATATATATATATATATATATATATATATGTGTGTGTGTGTGTGTGTATTTAACAAATTAGGATTATCTTATGAAACTACGAGGTTCGGACTAGAATCCTCCATCGGGTCGAGTAACCTGATTTTATCCGAGCCTGACATGACCCACAGTTCGGGCTGTGTCGGATTGACGATAATTTTTTTTCGTTACGGATCGGGATCGGGTTGACCTGATTTATCAAAAGAAAGTCCTGAACATTTTTCAAATGAAATGAACTATTATATTAGAATGTTAATGAATGTATATGTGTTCATTTTTATACAAAAAGGCTAAAATTGATATTAGAGATATAATTGTAGACAATTTTTCCATAAATGTATTAAAATATGGATTAATTTTCTTGTACTTCGGGTTCGGATTTGAATATTTCGGAATCGTATCGTGTTCGGGCCGAAGAATTCAAGTCCGGGTCGACTTTCGGGTTGACGATTTTTTTTTCTTTTTTTGTCGGATTCGGGTCGGGTTCGGGTTGCCTTTAAACAGAAATTTCGAGTAGTTTATGTTCGGTGCAACCCTACCCGTGCAGGACACTAATTCGAACCCAAATTATTTAATCAATACCAACACAATTCTTACTTACTAAAGTAAACAAATCTTTAAAAAAAATATTAAAATCTGAGAAATTAAACTTTTATTAATAATGAATTAAAAGCATGCCCGATTGACAGTAATGTTAATCAAATTTTTAAAGGGATTTAACGAATTTTCTTGATTAACGAACTCATCCAAAATATGTGTAAGATAAAAAAATTTAAAGATTAAATTGAAAATCCTAAAAATCTGGGTCGTTGATAGAAATACTGTAAGTAAATTGGAAATGTTTTAATTTTTATTGAATGTTTTGCAATTTTCTTTCTTGTGATTTTTACTTTCTTAACTTGCTTATCGTATTGCTTCCGCAGCTCGCGCTTTTACGATTTTTATTTTGACCTCCGGATTTTTGATAAAAGTGTTATTTTCTACTTTTAAATACACTTATAAAACCGTCTTTTTTTTTTTTTTTTTTTTTTTTTTTTTTTTTAATATTTTTATTTTTATTTTTATCGTATTTTCTCATTTCTAACGTTTAATATACTTCATAATTCCTCATTACAATTATTATGTAATTAAAACATATTGAGGAAGATGAAAGCGCAGTCCTTGCCAGCACTGTAAAAAAAATTCAGAAACGTTTCTGAAAGTATCGGAGACTGCTGCACGATACAAACGGAAAGGTTTCTGATTCGAGCAAAAAAGTGTTTCCGATAAAACACGGAACCTTTCCGATTCGTAATGAATTCATTACAAATCGGAAAGGTTCCTTATTTTAGCTGAACCCTTTTTCTTCTTGAATCAGAAACCTTTCCTTTAGTATCGTGCAGCAGATGTCTCCGATACTTTCAGAAATGTTTCTGAATTTTTTTTTACAGTGAAGCTTGAGCAACCAATTGCCAGTTGTAGTAACGCTACCACTTTCTGAATAGTTTAACACATTTATTGATATTACTGTAAATGTTGTTTTACATTACAGTACCAAACAAATGTTTTTGTTGAGTTACGCCTGAAAAATTTATGCCTGAAAAATATTTTAAATGTAATAATTTTTTCAACATGTAATGAAAAATTAATTAAAATTGTTCAATTAATTAATAATTAAGTTATGAAACAAAAAACTGTTTTATCACAGGGAACAGAAAAAGAAAGAAAGACAGAAAAATCAAGCATTTAAAGAATTTTTTAATATAATAAAATGCTCTTTCTTTTTATCGACTTTCAACAAAAGAGGTTTCGTGGTGGTCTCATATAGAGTCCTGCATCGGGTTGAATAACCCGGTTTTACCAGAACCCGACCTGACCCGACTCGAATTTCGGTTCGGGTCGAGTTGGCGCTATATTTTTTCGTTGCGGGTTGGATTAACTTTATTTTTTTGGTTCGGGTCGTTTTCGGGTTGGGTTTCGACTCCTGCCGGTCGGGTTTGGGTTGACACGATTTTTCATAAGAATGTCCAAAATACTTTTTTAGGTGGAAAATCATTATGCAGTAAAACCTCCAAAACGGACACTCACGAATACATCGGACATCTCTCTTTAGCGAACTTTTTCAATTCCTAACACTTATATATTTGTAAGCTTTTACCTCTGAGTAGTGTTGGCAAAAAAGCCGCCTCTGCTCTGCGCTGTAGGTTACGCGCGCTAATACTTAGATAAATAAATAGATCTCATTCTGGCCATGAAAACACAATTAATATAATAATATAGGTAATTTCTTACCTTTATCTTTCTTCAGCAGCAGTATTCCTCATACTTCGGCTTGGTGCACATTTGTTAACTGCGGTGGGTAATCCATTTATTACGAAGCTAAAGTGTTAAAAACATAAAAGTGTTGGTTAAATGAATTATATTATTTATATTGAGTCCACACTTGAGACTTGATCTTTTTTGTAATGGAGAATTATATTTAAAATTTTGACTTAATATTTTCAATTAACATTTTACATACAGCTGCCTTTTGCAGCAACAGATTAAAATTATTACATTTTTCTCTATTGAGATAAAAAGGGCAACTAACTTAATAATAAAAAGAGTTTTTTTGAGTCAGAGTTCTTTTGATGACGTCAGACAGCTGCAGCATGCGTGGGTTGATATTAAAACTAATTTCGCGAACATATTTCACATATTAATATCATTGTTTATCTTGAGTAGGATGATTTGGCTAAAATAGAAAAGTTTGTTCATTATAGAATGATTTATTATCACTTAATGTATTTATTTACGTGTTCAAATGTTTGTGTCCTTGAATTGCTTCCTGTTTTGAAATCAGTTAATGATATCTGAGATGGTTATAAATCCATCACCCTTCCTTAACCATCTCAGATGCATCATGTAGTAGTTGCATCGATTCTCGATGTTTCACAAACTGTGGTTTGCCCAGTGGCTTGGTCAGGGCGTCTGCTGTCATGTCTTGTGTTGGGCAGTAACGAAGGTCTAGTATACCGTCTTCTTTCATTTCTTTTATCGCGTGATAGCGAACGTCTATGTGTTTGGTTCGCTTTGAGAATTTTTCGTTCGCCACCATCTTGATGCAGCTCTGGTTGTCTTCGTACAGTTTTACTGGTAAATTTTGTTGTAAGTCCAGGTCTGCTAATAATTTTATTAGCCATGCAATTTCCTGTCCTGCACTAGCTGCAGCAACGAATTCAGCTTCTGCCGATGAGTAGGCAATGCAATTTTGCCTTTTCGAGTACCAATGTATTGGACTATATCCCAGCATGAAAAGGTTTCCAGTAGTCGATTTTCTCGTTTTTGTGTCTCCTGCCCAATCAGCGTCAGAAAAACCGATGAGTTGTGGTTTTTGATTTGTATTCAATGTGAGGTTAAGGTTTTTTGTGATGTTTAGATAACTAATTATCCGTTTTGCAGCGTTCCAATCTTTAAAACGTGGAGTTTCACATCTTCTGCTTAGGCTGTTAACAGCGGCTGATATATCTGGACGTGTAGTGGTTCCTATATATAACAACGATCCTATCGCTTGCCTGAATTTTGTGTTATTAGGCATTAAATTTTCGTCGTCCTCTAATTTGTGAAAACCGGCATCCATGGGAGTGCTTATTGGTTTTGCGTTTTCTAAATTGAATTTTCTTGCGAGTTCTTCTATTTTTAACCTTTGATTTAATTTGTATCCATTTTGTGTTTTTCTTATTTCCATGCCTAAATAGTGGGATACTTCCCCAAGGTCTTTTAATTCATATTCTTGCTTTAAAGCTTTTATTATTTTTTCAATTGATTCGTTTTCACCGCCTATTAAAATGTCATCTACGTAAACTATTACATACGTTGTGATGTTGTTTTCTTTTCGTGTGTATAGACATGAGTCCGCTGTGCTTTGTTGGAAATTCAATTTTTTTAAAGATTGTTCTATTCTTTTATTCCAAGTTCTCGCTGCCTGCTTTAGTCCATAAATGGATTTTTTTTAATTTGCAGACTTTGTTTTCTTTATTTTTCTCAATGTAACCCTCCGGTTGCTTCATGTAGACTTCATCTTCTAACTCACCGTATAGAAAAGCTGTATCTATATCTATGTGTCTCACGTTCAACTTCTTATATGCGGCTGCTGCCAAAAATGTTCGCACAGTTGTTTGTGACACTACTGGGGCGAAAGTCTCGTCATAGTTTTCCCCGTATTTTTGGCTAAACCCTTTGGCTACCAAATGTGCTTTGTACTTTTGAGTGTTTCCGTGACTGTCTAATTTCTTTTTTGAATGTCCATTTGCAACCTATAACCTTTTTGTTAGGTGGAGGATCCACTAATTCCCATGTGTTGTGTTTTCTCAACGAATTTATTTCCGCTTGTGTGGCTTTAAGCCAATTTTCTTTTTCTCTGGGATTATTTATTTCCAGTATTTCGTTCCAACTACTCGGTTCTATTGTATCATTATTTTTTACATAACAGACATATCTGTCTGGTGGTACCCCCCTGTTCATTCTTTCGGATCTTCTTGGTTCATTGGTCGGTTGTTTGGACGCGATTGGTTCTTCGGTTGTGTTGTTTAGCTCTGTTTCAATGTAATTTTTGTCGTCATATGAGTTTTCTGTCTCTTTGCTTTCTTTTAGGTTAATTTTACTATTTTCCATGAATTTCACTGTTCTGCCAATTACAATTTTATTTTGTTTTGTGTATATGCGATATCCCTTTGAGTTGTTATCGTATCCTACAAAAATCCCTTCCTGAGCCCTGTCGTCCAATTTTCCTCGATGTTGTTTATTCACATATACGTAAGCTTTGCACCCGAATGTTCGCAAATAGTGTAAACTCGGTTTGCGATTAAACCATATCTCAAACGGGGTCTTATTTGTCGATCTTGTTGGTAAGCGATTTTGTAAATGATTCGCGGTGTTATTTGCTTCTCCCCAAAATCTCTGTGGCAGATCTGCTTCTCTCAGTAGCTTCTAGTCATGTCTAATAGCGACCTATTTTCCTTTCTGCAATGCCATTTTGGCTCGGACAATACGGCACTGTTAATTGATGTTTAATGCCCCTTTTTCTTAAGTAATCCTCTATCCCTCTATTTATGTACTCTCCCCCGTTATCGGATCTTATTGCTTTCGGATATATCCCGAACTGGTTTCGAACCATAGCTATATAGTCGATTAGTTTATCCTGTACTTCATCTTTATGTTTTAATAAGTATATTACAGTAAATCTTGAGTAGTCGTCAATGAAAGTTACAAACATTGTTTTACCACCTATTGTGGGGGTTCCTATCGCTGTGCATACGTTCGTGTGCACTAGATCGAGTACTCTACCTGTTTTGTTCCTATATACTCTTTTGGGATAGGGAGCATCGGTTGTTTTTGTTTGTATGCATGTTTCGCATGTTGTTCCATGATTGCAATTATTTAATTTTATGCCACAGGCTAAGTCGTCTTTAACCATTTCCTTTATGGAATTATAATTTCTATGCCCTAGGCGTTTGTGCCAAAGTTCCAGGCAGTTTTTATTTTTGCATTCATGTGCCATATTTACTATATTCCTATCTGCATTTTCTAATAATTCAACTTCGTATAGGTTATTTTTCATTTTTGCCTCCAAATAGATTTTCCCATTTCGTGACATCGTGCATTTATCTTTATCAAATAATAATTTATATCCATTCTTTGTGGCTCTACTAACTGAAATTAAATTAGATTCTAGCTCCGGTACATATAACACTTCTTTAAACGTAATTTTATTTATGCCTCCATCGGATGTTTTTGTCGTGAATGTAGTTTCTCCGGTACCTAACGAGTTTAGAGTTTTTCCGTTGGCAATTATGACAGCTGTTTTTTCTGTGTCATTTAACTTAGTAAACTCATTTTTATTGTTTAGGATATGTGAAGATGAACCAGAATCAATAATCCAGGTTTGTTTTCCTGCTTTGTCTATTAGAAAGGCTGCGTCGCTGCCTTTATCTGGTTTTGTTTCCGTTCTATAATTTCTCGTGTTTACTGATTCGCGGTCAGTGTTTCCTATCTGGTTATCCGATTGTTGATAACACAACGATGATGAGTAATATTTATTTTTGTATGTTTGTTGTTTTTGTGTATTTGGGTGATTGCTTCGATTTTTCAAATGCCAACATTCTCTGTACGTGTGATTTCTCAATTTGCAATACGTGCACTGTTTATCTTTTTTAAAGTTATCATTACGAAATCTTTTCTGCGTTTTAAACGCTTTTGATGAATTTTCACCCTGGTCAGTGTTTTCAACCCTTCTGTTGTACTCATCTGTTAATTTACTTCTAATAAATTGTGGTGTGAGCTCGTCCTCATTTCGCGATTCAAGGGCAGTAATTAACGTATTATAACTAGGGGGTAGCGAACACAGCAATAAAGCTGAAAGATGGGAGTCGCTAATTGTTTCCCCGATCGCTGAAAGTTTGTCAATTAATTCTAGAATGTATGTTATGTGTTTGTTTAAGTTCCCGTTTTCTTGGAGCTTGGCTCCATAGAGCTTTCTTAACAAAAATAATTTACTAGAGAGGTTCGCCCGTTCGTGTATGGTTTTAAGTGCGTTCCAAGTGTCTCTAGCTGTGTTAAGCCCCTTAACATGAACGATTTGAGAATCGTCAGTTGATAGGTTAATTATGGCTCTTGCCTTCCTGTCTTTCTTTTCCCAGTCAGTTGTGACTGGCGTGGGCCTATCTTCGGTAATTACGTTGAATAAGTCTTCTCTAATCAGTAACATTTCAGTTTTAAATTTCCAATTACTGTAGTTACTTGCGTTAAGTTTTTCTACAAGCTGTATCTCACGTGATGCGGCCATTTTACTAGTTATTTAAGTTTTGTTGTTAAAGAGGAATTGCTCTTTTATTATTTTATATAAAACTTCTTACATATATCTAGTTTTCTTCAATTGTTTAACATTTCATATATATCAATAAAAAATGCACAATATTTATTTCATCATCAAATAACTAACTATATTTTCAATAATTTTCAATTCCTTTTTAATGTGCACACATGTATGGCCAGTAGTTTTTTTTTTTTTTTTTTTTTTTTTTTCACAAATATTATTTATCTACTAAAATATAAGACTTTCTCAGTCTCATAATCAATTGTTGGCAAAAAAGCCGCCTCTGCTCTGCGCTGTAGGTTACGCGCGCTAATACTTAGATAAATAAATAGATATCATTCTGGCCATGAAAACACAATTAATATAATAATATAGGTAATTTCTTACCTTTATCTTTCTTCAGCAGCAGTATTCCTCATACTTCGGCTTGGTGCACATTTGTTAACTGCGGTGGGTAATCCATTTATTACGAAGCTAAAGTGTTAAAAACATAAATGTGTTGGTTAAATAAATTATATTATTTATATTGAGTCCACACTTGAGACTTGATCATTTTTGTAATGGAGAATTATATTTAAAATTTTGACTTAATATTTTCAATTAACATTTTACATACAGCTGACTTTTGCAGCAACAGATTAAAATTATTACATCTTTCTCTATTGAGATAAAAAGGGCAACTAACTTAATAATAAAAAGAGTTTTTTTGAGTCAGAGTTCTTTTGATGACGTCAGACAGCTGCAGCATGCGTGGGTTGATATTAAAACTAATTTCGCAAACATATTTCACATATTAATATCATTGTTTATCTTGAGTAGGATGATTTGGCTAAAATAGAAAAGTTTGTTCATTATAGAATGATTTATTATCACTTAATGTATTTATTTACGTGTTCAAATGTTTGTGTCCCTGAATTGCTTCCTGTTTTGAAATCAGTTAATGATATCTGAGATGGTTATAAATCCATCAAGTAGTAGATAGCTCCGAAAAGCGAACTGATTCGATGGTAGAATCCTGCGCGATTCGGATTGTATCCGACCCGAAACCGAAAAATCCATCTGAAGTCTGACCCACAAAAAGAAAATTAGGCACAGTCCGACACGATGCAGTACTCTATTCAACGATTCCGAGGCATCCTCTATTCAAAGGTTTTACTGTACTCAAATATTAAATAATATAGATATGTCTATTTTTCTATATAAAAGATAAAAATGGTATTAGAGATATAATTCTAGATTACTTTTCATAATTGTATTAAAACATGAATTAATTTCCTCTCCTTTCGGGTTCGGATCGGGTTGCGAGTCTAAGAAAATTACTTTTTCGGGTTCGTGTTTGATTGCGGGTAGGTACTTTTTTTTTTCGGGTTCGCGTCGTATTGTGGGTTGACTACAAATGAAATTTTCGGGTTCCAGTCGGGTTACAGGACTCTAGTCCCATATAAATTTAGTTAGAGCACCACCGGGATCAAAAAATGGTACTTTGACTTTATAAACTAAATTTCGTTAAAATTGCCGGATGAAGACGTTCTTCAGATACACTGCTACTTTATTTTTTTAAATAGTCATCTTATCGTGTATACATTTTTACAGGGACAAGTCAAAAAATTTTGCAAGTCAAAATAGGCGATACTGGCGGCAACGGGATTAGGATAACGATAAGGGATTGCTATAAAAATAATTCTGTTTTGCAAAACCACTGTCACTGTAATACGCCACACGGTGGGAGATTTGTCGATTCTAGCAGGCCAAAATTATTTTCTAATTTATTTCTCTTAAACTCTATGTTTTATATAAATAAATGATATATTAAACTCATTTAAACAAAATTTATTAAGTTTTAAATCAAAGTTTCTTCGGAGATGGTTATTTTGAATTGGAAATTGATTAATTTGAGACATTAAAACGGAAATATGTATCTGATACATTTTATGTATCATTCAATTAGGTAAAACACGTTTAAAGCGTTAAGACAGTTAATAAAAGAGTTAATCTAATTACTTAATAGGTACGTATTGATAATCTTAATAATACTTTGTTAACAGAATGGGACTTAAAGTGATAAAATTATTTTTCTATTATAATACTACAAATTATTTTAAAAAATATTTTTTCTAATAATCTATTAGAAATTCAGATACAAGACAAACATTCGTCAGCTTAAATGAAAATTGCTTAGAATTTTAAATTCAACACTTCATCATCTGAAAGTTCTTCATTCTGGCTCTCAGAATAATATAGAGCCTTTTCTTCTATCGTGAAACATTAACAACACAATGACTGTCTTTAGAAAAAGAGAGTTGTTTTAATTTTAATTTTGTAATTTTATTAGTTATAGGAAAGAATTTGAAGTCAACAATATTATATAAAAGAATTTCCTGGTTAGATGATTTTCTCAAGAACTTTCTTGCATAATTAAGTCTACAGGCATAGAAATGTTTATTCGTTATATGTAATTGTATACTTATACTTATCTCTACATAGCAGAACTTTATGTAAATAGTGGGAGTCATAAGACAGAGTGGAGAAAGTTCTACATTAAGTTTTCCATATCCAAAGTGAATTTCGAGAATTGTCTGGGTCGATACCACTCGAAATTTGCCGGTATGTGTTATATTTTATATGAATCTGTCATGAGATCGACATACATTTGACAACATTCGGCCAAATTGGGCCATACACTTAAACTGTTGCGCTTGCAAAACTTCATGTGTTCTTCATTGTAATTTTCCTGTATAAACAAAACATTTTCAACCGAATTCCCCTTTTCGGAGCTTGTTGCTGCTGTATATGGTTCAAAAGTGTATTTGTGTGATTGACTTAAATCCTGGTGACTTTGATAAAAGAAAAATGGTACTTGAACTAAAATTTCAAAAAATATTAATTTAGACTTAATAAGGTAAAAACAATTCTAAAACCTAGGGATGCAGATAGATGCAGACAAACTAAAATTTATCGAAATGGTAATAATCTAAACTATTTAATGGTATCCAAAAGTTAGCTTTATCTTGCTTTTTAATATAACTTTTTCTATTTTAAAAATGACAATTTAAAAAAAAAAAAGAATAAAGAGTTTTTTGCGACATTAAATATGAATTAACAATTGATCTGTTGAAAATTTATGCACATAAATCCGATAGAACAAAGTCCATATTTAGTTCGGAAGCGTCCATAATATAACACTATTTTTTATTCTACTTGATATAACAGATTAAACAACTATACTCAAAAAACGTGATTCATTCATAAAATAAAAAACACCATCTTTGCATTAGTCTCTGGACCATACAATTATATTTATATCAAAATCATTCGCAGGGTACAACACCCCAACTATTAAGCAATATCAGGTGAAAAATAAATTGTTCACCTGAAAAATTTATTAAAAAAAGGAAATTTTTTTTTAAGTGACTTTTGGCCAGCTAGAATTAGTAAATCTCCCACCGAGTGCCAGTTGGCGTGCAATGAGGTAAGAAATAATCCACTGAAGTCGATTTTAATTTCTTATAAAGAAAAAAAAATACTTGTTAAGTTTTTACATTAATTGCATGATAAATAATAACACTGAAATACTCAAAATAAATTGTTACCAGTAAAATTTTAAGATTTAATTAAATAAATATTAAGTTTTGCCTTATTCGATTGGAATCTGTAGATAGTTTTTTAATGTAACATCGTGAGAAGTGCGATTGAATGTCTCGCACTAAATTTACCCTGAAAAAGAGAAATGATGATACACAGGTCTCACGTAAATGTTTCTTCGTTTAAGACGTAATCTTCAATTAATGAGGACGATTCGTTTCTTTCATCATTTCATTACTTGCAATTAATGTTAATAAAGACATTGCTTAAAACATCGGATAATGCAAACACGTTTTTTACAAACTAACAGAACAGAATCAAAGTTGTTCTTAAACATAATTTTTTCAAAGGCAACTTTGATGTAAATATAGTTATTGAGAGATTGTCAGTGACAGTAATGAAGAGAAAGAAAACTACTACTAAAAAAGTGAGAGGTTAAAAAACTTCTAATAGCTGTTCGCCGATATTACAAATCAAAATGTGATGTAACAAATCAAATTTTCGAGTGTGTCTCAAACCTGAGTAGTGTATATTTGCGGGTCGAGCAGGCGCAGACGGAAGGCGCAGGCGGAAGGCGGAAGGCGCAGGTGGAGCACAGGGGAGCAGGTGAAGGTGGCGATAAGAGCATGAGCACTGATAAGAACGGAGGGTTCGATGGGGGGTGCGATAAGGATTTCTACTATAAGATAAGGGGATTATTTTAATGAGTTTTAATTGGGGGCTTGAAAATTTTCGATTTTTTTTTTCGGTTTGTAGCAAAAATATGAATTAAAAATGGTCATTAATTAATTGTAATTGGGGAACTTAGAAATTTTTCGAAGCAATTTTTTTTAACTAGAGTACGCAGTTTGAATAGGAGTGTATGCAGTAGAAGTGAATGCATAATTAAAAATAGTCATTAAGAAATAAATTTAAAAAATGGTCATTAATTAATTTTAATTGGGGGACTTAAGAAATTTGAGAGATTTTTTTTTCAACTAGAGTATATAATAGCGGGGAGAATTTTAGATTTGAATGGAAAAAAGCAATACATTTTTGGTGCTGTCATCTATCGTTTGAATTTAGTACTTTCTTGTTTTACCAAAAGCCTGGCTGAGAATCGAACCCTCATAAAATGAAATCATAGCACACTGATTTTGCGTTATTCTAACCATTGTGCTATGATTTCATGTCTCTGAAAGTATTTTAAAAGAAGAGGTCTGTGAAGATTATACGTTTTTGGTTTGTTAATTATTTTTGTAGATTATTAACCAATGATAACTATTTATTCACAAACCAATCACATAGGGTTATTTTTTTATAATCATGCGCGCCCCCTAGATTGGTATAAATTGATGTGAATCCTGTTTATTACATTATTCATTACATTGTTGTTGATGTGCAAGGTTGTATGATTTAAGTGGAACTTGGTTTAAAAAAAAATGTCTAGTGTAGAAAATCAAAAATCCTTCCTGATACCCAAAGAAGAACCTCTAACGATGGACATTACCCCCAAAGAAGAACCTGTTTCGAGTATTGAAGTGAAACCGTCATCGTCAGGAGAGATCAAGTTACCCCATTTTTGTGAGATTTGCAAGAAAGGCTATTCTACAAAATTTGCGTTAAATAGACACATGACTCATCACTCAGATGAAAAAGTTCTTACCTGTGGTGTTTGCGGAGAAACCTTCATTTGGAAATATGATTTACGAAATCATGCTAAGACTCATTCAAGGACATATAATTGTAAGCTGTGCAATACGGTGTTTCCACAATATTTTGATTTGTATAAACACAAGAAGATTCATAACACTTCCAAACCGAAGAAAATATCCAGGTCTTCCAAACAGCAAAAAGATGAACAGCGTAGAGTACTGGTTAATCGACTTTGTAATTTATTGCAACAAGTATGGGCTTCCTATGAGCAAACAAAGTAACTTATGACGTCATCTATTTTTCGAGTTATATGATTGGGTTAAGCCTTTTAACTGTAACTGAGATTGATTTTTAAACCTATATAAGCAATGGATATAGACATCTCATCTAATTCCGTGTGAACTTTAAAGAAGATTGTAACCAAGTAACATGGCAAAAAGAAATCACGAAGAACAAATGTTTTCGCCTAATAAACGTTCTCGTGTAGATTCACCTTTGGTATCAAGAATTGAAAGTACTGAAGACCTTGTCTACATTGATGAAACAACCTCTTTTCCGGACACCTGTTGTGAGCCCACCAAGGATATATTGAATGAATTTTTCATTGACTTTAACTTTGTAAAACCTTCTACCCCAACGACATCCCATGAACTTATTCAAGAATCGTTACAAGAACCCATTCAAGAACCACTACAAGAAACGACTGCTCATGCTTCGAATGATGACTCATTTGTATTTTGGAAAGAACTTAGAAACTCAATCTTTTTAGGGTTCGAGTTACAGAATTCTGATTATTCTATCCATATAAGGGAATTTACATGTGAAGGAATTCCCACCCAGAATGGAATTACTATGGACATCCAGACTTGGTATGAGTTCCAATATAAAATCGTTGCCTTTAATTTAAGATACAAAAGTTCCTCCTTCGTTAGCAATAACAAGATGTTAGTTTTAAATGAGGATAATTCTGTTATGTGTCTTAAAAGTTTAACGAACGATTCTCATATCAAATTAAACAATTATCAATTAGAACAATTAAAAGAAAAAGCCTATAAACTGAATAAGAAATTGATTCATCACCAGTATGAAAAACATTTACCTAACTTATTAAAGAAAAAATGTAAACAGGCTACAATGACACAAGAAAATGAATTTGTGTTATGGTCTAAACTAATTTTCTACATAGAGAATAATATTATAAATATATTTAATGAAATTTATCAATGTACCGGATGCGTTTTTAGACATCCAAGTGTTAACCTGCATTCGTGTTTTACATTTAACAACCGTGAAAAATTTAAACAGGTTGGAGATATGATTTTAATGCTGGTTAATTTTGACGATGTACTATCCATGTTTTTAAAGAAAGTGGATTTTGTTAGCGACCACTTTTTATGTAACCTGAATGTAGAAACTTTTAAAAGCGTATTATTTGAATAAATTATCTTGATTTTACATCTGTGTCATTATTTCTATAAAATACATGTATAAACTTAGTTAAAATATATGCAATTAAACTTGATTAAAATACAATAAACTGAATTACTATACAAATGAATGAAAAAAATACTTACGCACCAGATTGAAGAAAAAAAAAAAACATGTCTTGCCCATACCACTACTTAAACTGTTCATCTTATCTAAGGGGGAATCCCCACAAGTGAGATCACCCTAACCTGTGCCTTCATGACATCACCTGGGATATCACTACGCATGCGCGAGGTTATCTAATCAGTGATAAGATTATCAGATAGCAACCCCCTATATAAGATAGAACATATCGTGTGGAATCATTGCTTAGCTGTTCCTGCCTCAGTGTTCCTGCTTAGTTAGTGATTATTCCTTGACTTGCTTGCTCAGTGATTTTCAACTTGTAAAAATGTCTTCAATCATCTTTTCGGATAATGGCTTGAACGTCCAATATATAAGTGACTTTATAGAGAAAGCCCATGCTGATCGTTATTTGACAGAGTTAAAAACATTACCATTCTACAGGCCTACTTTTCATTTGCGAGGAAAGGATGTGAAACCTAAGCGATTGGTTTTAGCTTATGGTGATCCCAATACCAGCTATGCCTTCAGTGGAACAAGTGTACCCTCCAAACCTTGGACTTCACTTATAATTGAACTTCGTGATAAAGTGGAAAGAGAAACAGCCTGTACTTTTAACTATGTGCTACTTAATTTGTACCAGGATGGAACTACCTATATCAGTCACCACAAAGATAATGAATCCAGCTTAAATGCTATGTTCCCTATCACAGTACTTAGTTTTGGTGCTCAACGAACTATTGAATTCAAGAGACCTAGTGTACCCTCGACATTCATCAAGCTAGAACATGGATCCTTCTACAACATGTTGCCACCTACCAACGAATTATTCTCACATGGCATCGGAGCAGAGCCTGCTATTAAAGACGTTCGAATTAGCCTCACTTTCAGACATTTAATAGTTCATCCTCTTGATTTGAAAAAGCCAAGACTGAACTTCGTGAACGATCCTGAACTGAATTTAGACTTGTTTGCTGTATCCCCGGACTATTCTCCACCTACCGCGTCTAAACATGTTTCACCCTTAAACAGACCTGAAGAGAAACTGTCTACACATACATTTCCTGAATCAGATGAATATTTCTCAATTCCTTGGAATCTTGAATGGAATACCTGTGCTCAAATTGAAATGGATAAAAACTGTAATTTAAAACTACATATACGAATTTTTAAAGAAGGTGCACGCGGCGAATTGTTCCCAACCAAAAATGGGATCGTAATGCCACCTTTAACTTTTGATCATTTCCAACAAAATATGATCAAGTTCAACTTTGATTCTGTGAAAGACAGTTACGTGTCCAATAATCAACTTTTAACAGCATTTTCCGATGAAAGACATTGCATATTACAACAGATTTTTAAGGCAAACCAACATAGCTTTCATTTTAAACCAGAAGGAATACGTTTATCTATAGATCAATTTTTAAAATTACGTGAAGCAATTCCTGAAATTATTGAATGCATGATCGATATGCTTCTTGTGAAAGCGATTCCTATGTCTGTATTACGAAAATCAAAAAAGTGTATTCAGACACACACTAATGAGAATAGTGCGAAGAAGCATTTCCTTTCTTGTTTTGACCAAGAATTAGAAAGATCTCTTAATCAAGTATATACTTGTTACGCCTGTACCATTAGCCAGTTATCGCAATTAGACCATGACTGCTTAAATACTTCATTAAGAGAAAAATTTGTTCTGTATAGAGATAGTGCATTATTAAACGTTAATGTCTATCAGTTTGTGAAGAATATCACTGCAAACTGTCTTTGTCACTATACACCTGCATTTTTTGATACTTTGAATTCAAACTTTTATAAAAACTATTTAGAAACTCTGTTTGTAAATTCCCATGAAGTATAATGCTTTTAAAACTACGAAATGTTTGTAACATTTGCTTGAATAAAAATACTTTTTTTTCCCCTAAATAATTTCTATGTGATTATTTCCTAAACATCTTTAAGTGTTTCTTTTTTTTTTCAGATTTGAGATATGTAGAAAAAAGTTTACAGTTACGAAAAGTAGTTTTGAACTAAGAAAAAAAATAATTTTTGAAAATATATTAATGAATACTCTACAAGAGTTATTTAAGAGAGAAAAGTTTTATTTATGAGAAAGTATTTATATTTTAAGAAAGTTTTAAGATTGTTCTCAGTTCCAAAAAAAAAGTATACTTTCTGACACATTTTTAAATTTAATATTTGTTCACAAATGTGTTAGAATTTTTCGCGTTGAGAACCATCTTAAAATAGTATCGGTTCATTAAAAAGCAATGATTCATTCTTCACTTGATTGAAACTTTATAAAGGAAAATGTTTTACGTGAAAAAGTTAAGCATATGAAGAAAAAAAAATTATTATTATTTCAGATATACTTACTTGTTAAAACTTTGTTTTTACACTCAATTAATTATTTTTTTGTTAATAATTAAACAAGAATTTAATTTACAATCACTCGTTAAGATTTTGTTTTAAACTCTAATAATTATTTTCAATAATAAATGTAGAAAAAGACTACATACTTTACAAAATCAGTATTTCACATAGAATTCTGAAATTAAAAGGGTATGAAAGAACGATTTTTTTTTCAAGTCTTATAATTATAATTAAAATTTTAGTGATTACTATTTCTAATTAAGTAAAGAGTACTTCTCAGTTAGTGAAAATTTCATATATGTTCATATCAGCTATGATTCACCGATAAGCAATCGCTTGGAAAAACCTTATCAGATAACCGATAAGATGAATCACACAGCCCAGATAAAAACAGATCGCGGGCGAATTTTCAGTTATAGTTTTTTCCTACTTGTGTAGTGTTACAAGCTCTTGGATATATTTTTCTACTTGTGCGTGTGTTTGAGTTTCTGAAGAATTCGAGAACTTACCATGATTTCATCTAACCCACAGCAAATGTCTTCAAACTTTGATAATGAAGTAAGTGGATTTAAATATATATTTTTATTATATAATGTACTTTCAAATCTAATTTTAATTCAGCAAATTTATTAAATAATTTGTGAAATGACTTAGCCTAAAACAAGAATGATTTTTAGCCGAGGGGTATATTAAATAGAAATACTTAACTAAATTAAAATTTTCTGAAGGGTTCTGTATATGCTATAAAATTACTATTCTAAGATGTGATTATTATTATTTATTCATATATTTTACTGTAATGCATGACAAAATCTATTTTTCAAATTTTATGAAGGGGTCTCGTACACTCTAAAATGTGATTATTCATATATTTTACTGTAATTCATGACAAAATCTATTTTAAAATTTTATGAAGGGGTTTTAAAATTTTGTGAAGGGTTCTGTATATGCTATAAAATTACTATTCTAAGCTGTGATTATTATTATTTTTTCATATATTTTACTGTAATGGATGAAAAAATCTATTTTTCAAATTTTATGAAGGGATCCCGTATATTCTAAAATTACTATTCTAAGCTGTGATATTTTACTTGCTGTAGATCATGAATAATTTTTACCCGAGGGGTATATTAAATACAGATACTTAACTAAAATTTTATGAATGGGAACCGTATATTCTAAAATTACTATTCTAAGCTGTGATATTATTATTATATTTTTATATATTTTACTTGCCGTAAATCATGAATAATTTTTACCCGAGGGGTATATTAAATACAGATACTTAACTAAAATTTTATGAAGGGGTACCGTATATTCTAAAATTATGAAGGTTTTATTTACGAGACATGAGTATAATTTTTTGAAATATAAGATTGATTATTGTGAAGTATAGCAATGATTTTATTAAGGGTAACTATTTTTAAAGCCTATTTAAACTATTTTTAATGTATATTTAAAATATTTCACATTAGAAGTGTGTATGTCTTAATAATACTACTTGTAATTTATTTTCATACCAGTATAATGTATTAGTTCTAAATAATTTGGAAATATATATCGAAATGATTTTATTCTGTGGAAATATCTCTCAATATTTTTTTTTAAGTTTTGTGAAATGCTATTATTCATATGGAAAACTTTTTAGGACTCTATATTTTTAAATTGCCAGTTAAAAAAAGAACTTTGTATGCATTTTAATACTTCTCACAAGTAAATATGTTTATTACAAAATTTATATGTAGTAGGGAAAAAGTTAAACGTTATTTTAAAGAATACTCGAAACAGTTTTTCTTATTATTACAAATTTTTAATCCAATGTGTGGACCTTCATTAGAATAATGCAAAGTTAGTTTATAATGTCAACCATGAATATTATATTTAAAATAGATCCTTTTTTATTTGAAGTATATTTCCTTTTACATGTATATTTAAAACAGTATTCACATTACTATAAATTTTTTTAACTCGTTAAGTATTCTAATTAAACAATCTTCATTAATTAGTAGCGATATCTTGTAATGACTCATTGTGGAAAATCCCCTGATGTCATACTTGGAAAAACCCGAGGTCAGAGATCTGATAAGATTCTCTTATCTGATTAAATAGATAAGCGCGCTGATGTGGGTTCATTCTTATAGTAGTTGTCCTAGAGAGTGTATGTTATAATTAGTGCTTCAAGCAATTTTACTTTATTAATCTTTTTTTGAAAAAGTAATAAAACGATGAATTCAAAAATTCAAAGTCAAGTAAGTTAATTATTTTGAAAAAAACTGTTTAGTACAATTCCCTATTTTTTTATAAGATTGTTTTCCGTTCTAAATGATTTTAACCTAAGAGTTTTCCATATGTTATGTGGTTTAATATTGCTAAACGATTTATTTTTGAAACTCTCTAAATGAATCTATTCAAATACCTATCTATTGTGATACTAATTTTCTTGAAAAACTTCTAATTAGAAAAAAAAATGATCTTTTAGAAAGATATTACTTTTCTGTTTTGATCTCGATATTAATATCTATATGTGTGCTAAATGTATAGTTATTTTAGTGAACGAAATTTTAACTTAATTTAAAATATAAACAAAGTCATTATTCTCTAGCACTATTCTATGTGAAATTTTTTTGTAACATGTTATGTCCCTTTTCGAAAAATGATTTATGTTTTCTAATTTAGTGGGAAACTGATTTAAACATCAGTCCCAGAAAAATCGACGCCATAGAGATAAGAGCTCTGAAGGAAATGGCTGAAAAAACCCCAGCACCTTCAACGCAAGAGTCTTCTCAGGTATATTATTATTATTTATTGATATTATTAGTGTGTAAAAATTATAATAAATGTAGATTGTAAACAAGACTTTTCTTTTAAAGTGGGATATGGATTTTTCCCTCACGCCTCACCAAACAAATCTTATGGACCAAGTTGAGAAGATGTATAGGAGTGAGAGAGAGAAAAAAAATCTAATGATGGAGTCTCTTAAGGTATTTTTTTAAAACTTTATAAAACAACTAAAGTTTAAATTAATTTTTTTTTTGTAAAAGCTTATAGGGGATATTCTTTTTTTAGCGTAACCTGCAGTATGGTTGAAGCAACCATATCGAAACCTCAAACAGAGTCTTCCAAGGTATCTATGTTTTGTTTAGTATAGGATAATGTTGTAATTATAAAATAAGTTTTTTTTTTTTTTTAACGATAACTCGAATAATATATAACAGAGTATTTATAACTTTAAAATTAAAAAAAAAAACTCAAAGTTAATTTTTTAATAGTAGTAGAGCTTTTTAACTTATACTCAATGTAATCGAACGAGTTTAAAAGGTGTTTTTATTTTCAGGATGAACTTGTTTGCGTATTTTGTGAGAAATCATTTACTAGACGATATGACCTGAAAAGACATAAGCTAACTCATCAACCAAAAAATCCAGAATTAAGTTGCAATATATGCAATATCGCTTTTACCCGAAAGGACAATTTGATGTGCCATATGAAGAAAAAACACCTGATTGGCAAATTTAATGAAAACGTAAAGAGTCAAGTTTTAGGACCTAATGTAGATGTTGAGAAAGCAGGCCCCTCCAAGGACGTTTCTCAAGAGAATGCAGGTGTCTCGACAGAAGCTGCCAGGTTAAAACCTATCGTCGAATTAGCTCCTTTAATGGAAGTGTGCGAAACTGGACCCTCCACTACAGAAAAGGTATGCGATTTTTTTTTCTTTTTTAAATGATGTGTAGGATGAATATAAGAGAGATTATTTTTTATAAAAAAAGTAGTGAATTTTTAAACTTAATTACATTTAATTTATATATTTAAAGGTAGGTATTAAATATCTATGGGGTGGTGAAATAATAGAAATTTAAAGCGAGTGTTAAACTTAAAATCTATTTAGTAATCGCTTATTCAAAAAAAAAAAATGATTTCGTTTCAATGCGAATGAAATAAATGTTAAAGTGAGTGCAGTAAAATAATTTTAACATAAAAAAAGCGCATAAATATTCTATTTTTTTTTTTTTTTTTAATCTTTTTACAGAAATGCCCACTGTGTGATAAAACATTTTCAAGAAATTTCAACCTTAACAGACACATGAAAAGTCATTCGAGGCCGATCAGTAGCCATCCTTGCGACGAATGTGAACAAAGTTTTTCCAGTAAAAGCGCACTCCTGGCACATAAACGCATCACGCATCAGCAATCTCTAAAACGCAATCAAAGCTATCAAAATGCGCCCCCCGCTAAACGTTCACGTACGCTAAAACGTACTACAGCCTTGAACGACACATTAGCCCTCATGTCGTTCGAGCCTAATGAAGATAATAAGTATGATTTAAATGTATTCTTAGACAGCATTCGATCACAACTGCACGAAGAAATTCATTTTCAATTAATAGACAAAGATTCTGTAAAATGGTACACCATCGTGCATGTCAATCTAAGCCGGACCACACAAGACGGCGAATTACAAATCATTACATCGCATTTCAGATCCTATTGCGCAATTGAAATGACAGATCTAACAATTGGGGCACACATCGAAGAAGCCTATACTAAAATGAAAAAAACATTTGAAAAATTCACGCAATTAGGATCGGGGTGGACTTTGGAAAGCATTCAAAACCTGGAATTGTTTGTAGCCAAGTACAATCCCCTCGCAGCAAGCTCCTTTATCGATACACCTGAAAAATAAGCATGCAATCTTAAATATTTTGAATACTGATAATAAATGTCTTGTGTGGTCTCTGCTGGCTCAAAAACATCCAGTTGAATGGAATAATCATGCAAATCGAGTCTCCAAGTACGAACCTTTTGAAGCTGAAATCCTATTGGGAGACATCGAGTGCCCAGTGCCCCTCGCAAAAATACCAAAAGTCGAAGAATTAAATAACATAAGGATCAACGTATTCGGGTACGAAAATGAAGTCTTTCCACTGCATATTTCGGAACGGGATGATAACGAATGTTATAATTTATTATTAATATCGAATGAAAACAATCACCATTATTGCCTCATTAGAAAGTTTTCTCGGCTCATGGGTGATCGCACACATCATAAACGGGAATCATATTATTGCTTTCGGTGTTTACACCGATGCTCATCGGAGCGTGTGCTAAAAGATCATTCATCATACTGTAAAAATTTTAAGCCACAACGGATTCAAATGCCACGCCCTGAAGACAGCATCATGGAATTTTCGAAGCCTCAATATCAACATCCCGTTCCCTACATCATTTTCGCCGATTTTGAATCCATTCTGCTCTCCATGGCAACGGCAGATCCTAGTCCTAAAACTTCTTTCACTAATCAGGTGAATATGCATCAAGCCTGCGGATATGCCTATGTTGTCGTGGGACCCGACGGAAGCTGTCATAAAAAAAATCAAGTGCTATAGAGGATACAATGCAGTGGACAATTTTTTGCAAGACATAATTCAAGAAAAAGACGAGCTGGCAGAAACTTTAACACGAATCGTACCCATTCAGATGACACCCCAAGACGAAGAAGACTTCAAAAATGCTAGAGAATGCTATCTATGCCACCAGCCCTTATTTCAAGATAAGGTAAAAGACCATGATCACCTAAACGGACAATACAGAGGGGCACTTCATTCATTATGCAACATACAATATCGTCTACGAAAAATGATTCCAGTCGTATTTCATAATCTCAAGAACTATGATGCTCATTTGATTATGCAGGGTCTGGGGAAACTTCAAAAGCATCAAATAAATGTTATTGCTAATAATATGGAGAAATATATCTCCTTCTCTCTGAGCAAGATACATAATAAATGCCGTGTTTTTCTTCAATTCATCGACAGCTTCCAATTTTTGTCTACTTCTCTCGAAAAGCTGGTGGCCAATTTACGACTGGATGATTTCAAGATTTTAAAAGAAAATATGCCTCATATCGACTTGCTGCTGCGAAAAGGTCTGTATCCGTACGAATATATGTCATCTATGCAAAAATTCAATGAAACCTCATTGCCTCCACGTGAAGCCTTTTTCAGTTCATTAACGCAGCAGCATATCTCTGAAAACGACTATGCACATGCCCAGACCGTTTGGGACACGTTCGGCCTTCAAAATATGGGTGACTACCATAACTTATATGTTAAAAGTGATGTTCTTCAATTGGCGGACGTGTTCCAAAATTTTCGTAAGCTCTGTACGCAGTTTTATCAATTAGACTGCGCACATTTTGTCACAGCTCCCGGTCTAGCCTGGCAAGCATCCCTTAAAATGAGCCAGCAGCCCCTCGAATTGCTCACAGATATTGATATGCATCTGATGATAGAAAGTGGCATTCGAGGGGGGATTTCTATGATTAGCCAGCGTTGGGCATGTGCGAACAACGATTCAGTGCCAAACCCAGACCCTGCCAAGCCCAGCTCGTACATCCTTTATCTAGATGCTAACAACTTATACGGTTATGCCATGTCTGAACCCCTACCGTACGGCGAATTCGAATGGATCACCCATGAAGCCGATACTCAGTGGATTTTATCATTGGAGGATTATGCTGAAAATGGTTACATTTTCGAGGTGGATTTAGAATATCCACCTCATTTGCATGACCTCCATAACGACTACCCACTCGCCGTCGAGAAAATAAAAATCGAAAAAAACAGGCTATCTCCTTACACACAAAATCTCATCAAAAATTCGCCGTACGTTACAACTAAAAAATTAGTACCAAATCTCATGAACAAGAGCCATTATATCGTTTATTACAGAAATTTAAAATACTATTTGAGTCTGGGAATGAAATTGCAAAAAGTTCATCGTATCCTGAAATTTAAACAGAGGGCGTGGCTTAAGCCATACATTGAGTTTAACACAGAACAAAGAAAGAATGCTACATCACCATTCCAAAAGGACTTCTTCAAACTTATGAATAACTCAGTGTATGGGAAATCGATGGAATCCGTCAGACGGCGAGTGGATATACAATTGGTGCATAAAGAAAAAAAATTAAAAAAACTTGTGGCAGCACCAACCTTCCAATCTTTCAAAATATTCGATGAAAATTTAGTAGGGGTTCAACGATTGCAGCAAACAGTCACCCTCGACAAGCCCCTATATGCCGGCTTTGTCATTTTTGAGCTGAGTAAACTCCATATGTACAAGTTTCACTATGATTTTGTGAAGGCGACATATGGAGAAAAAGCTCGGCTCTTATTCACCGACACAGATAGTTTAACCTATCACATAGAGACTCCCAATATTTATACAGACATGGCATTGCACTCTGATTTATTCGACACATCTGATTATCCCCAGACTCATTTCCTCTACAGCACGAAAAACAAAAAGAAGATTGGCTGTTTTAAAGACGAACTGAACTCCAAGCCGGCATATGAATTTGTGGGGTTGCGAGCAAAAATGTACTCGCTTCTTTCCTCCGAGGGTGCAAAAAAGACAGCCAAGGGAGTCTCTAGAAGCGTTGTGGCCAAAACAATCAAGCATGAAAACTACAAAGACGCACTTTTCAAATCAAAAATAACCAAAGAAATTCAATATCGCATTCAGAGTGAAAATCATATTCTTTATACAGTGAAGCAAAATAAAGTGGCACTGTCTCCCCTAGACGATAAAAGATATATAATGGATGACGGGATACACACCTTAGCACATGGTCATTATAAAATAACATAAAGTCTTCTTCTTCTTCTTCTTTTTTTTGTGGCGATGCTTTATCGAAAGGCATCGGGCGGATGGTGGGTATTTTTTTTCTATCAAGAAATCTTATTTTTCTGATGAACTCTCATCCTTTTTTTTTTCTTTCAAAAAATTGATAACAATCATTCATCGTTTTAAATAATAATAATTCAATCGTCATCCAAAGGCTTCACGGAAAAGGGGCCAATGAGGTAAATAAAAATAACTCTTCTTCTTTTTTTTTTTTTTTTTTTGGTGTGATGCTTTATCGAAAGATATCGGGTGGATGGTGGGCAATTCTTCAAAATACAGTTTTTTTTTTTAAATCTTCATGGAAGACATCAAGGACTTTCATCGTTCTTCCAGCATGTAAGACATCAAGGACTTTCATCGTTCTTCCAGCATGATACAGTGTGTTAAGACATGACAATTCGTATATCAGTGCCTGCTGAAATCTTTATCATTAAAGCGGGGGCGCATAAAAAAATATATATATATTCTTTCAAATGTTGCAAACACTATCAACGGTGTACCATAAAAAATGAACTTGCTGCAATCATTTATCAAGTCTTCTTCAAATCCCTATTATATCTTCATTTTTCAAGTCTTCTTCAAATCCCTATATTATCTTCATTTTTCAAGTCTTCTTCCAATAAATAGAATCATTTCCAAGATATGTTAAAAAAAAGGCTTCTTCGAAAAATTTTCAAGTGCTGCAAACAATTCCAGGATTGATCTAATATTCTTCTTCTTCTAATTAAAAAAAAAAAAAAATCAAGAGGAGCTCATATTCTTCTTCTAATCCAAAGAAACAGTACCTTGAAAGATGCTGTCTTACCCTAGCTAGCTCAACATGACATGCTGAGACCCTGCTTTGCTGAGTGATGAAGCGTGCCAGAAAAATTGTGAAGGGCAATCTCCTGTTTTTGCAGAACAAATTAACTATCTTTTTAATATTTTCTTTTATAAATGTTATTATGTCTAAAAATAAATGAATTCGAATAATCATTACTGACGTCTTTTTTCATTATAGGTATCTCCCAGAAAAAAAAAGAGGAGGTTAAAAATGGTAAATATTTTTTTTTTCCTTATTTCAAACATATGGATCTATCTTAATACACTTGTAACACTTTTTTTTCTTTGCAGGTTTCTCGTAGAAAAATGGAGGACAAAGACGGAAAAAAAATGACATGTAGGTGGTATACAAAGAAGATTGTGGCGCTATGAATTTTTTTCATAGCGGGTGGTTATGGAGGGTCCACAATTAAAAAAAAAAAAAAAAAAATTCCTACAAAATTATTTTATAATTCCCATATTTCATTTAAAAATATATTCGCAACATAAAAACTTTCTATCTCTCAAAATTATTTTCAAAAAATATTTCCTGCAGAAAAAAAAAATCTCTCAAATTTCTTAAGTCCCCCAATTAAAACTCATTAAAATAATCCCCTTATCTTATAGTAGAAATCCTTATCGCACCCCCCATCGAACCCTCCGTTCTTATCAGTGCTCATGCTCTTATCGCCACCTTCACCTGCTCCCCCTGTGCTCCACCTGCGCCTTCCGCCTTCCGCCTGCTCCGCCTGCGCCTTCCGCCTGCGCCTGCTCGACTCAGGTGGCGTTGAACCCGCAAATATACACTACTAACCTGGAAAATGATGTGGTAAAAAGGTCATTTGTTCAAGTAACGCAAAGAAAAGTGAGATTTACTTTCCTTTAAATTATATTATGTTAGTACGGCAATTCTTTTTATGTAAGTACGGCAGTTTGTTAACAAGCTTTTTAACTAAAAAAGAATAAAAATGGAAAAAAAAGGGTAGTTTATTTTAGCATTAAGTTGGTAACTTATTTAATTTCTATCAAAAACTGAATTCAATTTATTCAACTAAAGGGATTATTTTGCATCTTTAAAATGTTTACACCGTTTAATGCGGATTTCGGTTAGTGTGGGCAGAAAATACTCTGCTTTGGAAGTCCGCATTAACGGGATTTCATTGTACTTCTTTACTTTCCCGTTGACCATTTACGGTATACAAAATCTGTCGCCTAACGATGTGATAATATGGATAATCCAAATATGGATAATCGTGACATAACGTTCACAGATGTCATAACTGTGGTGCTGCACCTCTAGCGCGATGTGTTCCATTTTTATTAACACTTTCGACTTTCCAACATAGTCGAAAAGGAATTCTGAATTCAGTTTGTCTGTCTACCGTCTATCTGTCTGTCGCTCCGTGTTCTAACTCGCATAAATATAATCGGATTGCTACACTGGAAAAAAAAATTGTTGATTTTACTGTATAATACTGGCATCCCAGCTGCCAGTAATATACCGTAATATCAACAATTTTTTTTTCTTGCAGTGTATGTAATTTATATATGTTATTAACGTTTACCATGGCATGTCTGGTATTGAAAATGAAGTGTGTTAAGCATTTACAGGGGAACTCAAAAGAATGCCGTTACATTATGGTCTACGGGGATAAATCGTTTGTAGTGCATTTAATGATGTTAAACTACTTGAAACTTATCGAAATTATTATATATCACGGAGGTGCACTACAAGATGCTTATTTATGGAATAGGGTGTGCATAGCATATATAATTTGTTTACAGAGATACACAAAAGATTTCGGTTACAGTACTGTCTATAAGTAATAATTGCTGGAAGTGCGTTTTCAATTGTTGTATGCGTTTTTAATAATTGAACCCCTTTTTTTACATTACTTTGTGTGTATAAATTCTATAGATCTTATACAGGGCAGCACAAAATAATTCGAGTGCACTTCCGCTTATTGGCGGAAATTGCTGAACGGGAATTTTCAACTGTGTAATGCGTTTCTTAACTGAAATAAATTTTAGCATACTATGTAGTATATATCGAATCTATAGATCATATATGGGATTGTTTATTTTGTAGATAAACCAATTTACTTTTTGGAATGAAAGATTATAAGTTAACTGCTTTTTCTCTGTTTTATGCTACTCGCACTGAAATATATATATATATATATATATGTGTGTGTGTGTGTGTATTTTTATCTACAAACGGATAAATAATGGCGATGTTATGTAGAAAACTGTATCAAATGAATACGTCTTAAAAAGTAACATGGTTCGAGGGCTGTAAAATTACATTTGTCATTGCACTAAAAGTATATTTACAGCTAGTAAAAAACATTAACATCGATTAAATTGCGGAAAACATTTATTGAATTTAAATAACAAGATAATGATCCCATACGTACATCTAGATTAGAACCCTGCATCGGATCGGGTAACTCGATTTTACCCGAACCCGACCCGACACGTGGTTTGGTTCGCGATTTACTTTTTTTTTTCCGTTGTTGCTTGGGCCCGGTCGGGTTGATTTTAAATATTTCGGGTTCGAGTCGCTTTCGGGTTAGATTTTGACTCTTTTGGATTGAGTTCGGTTTGCCCCGAATTTTTTTTAAAGAAAGTCCTGAATATGTTTATAAAATCACAATTTTGAGACCGATTCAATAAAACTATTTAATTCATCGATCGCGAATTCGGTTATCACTACTATTATTACTATATCACTATATTATTATCACATTAGTATTTGAAACTTCATCATTACTCATTTACTTTTCCTTTCTCATTTGCTTTTCCTTACTTTTTCTTTAAGAAAATTTGATCTTATTAAAGCAACATAAAAATATTATTAAAGAAAATCTATCATCATGACGTATTTAAACTAAACTGTTTTTCCTTGTCCACTACCTAGACCATATGAAAAACACTCTTTTTAATACCTAATATAAAATAAATCGAACGCTGCCAACACAAAAATAAAATTCAAGTACGCTGCATGCAAAAAACTTTTGATGCATGAGATGCAATCAGGATAGCAATCAATGGTGAATTAATTCCGAGCCACGCCGTGAAAAATACGCCGCTTTGGACTTAATTAAATCTGCCAGAGAAACAATTAATTAACACTTACGGACTTAAAGCACGACCACGTTTTTCAATAACATAGTAACAAAAACAATCGATTCAACCCGCAATCTCCGCCTCTTTTCTACATAAAGTTCCCAAAAACATAACACATTTTTCTACATAGAAGGCGTTTCAAAGCTGCCAAATTTTGAAACATGATTAGATCGCTTTTCCTTTCCCTCTGTCACCCCCCCCCCTTTATCTTTATTTTTCTTTTGCTTCCACAAAGCGATTTTTAAAGATAATTATTAATGAAGTTAGGCTCACGGCTAGCATTGACCGGTTACAGTTAATAAGCTTGTTGCAGGAAAATTTTCGCTGGCGTTCTCTTTTCTCGCTTAATGTTTGAAGGAATAAAGATTTTTGGTGTTATGATTTTGGCAACGATTCATTACGGCTTAATCGACTGGCATGATAACACTTAAGCTGTGTGAAGGAGAAAAGGGATTATGAAGAGGTGAAAATAATCGGAGTATGCCTTAATGCCATTCATCAATCTTTCGGGATTTAAATTTGGATTTATATGCGGCTATTTGTGTAAAGAGGACAGTAAATGGTTAGATGAAGATTGAAAATTAGCATGTTTGCTGCTTTAAATTTTTAGTTTAGCGAGCGATGATAATTTATGGTTCATTTTAATTTTATGAAGCCTTGCATTATGTTATAGATACTTAAGGAAATATTATAGCTTTAACAGAGAGGTTTTCGTAATCTAAAGCTGATTTGATGAAATCTTAAATTTTCCAGATAATATATTTTTCATTAGTTTACATTAAAGAGCGTGAATTTGCTCGGTATGCTTGAAATGAAATGTAAAATGTAAAACTACGTAAATTTAGTTTTATCAAACATAAATAATGACTTTCGAGGTTTAAAATAAAAAAAGCACAGCAGTATCACAAAAAGAGAAGTTAAACGTCTATTACACTTAGAGATATTTTTTTTAATTTTCATAATACTAAATAAAATATTATAAATTAGGTAAGAGCTTTACCAAAATAACAAATAATGTTTGTATAGAAAATATCATAAACTTGTGACCACATTAACAAATAAATATTTAACTCATTACCAGCATCACGCGATCTGTGACATAAATAGGCGATATATACGGTAAAACCTCTAAATAACGGAAATTTTAGGACCGTGGTATTTGTCTGCTATCCATAAGTAAAAATATGCAAATAATGTATGCGTTGGGAGTTGAAAAATATTCGCTTTTCGGGAGTGTCCGTTATGAAGGTTTTACTGTATTTTATATGGATTTAGATTTTTAAAAATATTGGGTTGTTCGAAAAGTTCTTTCTGTTTGGGAAAGTTGGTTCGTGCCGAAAAATTCTATCATTTAATTATTAGACAATGTAGTGAGCATCATGGAATACCTAGTTGCAGTCAACTGAACTTCCAGGTTACAGGTAATTTGACTTGCGAGGCAAAAATGAGCCATGAAAAGTTTAAGAGTTAAAAAATTAGATAAATAAAACTAAAAATAAATAAATTTTTAAATGTAATAAGGAATTAATAGAGTATAACAATAATAGTTAAGAAAAAATAAAAAAGAAAGAAAAGACTCCATTAGATCCAAAAATGACAGGCGATACCTACCAAGGGTCGAACCCATCTCATAAAAAGAAAAAAAAAGACTCTTTACAGAGACCATACATTAAGTTTAAGTTTAGAAAAGTATTAACATTATAAGAAGAGAGATTTTTAAAAAAAATTATTTTTTATTTTTATATTTTTAAGTAAATAGACAAAAGACAAGAAAAATTAAGTATAATAGGAGAAAGAGGAAAACTCAATCTTCATTATCAAGCAAAGTAACATACTTAGGGCACTTACGGTTAATGGGGTCGGAGACCTCATAGTCTGGTAATTCTGCAATGATTTCGTTAGGTAAGTTATAGATGCTTTTATAAAAAAATTTAAGTTGACAAATGCGTTGTTTTAAAGAGGTAGTGCAGAGATCTCTGCGGATAGTAGTGTTTCTCAAATAGCGGTGGCCATTCCTAATAATACGAAGACTTTTGTTATGTGCTATATAAAAATATTTCATATTGGTGTTACTCGCGAAGCCCCATATCGGACAAGCATAAGTGAGGATAGAGCGAATGTATGCGTTATTATAAAATAACTTTATTTTTAATAGAGAGTGTGTTACTGTTAAGGAGGGGAGAGAGTGAGACAGCTATACTAGCGACTTTGGCTCTAATATTTCTAAAGTGCTTATTCCAGGTAAGTCTCCTGTCAAGTGTAACCCCCATATATTTAGTATCATTATTTCATGGAATAGTAACATTATTGATGTTAATACGGTTAGGATAAGTCAGTTTTTTAGAAAAGTATACAGCAGCAGTTTTTTGTTTGTTAAGCTTAACACGCCATTTGATACACTAGCTTGGGAATTCATCGATGTGTTTTTAAAGAATTTTATAAAGAGTGCATGGGTGATGTACAGCAGCGTAAATTGCCGTGTCGTCCGCATACAAGGCAAGATTAGCACGCAAAATGCAAGGGATATCGTTAAAATAAATGTTAAAGAGAGCGGGACCCAGGACAGAGCCTTGGAGGATGCCTGCAAGTATACGGTAGAGTGTAGAGAGTAAATTATTGATGCGGACGCAGAAGAAGTGGTCGCTAAGGTAAGAATGTATAAGGTGAATGAGACGGGCATGAATTCCGTGCTTAATTAATTGGAAAATGAGGCCCTCATGCCAGAATTTATCAAAAGCCTTAGCGACATCAAGGAAAATAGCTGCAGCGGGAATTTTCATGTTGAGGTTTTCACTAAGAAATTCAACAACACGAAGAAGTTGATGTTGTGTGGAATGCTTAGGCCTAAAACCAAATTGTTCAGGAATAAGAATTGTCTTTTGGTCTAAAATGTCATGGAGCTTGGACCTTATGATGCACTCAACAACTTTACTGATAAAGGGTAGAAGTGAAATAGGACGGTAGTTAATTGGATTTTGTAAATTACAATTAGGTTTGGGAATAGGAGAAACAATAGAAGTTTTCCAAGGTTTAGGGAAGTAAGAGTATTTCAGAATCGCATTAGTGAGTTTGGTAAGATATAATATACAATTTAAAGGTAAGTTTTACAGAGCAATATTAGTAATATTATCATACCCAGGGGCTTTACGAATTTTGATATTTTTAATAATTTTAAAAATGATAAGGGGTTGAATTTCAGAGAGGGGTTCAGTAGGTGGGGTAGATAAAAAGTTATTTACAGTTTCGTGAACATTAAAATAATGTTCGGGGCTAACCAAATATGGGTTAGGGGAGAACTGCTCGGCATATGTTTTAGCGAGAATTTCTGTTTTATCTTTATCAGTATGTGCCGTAGAATTAAAACCAGTAAGGAGAGGAATAGGGGTGTAGTTATTATTTAGTTTTTTCTTCATAGTCCAAAGAGAATTATCTTCGGGAGAAAGAGAGCTAAGAAAATTACTCCAACTTTTTTGTTTTTCTTTAGCAATGTAATTTTTAATACGATTATTCAAACGATTGATAACAGTTTTAACTCCGATATCTAATCTATATTAAGTGACGGGCAGAATTTTCCGGTAGGAGTTGGTTTTCCCAAACGGAAGGAACGTTCCGAACAACCCAATATGTTTTGGTACTTATAACTCTGTTTTACACAACCAGAATTATCAATATACACCATAATTATTTAATAGTTTTATATATTTATATTTGAGGTTTCGTTGTGTGTTTAAATTCTGTACTTTTAGATATTGTTAATATTTTCCGCATTCAAATAAGCAAAGCAGCAACTAAGCAAATAATTACATCAGATGTAAGATGTTCTTCGTCAGTAAGTAAACATAAGTAATTATATTTTTAGTTTTTTTTTCAACAATGCTGAACAATTCTCTTTGGTTATGCAAGTGTTGTATGTAATATAGTTATTGTGTCTTCGTGAAATGTGTGTCAATTGAGTGAAGAAGAGACTGTAAACGAAAATTTCCAGCAATAGCCGAGCGTCACATAGGTGCGACAGTTTATGAAAGATATTATTTCAGTATAATTCCGCCATATTTTATTAGCACGATAATAGAATGTGTTTTGGTTAACACGAATCATGATAATTATATCATTGATATATTTAAAACAAAAAGCGCATTCTGTCGAATTCACATGAAAATCGTATTTTTGCGCATACATCAAATTTTTTTTAAGGCTTCTACCCTCACAAACGGGAAACCTGATTGATTAACCCAACCCTCACATTTTAGCCTAGGGGGATTGAAAACGGATGAAGTCCTACCACAGGCCATTGAAAGCATAAACCTTCTAATATATTTTTGCTCGGAGGTTGAAAGCTAAAGATTTTTTTAAAAAAAACTCATGTTTTCACTAGTAAATATGTATATTTTTTCGCAAAATTTTAGAGAGAGTTCGGATGCAGTTATATTTATAACCCATTGAAATGTGAGAGAGTTCGGAAGATGAGAACTATTTTTTATTGCTATGTTAAAGGAGCCGACGCGAAAACAAACAAACAAACAAAAAAGTGAGAAGAAAACATTTCTTTTACAACTAGATAACAATATTTTTTTTCACGAAAGTTTTAAACGGGCTGAAAACCCGTTTTTTTTTTTTTTGTTTTTTTTTAAGATTTTAAAGAGTTTGGACAAAAAGAACTTTTATTTTAAAACTATGAAACGACCCTTAAAAAAACAAAAAAATGAGCGCTTTTATCACTATCAATATTTTTTCGCGAATTTTTAATTTAAAAATATAATTTCATACAAAATCGGTTTAAAGAAGTAAAATAATAAAAAATTGATGTTTTTTTTTTAACTTTATTATCACGGGCCCGAGCAACGCCGGGGGCGGGGGTCAGCTAGTGATTTATGATATTTAAAATTCGAGTTATGACAGTGTGGAAAAATCATTTCCTATCATTTTTCGCATCCGGGTTTTGGACTAGAAGTGACAGTTTCTTTTCTTTTCTTCTGCGGCAAAAAAGTTTTCAAACCCGGTGATAATGAAAAATACATTTCTAAAGATTCCTTTAACAAATGTACAATATCACTATTATCTTTATAAAATGAAATTTTTGTCCCAACATCGCCCGGAAAAGTAATCGTCTAAATACGTCAGATATCCTTGCGTTTCAGAAAAAAAAAAGCTAGGCCCCAAGCCTGCAGAACTATGACACTTTTAATCTATGACACTTTTAGTCTATGACACTTTTAGTATAAATAACGTCGTGTTTTTGGGGCGCAAGAATGAAAGCCTTCACTAAATCACTAGTAACCCAAGTTATGATGCTGCTGAGACATATGATAATTCACGTCCTTAAATGGGATCGAAGATCAATCACATTCTATCCGGAACACAGAAAAGAACCCTTATATGAGAAACTGACCAGTTGACAACAATAATGTAAATACATGTACAGTAAAACCTTTATAACACACACACTTCCAAATAGAGGACATCTGTATTTAACGAACTCGTTTTAAATCCTCATTCCTAAAACTATATATTTGTATGTTTTTACATCTGAATAGCGGACAGTAATTTTGGCAACAAAATCCTTTTTATAAAAAATGAAAATTTAAAAAATAAATAAAATTAATCACTATGAGGTTCAATTTAAGTTCTGTTATCTGTTTGCAGCACAATATATAACAAATTTTGTGATACAATTGTGATTAGTTAGTACATCGTCATTGTCATATATTTCCGAAATAAATTGAAAGGATCCAACATACATATGTAAAAATTTCCTACGAGGTTTTAGTATTCTTTTAACATTGGAAAGTGTACCATTTGTCTAACACATTATTTTTTTGTTTGTTTTATATATGCGTCTGATAACTTCAGTTGCAACTAGTTTGACTTTTCAGGAGGAGTTATAATGCTGGATACTTTTAAATGCACACAATTGTATGAAGTATGTGACAAGTGTTCTCTTAAATTATATTCTCGTTTCCTTGAAAAGATTTTCGTATAATCTTAAACATTTCAGAAAAAAGGAAAAGTAATATATTTCCTTCCTCCTAGAAAGCAGCCTAAATTCTTTAAGTCCAAACATTAAGTAACTGGATGCATGACATAGAAGCGAAGCAGAACTGATGCATGACTCATTCCATGCATTGAGCAAGACTCAATGCAGCAAGAGCAGAAGCAAGAGCATAGGTGAGATCATAGAAGCAAGAAGAAATCATATAGAGACTAGAAGAGATCGTATGTAGAAACAAGAGCAGAAACAACTGATATCAAGGTGGTGAACAACTTTTAAAAACAGGATGAAGAAATAACAAAAAAACAATGCATATATATATCTTATTTTTGGAAAATGCAACTTTTTATCCAACAGATTTAAAAATTGGAAATTATAAAATTGTATCCCCGCCCCCCTATCACCACTTCCGCATGTCAATAGCTTGATTTGCTTGATCCAAGTGTTCCAGCCCAACACTTGAATCAAGCAGATCAGGGGCTCAACTCTACAAGTCATTGTTCATTTATCTTACTTTTCATAATAAATAATTAATAGCCTAGAATCTGAAATTCATTTTTTTAAGTTTTATATATATGTATGAGCACATAAGATTTCTCGAAGCTTCTGAAAATTTTAAAAGTGACACATTAAACACGGTTTTTTACAATGATATTCTGATGAGCTGCTTATTCTTGTAATTTTTTCAGAATGAAAAGTACATTTGTTCAGGGGGATTTGCCACCCCTTGCCACCCCGCGTAGTCACTTTAATTTTAAGGTGTCAGTTTCTAGTAATTGTTCTATTTTCAGAATTCGAGTATATGTATATGAATGCGTTTTCTATTGTAATTTCATTAGATTAACCATTTCCTTGTACAGGAGATTTTATTCTATCCTTAAAATAATACTTACTTTTCAACCACGAAATATCACCATCTGTTACAAATCATCGTTTAACAAATACACTTATATAAACGTAAACTCCTCTTACGGGACAAACGCTTTGCAATTTTCTTTTGGAAAACCTTTTTTTGGCGATCTTTCTATAGTACTAGTTAAAAGGGAGCTTTTATCGAAATAAATCCTCATCTATTTCAAAAGAAAAGACATACTAAAATCCCTCGAAAATAAATAATTTTGCTAAAAAAAAAAAAAAAAAAAAAAATATTGTATCAAAATAGGGGAAAGTAGGGTAAAATCGGGTACCTAACCCGATAATAATATATATACCCTTTGTTGAAAAAAGTCTAAAAAGGCGGAAAAATCGGAACACTCTACAAATGTGTTTGGGGACATCTGGGCTATTAAAAAAACACGCCTGTTGTCACAGGAAAATTCTTCTCTACTTGGGAAAATACATTTTCTATGGAACCTCTGAAACCTCTCCGAATTTTGGTGGCACGGTAAAACCGGATACTAATCAGAAATTCAGTTTTTCACTTCCAGTAACAAAAAACTTCATTGTAATAAATTTTGAATCAAACTTTAAAACATATATACTTTTTTAAGGTCAGTAACTTTTTTACAGGTTTTCAAGGAATTTTTAATATTGTCATGTAATGGCTTTCTCAGATTTTATTTCTCGTAGCCGCTGCTCTCCTCATATGTCCACTCTTTGCAGACTGAACATTGTATTCATCCTCCACCACATGTTGAGTGCAGAAACAATTCATTGCAGAATTGAACGCAAAACCATGGGCACCCGGTTTTCCCCCAACAAATGACCAAAAATCAACATGGTCGTTCTCCTGGATAACTGGAAGTACACACTTCTTACTAGGCATCAAAATATTGCGTGAAAGCTATAGAAAACAGTGGTATTCTTACCTAAATCGATCCGTCATACTATATATACATAAAAAGCAGTAAAGACGGCGAAAAATTAACTTTTTAGGTGAATTTCTTTCCAATAGCACTGCATGGACATATAGGTTAACTCAGTTCGAAAACCGATGGCACACTACTAGAAGACGCTAAGGAGTGTAGTTAAGACGGGTGCTGTGCCCATTCGCCAGAAAACAGGGTACCCGGTTTGACCGACCAACCTGATTTTACCCTACTCTCCCCTACTGCAAGTGAAGAAGATGTATCCTATAATATCTAAAATCTCAAGGAATCATCAAAGTACAATAATAAGTTTTAACAAGTTTTTCTTTTTTAAGTTGATTTAGAAAGATTAAAATTGTTGGCAGATTTTAAATTTCACTAGTTGGCACATTGAAAAGCTTCACAAGTTTTTTATATTTGCAAACAGAAATAAACGTTTATAACAGTTCTTTTCACATTAAAAAATTTGTAACATAACTGTGTAAAAAAGTAATACACGTGTAAAATAAATAAATAAATAAATGTACATATAACTTTTAAAGTATTGCAACAAAATTTCATTTTAAATCTTATTAATCTTTCAATAGTTCTTAAAATGTATTAAAGCCAATGTACATGAAAATATACTACATATTAAGAAGGTAACATGAAAATTAACTGTTCAATTGCAACAAGAGTCCCTTAAAAGTATTAAATAATCGCCAAAGATTGGCAAAAAGGCTTTTGTTTATTTTATGATCGAATGCTACCTTTTGAGATTTGAAAATTCATCACAAATTGCATAATCCCAAGATGTTGTCTCTCGAAGAATTACTGTAAGATAAATGCAATCATTAATAATAATTAATTAATAAGTAATTAATAATATTAGTAAGTAATTAATAATTGGTAATTTCTGTTAATATTCTTGAACCTACCTATATATCTGAAATACCTATATATACCACTTTACTCTTATTTATCTCATTTACTACCTTTTGTATGTAATTTGGGTTTAATTACGTGTTCTTTTTTGTATGTGTGTGTGAAATTATTTATATTTATTTTTCCTACAAACATATAAAGAAAAAATAACTTCAAGGTACATTTTGCATCTGCTTTTCAGTAAGAAAGACTAACATCCAAGTTGCCTGCAGATTTTAGTAGAAATTTTCACTTTTTTCCCGTTAGACTGAATAAAGAAGAAATATAATTTCACAAATATGATACAATTCAATTCGAAAAATTAACGAAACATTACACATTTCCTAATCATTTTATGAATATCTCTAAGTTTTTCCCAAAAGCGAACAAATTCTATGTCTGAGGTGTCCGTTACTTAGAGGTTATATTGTACTTTGATTTCTTGTATTGAAAAAATATATTGAAAAATATATACCAGAAAAATAATAACAAAATAAACTTAATTTTAAAATTTTGAAACATCTAAGTAAATTTTGTAATTTAAAAGAGTATAGTCTGGCTACCTAACTGTGCCTTTGAGGCCGTTAGTGCTACTAGAATAATAAAGCAATAATGTTTACTTATTTATAGACTTTAGGCTAGGTTCAGAATTTAATTAATGCTGGAGCTGCTACATTAGTACCCACATACCCATCCACTTACGTACCCATTTAGAATTTTAACCCATTATAGCTTTTTGATCTACCTAGGAACCCAAACATTTTAAATATCCCAGGCAATACTTAATTTTGATGAAATATTTTTTTTTTTTTTCAATTTATGCCCAGATACCAAACTCCAAGTCATTTGGACCACAATGGTTTGGTTTTACAATTGAAATACTTCAAAATTTTGTCTCTCTAATGTTAAATTCTTTTTGCATATTTTTGTTTCTATTTCCTAAAATAATAATCATATCACGCAGACTTTTTATATAAATACACTATTTAAAAACCCGAAAATAAATATCTTAGTCATGAAATTTCCAAATTTTATAATATGAAATAAAAAATTGATATTTGAACAAATTGTGAATGACCTCTGAAAACTTTGCTGCACTCTATTCAGAAATGTTTCCAATAAATACATACAGTGGCGGGCAAAAAAACTGCATCACCTAGAAAAATTAACATTTTGCAATGCTAATAAGTTATTTCGTTCAAATAAATTAATCTTAGTTGCTGCAAAGCAAGATAAGATATCATTCTATATTCCTAATGGTTAATATACCCTTACGAAGTATTCCGTCATCAAATTTTTAAAAATAGTGCGGCAAAAGGGAAAAACACACATTTGTAAACACTCATTCAAAAAATTCTTTAAGTGGTCAAATGATGGCTTCGTATGTTCAATTGACGCAAGAAAAAAAATGTGTGATGCTTGCTTTAGTTAAAGAAGGATATTTGACACGTGTGATCGCTAAAAAAATTGGTTGCAATCAGTCGTCAATTTGGAGGACGATTAATTAGAACGTGAAACTGGTAATGTTGAGAGAAAGGCTGGATCGGGCCGAAAGAGAGTAACCACAAATTCTGATTATCGATATCTGAAACGGATGTTTCTAAGTAATCGTCATGCAAATGCTCCTGACTTAAAAGTCGAATTTGAGAAAGTCTTTGGTGTTAATTTAAGCGCGAGAACTATCCAAAGATGCCTTGTGGGAATGCGGTTTGCATGCGTATCGTCCAAAGAAAAAGCCTTTACTTAAAAAAAATAATGCAGAAACGACTTTCTTGGGCAAAAGAGCATGTCTCATGGACAAAGGATCAGTGAGATTCAGTAATTTTTTCGGACGAATCTAAGTTCAACCTACCTGGATCAGACGGTAAGCGGTATGTTCGGAGGCTTAAAAGTGAAGCTTATCATCCAGGCTGCATATCGCCTACTGTAAAAATTCCCAGTCAGCAAAATGGTCTGGGGATGTATATCCAGTAAATGAGTTGGACGTCTGAAACTTATTACTGGAACTGTGAATGCATCTGTTTATACAGAAGATTTTGAAGGAGTGTTTAAAAGCACACTGTAAAAAATATTTGGAACGTTTAGTGTTCTAACAGAAATGTTTCTGATACCGTCGGATATCTGAGCGCTATTTTCACTTTCTGAAACCATCAGAAACCTTTCCGAATGTTTAGGTTTAGTTTTCAGTGTGAATTGAAATCGACCCTCTTTTATACCAAACCAGTTTATGCGCATTCCAAGTACTTCTCTTCTCAACTATTTCAAGCAGTTTACTCCGGCAAAGCTAAAACTGCACGTTGTTGGCTCTGGAAGAGTTATTCGAGCGGTCCAAAAAAAAATACAATTTTAAAGAAGGAATATTTCGAAAGGTAAAAATTTCTGCTGTTTTAAATACTCTAATAATATTTTTTTATAATGATTCTGGTTTACATCCATTATTATTTCATACATGGCGTGATATTTTACTCCCATCATACGTAGTATAGGGTAAGTCTTGTAATCGTTTTGAAAATCGAAAAATTTTTTTGACGGATTTACACGTTTCAGACACTGGATATTCCGAAAAACATATTTTTAGAAAAAAAAATTTGCCGTCCGTCTGTGTGTCTGTGTCTGTAAACGCTCTATCTCCCGAAAAAATTGAAATAGAGACTTGCAATTTGGTATGTACTTAGTATGTAATAATGGGAAGAAGCCTATTTCATTTCAATAACCTCGATTAACCGGAACTATTTTTTTCGGACTCTCGAAATATTCGTTCTGATAAAAGGTATATAAAAATTTTCGAAATTGTTTATTTTAAGAAATGAATATAAAAGACAATAAAAAAACAAATTTTACATAAAGCATGAAGTCGATCGGATAATTAGTTGCCGAGATATTTGGAATCCTATTTTCCACACTCTTCGATTTTTCATGACCCTGTATTTCATCCAAATTTCACTTTAAAGATATATTTTAATTGGAAATTTGACGCTTAATCAGATGCAATAAACCGCTAGTTAATAGGATTATTATTTTTGGAGTTATAAGGAAAAACCTCTTTCAAGCAATTCAGTAATCGAGCCTGTAAAGTTTGTGACGTCATCAAGCCACGATTTTATTTGAATTGCAATGCGTTTTATAAGTAGTTTACACATTTTAATATTTTACATTATGCATATCCATGATGGGTAAGTATTACGGTGGCCCCCAACGACTAGTTTCAGTTTATATCAATATTTTTAACAAATGTCTTAACCCTAACTTTTAGGACTATTTACATGAGCATTTAGATATTTTGAGTTGGAAGGATAGTTATTAAAATATACTCTAAAATATAAAAATACAAATTCTTTGTCTCTCATTTTAAGTTTTTTTAACGTTGCTTCAATAAATATGATTTATGAATAGCATTTAGTAGCAATTTAATCTCTTAAAGAATAATATCTGCCGGCGGTACTGTGTATTTGTTTATATATTTTTTAACGATTTTCCAGAACTCTAACTTTTATAATACTATATATTGAAAATTGACTTGTCTGACTTTAAAAATATTGTTTTAAAGTAAACAAACTATATTTATTTATTTTATTCTAATTCTGAAAAAAAAAATTCCTAGGTGTTTTTATTAATCTCAGGGTTATGTCCAGATTTTTTTCACAGGGTCCTGTTTCTGTGGAACTGTGAAGTTTTTTTTTAATATTTTTGAAAATTCCTGTCATCCATATATTTAAAGCTGTTTGGTAATTCTGTCAAATCTATTCCATCGAAATTCGATCGAATACGCATGCGTCAAAAAATCACCGGCCAATGAGGTGAGGGTCTATGACTGTCTCTACAAACGTGTTTGGGATCGTATCATCTGTTGTTTTTTTCTGTTGTCACGTTGCGTTAAACCTAGGAAGATATTTATCTAGAACTCACTGTGGAGTGTTTAGAAGGTATTTATTTTATTTATTTATTTTATTTATTGTAATTTGTATGAATACTTAGATGTCCATTTCGGATTTACTGTTTAAAAATGAATTTAGGCTCATAAGTTGGCGAAATCCCGATGGAAATTTTTTTTTTAGATCTCTATCATTTTGTTTATATAGTACAGAAAATAATTATTCAAACGTGTAGAACACGTAATACAAAATTGGACCACTTATGGTCTGTTTATTATCGGGAATGAATCTTATGGTGTTCCGATTGATAATGAATTCGATTATGTAAATATAATGTCAAAAGACAGTACGCACGGTAGTAATATTTTTATTATTATGTGTTCGAAAAAAGCGAATCTGAGCGCCTGAATATAAATTATAAAATATTATTTCTATATTTAGCAACTAAATATTTAATAAATATGCAGGAATGTGACTAGCTTTATGTGAATGTATAATATATGTAAGTCTGAACTTTAGCATTATTTTTTAACAGAAATATATTATCTCTATTCGATTTAAAAGTTTTGTCATTACATAAGTGTGCTATTTAATTTGTAAAGAGTATGTATGCATTATATTGTTTGTATGTATACAAATGTTTAGAATGTTTTGATTTGTAAACTCTTAATATTTGAATAATGTTTACATTATATTTGTTTGTATGTATACAAACAATATATGTATACAAAGAAGTATATATACAAACAATATTAATATTTACATTGTATTGTTTGTATGTATACAAATCTTGAATGTTTTAATTTATTACATTCATTTTTTACCAGTTTGCATGTCCGTTCATGGGCGATTCATATGAAACTCATAATTTGTCACAAATTGGTGATTTTATTGATTTAGTGCTTTGCCCAAGAATGTGGAAAACAAAACTATTTTTGACATCGGGTGAAATGAATGAGGTTATTTCGGTTTTTATTTTGTATATAAAAAATGTTATATGTAAAAAAATCCTGGCCATTAATCACATTGTTTTTTGTATATTTAAAGACGATTACTTATTCTTTGTAATTATTTTTTTGCTGGGGGTTTTTGAGCAAAATAATATTACTTCATAGCTAGAACCAGTTCCGCTAATCATTAATATTTTCTTAATCCTTTGACCGCTGAGCAAATGGGCAAATTTGTAATGTTTTTTCTGTTATTTTTTTTAAATGTCAAAAAAAGATAAATTTTCAAAATTGGTATAAAAAACTTAGGTACTTCTCTATTATCCCATCGTCCACTTTTCATAACAAAATACTATTGCCAAAATGTATGATTAAATGCCAAAAATGCAATCCCATTTACTTGATGTCGGAAGCATTATACGTGTTTGTTATGTCGTCAAGTGGTTTTTAATTCAACATTTGCGCGTATTAATGACAGCGTTCTCCCGTTTATTTGGCGTTACAGTTTGGCGATAGTTTTTTGTTATCAAAAGTGGTCGATGAGATAATAGAGAAGTACCAAAACTTAATTACGTATATGAGTAGATTCCTTGACTATATTAATCATTACTCAATATTTTAAAACTGCATCATATTTGTCGAATTATATTAATTTAAACAATGCGTCTATTGAAGTGTGAAGAAGCACATACTTCTATGAAGAACCATATATTTACATAATCGTTTTCATTAGCAATCGGAACACCATAAGATTCATCCCCGATAATAAACGGACTATAAGTGGTCCAATTTTGTATTACGTGTTCTACGATATTTTACGTACGTTTGAATAATTATTTTCTGTACTATATACACAAAATGATAGAGATCTAAAAACACAATTTCCATCGGGATTGATTTTGCGAATGTTAAATGAGCCTAAATTCATTTTTAAACAGTAAATCCGAAATGGACACCTAAGTATTCATACAAATTATAATAAATAAAATAAATACCTTCTAAACACTCCACAGTGAGTTCTATATAAATACCTTCCTAGGTTTAATGCAATGTGCAAGAAAAAAAAAAACAGGAGATGATCCCAAACACGTTAATAGAGACAGTAATAGACTCTCACCTCATTGGCCGGCGATTTTTTTGACGCATGCGTATTGGGTCGAATATTGTTGAAAAATGATTTTGAAGAAAAAATCGGGAAATTCACAAAATGGTTTCGGGAAAAACTTCACCAAATGGTTTAAAAATTCTTTGAGTGACAGCGGGAAAAAAATTTCGTTTTACATTCAATCATCGCAATTGGCGAGTGTGACTATTAAGTTTAGCCAGTACTGGCAATAACATCAATTACCAATTTTCAGTATTACTCGCCGATTGGTGAGTGTTAATTTTGTCTTATATCACAAACTGTATTTACATATACTACTAGATATAATGATTATGAACCATGATTTTTCTGTTATTGGGCGAGATTCATGTTTTTTCAGCAATTCTTTGACGAAATTCATGTTTTTTCAGCGATCCTTTGAAGAATTTCGCATTTTTCTCATGATCCTTAACGAAATTCGCATTTTCCAGCGATTCTTTGATAAAATACATTTTATTCCGCAATTTTTAGACGAAATTTAGTAAAAAAGCATGACCTTTTGGTGAACTTTCCTTTTTTGCGATTCTTTGACAAAATTTGCTTATCTTTCACGATCCTTTTGCATAATTAATGTTTTTTCTGATGTCTTTTAACGAAAGTCATGTTTCCCCATGATCCTTTGATGAATTTAGTGTTTTTTCCTCAATCATTTGACGAAATCTGTGATTCCCCCCCCCCCCCGCGAAGATTGGTTAGATGTTTTTAGTCTGCAGGTGCCCTAAAAAGTCTGTGACGCCCGTTGCTGCATTGCACACATTCTTTCTTCCATGGTGCATCGAACGAAGAAAATTCATCCTAAAGAATCATTGTTTCATTCTTGACATTTCTGGAAAGAAACAACGTTCAACTCATTGGCTGAATTGTAAAGGGCGAAATGTGTCAAACATTAGCGGAAAGAAAGTGCGCAATTTGTTCGTTCATGGATAAAATCATGAAATTCATTAATCAATAGTTGATAAATTCGTCAATCGATAGCGGAAAAATCGCAAAATTCATTAATCGACAGTGGAAAAATCGCAAAATTCATCAACTGGTTTCGGGGGAAAAAGTTTTCGAATATCGTCAAATGGCTTCGAGAAAAAAAATCACAATCTGTCAATTTCGGAGAAAAAATCGTGAAATTCGCCAAATGGTTTCGAAATTTGTCGAGCGACAGCGGAGAAAAAAATCTTTTTCCATTCAATCATCGCAATTGGTGAGTGTGACTATTATGTTTGACCAGTGGTGGCAATAAAGTCCATTGCCAAATTTTCAGGATTACTCGCTGTTTGGCAAGTGCTAATTTTGTCCTATACTTCAAAACCCTTTTGATCATATCATCAGTGTGCAGGACAATTTTTTTTACGTGAACCATTTGATGAATTTTGTGATTTTTCCATTATCGATTGACCGATTTTACTGCTATCGATTGTTGAATTTTATAATTTATCAACTATTGATTAGCGAATTTCATGATTTTTTCCATGAACGTTTGACGAATTACGCAAAAAAATTAAGAATATCGTTAAATTGTCTTGGGTAAAAAAAAAATTTAATATTGTCAAATGCCTTCGAGAAAAAGTTGCAAGTTGGAACGCCTGTGACCTCTTTTTCATGTTATGCATCTCGGGTCTATCCCCCCAAGTGGGACACTTTTCTAAATTTTGCAGACACCTCTCATGTGATATATCGCTGGAAAATTCTTTGACCGCTTATTCATGTTATGCATCTCCGGGGTCCATCCCGCCACCCCCCCTCCCCCCCCAAAGGGTACTTTATAAATTTTGCACACAACCCTCATGTTATATATCATTGGAAAGGTCTGTGACTGCTTAATCATATTATGCATCTCGGGTCTATCCCCCCCCCCAAGTGGGACACTTTTCTAAATTTTGCAGACACCTCTCATGTGGTATATCGCTGGAAAAGTCTTTGACCGCTTATTCATGTTATGCATCTCCAGGGTCCATCCAGCCACCCCCCCCCCCTAAGGAAGGCACTTTTATAAATTTTGTTGACACATCTCATGTGATATATCGCTGGAAAAGTCTTTGACCACTTATTCATGTTATGCATCTCCGGGGTCCATCCCGCCACCCCCCCTCCCCCCCCAAAGGGTACTTTAAAAATTTTGCACACAACCCTCATGTTATATATCATTGGAAAGGTCTGTGACTGCTTAATCATATTATGCATCTCGGGTCTATCCCCCCCCCCCCAAGTGGGACACTTTTCTAAATTTTGCAGACACCTCTCATGTGATATATCGCTGGAAAAGTCTTTGACCGCTTATTCATGTTATGCATCTCCGGGGTCCATCCCGCCACCCCCCCCCCCCCTAAGGAAGGAACTTTTATAAATTTTGTTGACACCCCTCATGTTATATATTGTTGGAAAGGTCTGTGACTGCTTAATCATATTATGCATCTCCGATGTCCATCTCCCCACTTTGCCCCCCCCCCCCCAAAGGGTACTTTATAAATTTTGCACACAACCCTCATATTATATATCATTGGAAAGGTCTGTGACTGCTTAATCGTATTATGCATCTCTGATGTCCATCTCCCCACTTTGCCCCCCCCCACCCCCCCAAAGGGTACTTTATAAATTTTGCACACAACCCTCATGTTATATATCATTGGAAAGGTCTGTGACCACTTAATCATATTATGCATCTCAAATGTCCAACTCCCGACTTTGCCCCCCCCCCACCCCCCCAAGGGATACTTTTCTAAATTTTGTTGACACCCCTCATGTCATATATTGTTGGAAAGGTCTGTGACTGCTTAATCATATTATGCATCTCCGATGTTCATCTCCCCACTTTGCCCCCCCCCCCCAAAGGGTACTTTATAAATTTTGCACACAACCCTCATGTTATATATCATTGGAAAGGTCTGTGACTGCTTAATCGTATTATGCATCTCTGATGTCCATCTCCCCACTTTGCCCCCCCACCCCCCCAAAGGGTACTTTATAAATTTTGCACACAACCCTCATGTTATATATCATTTTAAAGGTCTGTGACCACTTAATCATATTATGCATCTCAAATGTCCAACTCCCCGCTTTGCCCCCCCCCACCCCCCCGAGGGATACTTTTCTAAATTTTGTTGACACCCCTCATGTCATATATTGTTGGAAAGGTCTGTGACTGCTTAATCATATTATGCATCTCCGATGTTCATCTCCCCACTTTGCCCCCCCCTCCCCAAGGGGTACTTTCTAAATTTTGCACACAACCCTCATGTTATATATCATTGGAAAGGCCTGTGACCACTTATATCATATTATGCATCTCCGATGCCCATCTCCCCACTTTGCCCCCCCCCAAGGGGTACTTTCTAAATTTTGCACACAACCCTCATGTTATATATCATTGGAAAGGTCTGTGACCACTTAATCATATTATCCTCCCCACTATGAAATTTGTCAAGTTAAAGCAACTATAAATTTTATTTTTATGGTACTATCAAGTTGTTTGCCGTCAAATTTTGACGGGTTCCATCTAGTAATTTTATGAATTTGAAATTATCGTTATATCAGGTTCCTTTGTATCTACCCTTTACACATAAAAAAAGCTATGCACTTTGATAAGTTCAATTGTTTTGTGATAGGTCAGATTTTATTTTTAAATGATTAAATTTGTGAAAAGTTCAGTTTTTGAGGTGGCAAAGTTTTGTGAAAGGATTGTTTTTAAGACAAAGAATTTTGTGAAGGATCCTGTTTTAGAACGAAAAATTTTGTGAAGGGTCCAGTTTTAAAATGAGAATTTTTGTGAAGTGTCTTGTTTTAATATGAAAAATTACCTTTTAAGGACCGAAAAAATTAACAGAAAAACAGATATCTGAAGCTGCATTGCTTTTGGAAAGCTCATACATAAGTTTTAATTATTTTATGTTGTTGGGAGTTAGATTATTTGAAATGTATCTAAAATATATTAGTATAGCTTTAGTATGTCTATTTCATGTTAATGAAAAGTTTTACAGATTATTTAAGTTTTCTTTCTAAGTATATATGCTATTTTTTTAATATTTTAAAATAAATACTTGATTTGTGAAGCTGTATGAATCCCATATTTTTTTAACGATAGGTTGTTAAAAAACAAGGTAAATATCTCCATTCTCCAATATTCGCTGCGTGAATATTCTTAAATATTAGGGTTAAATCATTTGATAAAATTTTGATATAAACTGAAAAATATCATGCAATATACCAAATAATTTCGCCTAGAAAAAAAAATCATTATAAAAAAAAGTTTGATTACAGTATTTAAAAGAGCAGAAATTCTTATATTTTCAAGTATTCTTTTAAAATTCAGATAATACATAATAAAAATCGATAAAATTATATTCAGAAACACTTCAGATATATTCAGACAGGTTTCAGATACATTCAGAAAAGTTTCCGATATATTATGAAAGATTTCCGATATATTCAGAAACTTTTCCGATTCGTAATGAAATATTTCCGATATATTCAGGAAGCTTTCATTACGAATCGGAAAGGTTCCGTGTTTTAGCCGAAACATTTTTCTGATCGAATCGGAAACCTTTCTGTTAGTATCGTGCAGCACAGGTCTCCGTTACTTTCAGAAACGTTTTTGAAAACTTTTTACAGTGCAGCTAATAAGGATAATTTTAAAGGTGCTAGAAATTGTATTTTTCAACAGGACTCTGCACCCTGCCATACAGCGAAATCGGTAACTGCAATCTAACTTATCCATGAATTATTTTGTTGCCTAATTTACAGGTTTTAATCTCCATAACATTAAGGATATTGGAAAAGTAATTTTAACCCAATTTCCTCCCTTTAGATGACGGCCTACCTGACAAAATCTGGCATTAAAGTTTTGGAATGGCCTGGGAATAGTCCTGATCTGAATCCCATTGAAAATTGTTGGCATATAATGGGTGAAAAAATATCTGCTTAGAAGCCTGCTACTAAGATAAAACTACAGGAAAGCATTATTGGGGTCTGGTTGCATGAAATTGGCTAGGATTTTATTCAGAAGTTGATATATTCTCTGCCGGACCGCTGCAAGTCTGTCATCGCAGAACATGGAGGATCTACTAAATACTGAAGTGATCCTTATGCCTGTATACACATATAACTATATATAATATGACTGCAGTTATGTAGGCATTTACATTAACTACAGAATTTGCGCAGCTATTACTTCGTTCCAAGTTTTTTTAAATATTGCGTTTTTCACTTTTTTCAACTTTTTCTAAATAATTATATGTAAATAATTTATAAATCCCAATAAAATTTAATTGAGATTAATCCTACAACTGTATTTTATCTTTAAAATATCACCCTTCCATAATACCTGTAGTGAAAAACATTATTTGCAGCGTTTTCCACTTTTTCGCAGGTGATGCAGTTTTTTTGTCCGCCACTGTAGTTTTCTTCCAATTTTTTTTAGTTATTCTCTAAAAAGCCATCATAATACTGGCATATGGTATAATGTAAGAATTGAAAAGGGTGATGGATGAGATTTAATTATAATTTGTTAAATATAGCTAACATTTCTCCTTTGCCCTGTGTATGCATAACTTTGTATATTCATTCTGCTGCGCTACTAATGAAAACAATTTATTATAATATTGAAAATTTTGTTACTATGAATACTCGATATAAGTAAGCTCTGATATCGGTTCATTATGAAATTACTAATAACTCAGTTAGTAATATTTGAAACATCGTGGGAAAATTTATTTAGGCTATAAGTGCAGATTGGAGATTTTTTTTCTTTTTCTTTAAGAGTCAAATTTGGAGTTACTAAATTAAACTTTGTTTCATTTTAACATTGAGTTCAGCTTCCTAAGAAAAAAAAAAAAAATGTGAAATAAAGGTAGACGCTGTTCTTAATGGATTGTTACTAGTTTCATTTTACGATTACAATTTATGGCAGAATTAATATGGAGTGTTTACTTTTTATCCAGAACTGTGACTACATATGACGATCAAGTCAGTGATTTATTTAACATATCCTGATTAGGAGAATTAAATAAAATCTTGATTAAAAGCTTTTTATCAAATGGTATGAAGGTTCTACTGACAAAAGAAATTAAGATCACTGTACTCTCGTGTGCCTAATCTGTAGCTTTGCTTTTAATATATCCAGTAGCAACTAAAATCATATCAAAACAAGCCCAAAAATATACTTATCGTGCCACGGAAAAGAATTTAGTTTTCAAACAATTTCCTCCATTAGAAAATGCATTAACAGATCCAGGAATCCATTCTTGAAGATTCTACTGATAAAAGAATTTAAGATCTCCGTACTCTTGTGTGCTTAATCTGGAGCTTTACTTTTAATATATCCAGCACTAACTAAAATCATATCAAAACAAGCCCAAAAAATATACTTATCGTGCCACGGAAAAGAATTGATTAGTTTTCAAACAATTTTCTCGAGCAGAAACTGCATTAACAGATCCAGGAATCCATTCTTGAAGATACTATACTGACAAAAGAATTTAAGATCTCCTTACTCTCGTGTGGCAAATCTGCAGCTTTGCTTTTAATATATCCAGCATTAACTAAAATCATATCAAAACAAGCCCAAAAATATACTTATCGTGCCACGGAAAAGAATTGATTAGTTTTCAAACAATTTTCTCGAGCAGAAAATGCATTAACAGATCCAGGAATCCATTCTTTTAGTGAACAATAGGGAGGAGAAGAAAAAAGTAAAAAACCTCTTTAAAGTGGGAGGAGCAGACGATCTCCGAAGGCGAGAATGAGCATCACCCCCCTCTCCCTTTTTCCTTCATTTTTTTTTTTTTTCCTTCTATGTTAGCCGTTCTCAGGTAATATAGATATCACAAACAGCTTCAAACAGGAGGGTCACGGGTCAGACAAAACCTATTTTCCGAGATGTCTTATTTTTTTGCTTGCCAGTGAAAATGGATGGCAACCGGCACTGCGAAGAGGAAGGGGAGAAGAATACACACGAAGGAAGTCGCGAACCCAAGTTGAAGACTAATTAAAATTTTGTCTGTCGTGGTGTTGTTATGGATGTATTAACTGTCAAAAGGAGCGAAAAGGTAATCGAGGTAGTCGCCCCCTGCAAATAAGCGCCAAACTTCGCCAACAGGGTGGGAAGAAGTGGGTCTGATGAAGACGTTTTTACATTCGGAATAGGTTGATTAGGTTACAAGGGTCGTTTTTCACGCTTTTTTCTTTTTAACCTTGCGGTAGAATGGTCACGTGAAAGTTGCATAAATTTTACGCGGGCGTTGTTTGCATGTTGAGCGGTGATTCAATAATGGAATTGTAGTTTCTCGCCTATTACATGGCTCCTGCAAGGATAAATTAATAATTGTAAGTGACTTGTAAGCCAGTTGTGCATTAGATAGAGAGAAAAATAGATACATCTATCGATGTTTCATGAAAGTGAGAATTTTTATTATAATTTACGATTCTTCATAACAATTTAATCCCTAAAATAGTTTACATATGGAAGAATTACGGACCAACGTACATATATTTGCAAAATTATGTACGATAGCTTTCACAAAACTGCTCACAAAACTATTCACGAACACTGAAAAAAAAATGACACTTTCAAATCTGAGTAAGTTGATGTTTTCATTTTGTTATGAAACTTTTTGTTTCAAATAGGACGACCCAATGCTTTGAATTCTGAAATACCTGAATATTGAAACATGGTCATACTCAAAATTGAGCACATAGAGATCAGTTCATACTCATTTTTGAAACATGGACATACTCAAAAATGATTAGAATCAGTTCAAACTCATTTTTGAAACATGGAAATACTCAAAAATCAGCACATAAAAGTCAGTTCATACTCATTTTTGAAACAAGGACATACTCAAAAATGATTAGAATCAGTTCAAACTCATTTTTGAAACATGGAAATACTCAAAAATGAGCACATAGAAGTCAGTTCATACTCATTTTTGAAACATGGGCATACTCAATATGATCACATGATGTTTTATTCTTGAGTGTGTGTATGTTTTCAGAAATGAGTATATACATGTTTCAAACTTGAGTAATTTTGATTCGGAGACATTTTGACTATGCAACATACTCAGATTTGAGTATATTTTGCTCAGTTTTAAAAATGTCGTTTTTAGAGTGAAAGTAACTGATGGAGACTTTCTTCCGAGAGGCGTTGCGGATGAAAATGTCGTTCTCTTTAATCATAAGGGATGATCAATATAGAATGAAGTAAGCTCTATACACACGTTGAAGAAAATGCTTCTTACATAAAATACACCATTATAGACACATTTCTTTAGTACTAGTTCAAAAAAATTTTTAAATTTGCTTTTTTTATAAAAAAAATATTAGATGAATATGATGATTCATGTCACCTGTTGTTTTATCAGATTTCATTTTATGCCTGCAACTTATTTTAATTATTTATTTCGTTTCCACAATTATATGAAAACCGATTTATAAAACCTAAAAATCTACATATGAAATGTTACGCTGAGATGAAAAGATCGAATTCAGAGCTTCCAATACATTCACTTTTTACTTTCTTCTACCTATACAAGAATTGACTGGATTCATGAAAAACTTCGACTTCGGGTTTTCAACGGATATATACGTTTTACAATGCCCTGAACACGATTTGACTGTTTTTAGAAAATGTCTGTCCGTGAGTATGTTTGTCTGTATGTGACACAAATCTTGTGGGCGCTGTAACTCACGAACCACAACGTAGAATAGGATGAAATTTCATATGAAATTCTATTCTTATGTGAACCGTTACTGATTGGTTTTTGGGCAAAATCCCCTAAGAGGGGATGCCGCAAATTGGTGAATTGTTCGATTTATGTGATGCTTATATCTCTAGTTTATGTGCGCAGAATTCAACGAAACATCAAATTTTGAATCCTTATGATAGAAATAGATTGTCATTGCATTTTGGTTGCGGTCATCTAAGAGGGAATGTCGAGATTCGATGATTTGTTCGAAATGTACGATGCTTGCTTGCATCACCAGTTTAAATGCAAGTAATTCAACGAAACTTCTCGCTTAGCATCCTGAATATGGGAAAACATTGTGTATAAAAAAGCTATTTGCTAAATCGATGTAATTTCTTGTACTACTGAGTTGCCCGAAAAATTCGTTCCGTTTGGGAAAATTTATTTGTACCGGGAAATTCTGTCCGTTAATTATTAGACATTAGCTATCGGAATTAATGTCTAATATGATAGAATTTTCTAGTACGAATTAATTTTACCAAATGGAACGAATGTTCCGGGCAACCCAACATTAACCCTTTATATCCTGAATTAATTTTCCAGCTACTTTATAAGATGCTCAGAATCCTCGATTATTCCCATCAGTTATTATTACTATTTTTTTTTTTGTAATGTTTTCCTTATCTAATCATAGCATTTTTGCGATTCAATTAGGTGAAAATTTCTCATTTCAAAAACCGGTGGTAAAAGATTAAAAATTCTGTAAAAGACGCTCGTCGTGATGGGGTTAAAGCAAGGGCGCCCATATGGGGGGGGCAAGGGGGGGCTTGAGCCCCCCCCTAGATTTTGGTTTGTCAAATTTTTTTTAATATAAATCAGTTGCAAGATATGAAAATTTTAACTTTACCTTCTAAAAACAAAGCATAATAAAATATGCCTCGACAACATCAGAAGTCACCGGAAGAAATTTCCGTTTTAGACTGGTTTCCGTCTTAGCAGGTATAATTGTTAGGAATTCATTTTGTCATAACCATAGATTTTTTTTCTTTTAAAGCTGGATTCTGTTTTAGACAGGTTCTATTTTAATAAGTTTTTAATTAGTCCTTTCGAATAGTCTGCTTCTTACAAAGAGAAAAAGCACAAGATAGGAAACAAATTCCGTTTCAGACGATTTTTATCTTAGCCGGTGTTACTGTGTGGTTTTTTTTCCTACAAGACGATAACACTTTTTCTGCACAAGGAAGGATTTTGTTATAGACAGGATCCATTTTCACAGGTAAAGCTGATTTTGCATGAACAAAACGCTGAGAAATTAGAGAGAGATTTAATAATAAGTTGTGAACGGTACAGTGCAATTTTTAATTGAAAAATTCTTTTTCCCAAATCTAATAAAGATTAGAATCCTGAATGTGTCAGATTGTACGCAGCCCGAACTCGAAAATTCTATCTTAAGTCTACAGAACAAGACAAAATAATTTTCGTCGACCTGAAACCTTATAATTCTTGTAACTCACACTTTCCTGGTCTATGTGAAACAATGTGGTCAGAAAAGTATAAGTTCACACCACATTTGTCTAATCATTTTGCCACTGTTAAAGAAAATCTCTGTAATCTTTCTCTAGACCAGTGGTTCCCAACGGGGGGCGTATGCCCCACAGGGAGGCAATTTGACTTTTCAGGGGGGAAATTTAACTTTTCAAGGGGACAATTCAGAATTTCTGTGAACCCATACCTTCTGAATTGTTTTTCTAATAGTAATGTTGTAGACTGAAAATAAAAGTTACACATTCAAATTTCAAAAACAAAATTTAAAAAAAATAGTTTTTTATTAAATTTTTAAAAAGTATCCATTCAAAAGTTTTAAATACAATCCTACCAGAATAATTATAGAAAAAAATATTTTAAGACATTTAGAAACTTTTCTATATTTAAAAATTCTTTATAATTTTTCTGATTTATAAGTATTTTATTTATAAGAATTTTAAATAACTTTTTTGATTATTTATTGAATGAGTCGCACTGCAATATGTCACATGAAAATCAATTTTACACATGAAACTATTCAAGTGTATATTTAACAATTACTTGACGACCTTTCTTTACCGAATCTTTTATCACGTTTCATTCTGATTAGAAATTGATTAGTAATTTAATCGCAGAAATTCTGTGATTAAATAAGACAAAAATTTTTTATTAAAAATTATTGATTTTTCTAATCAAGGATTCTGAGCACTCTATACACATACGTGGCGACCGTGTGCCAGTAAACTACGAGGAGTATCAGATGATTATAAAAAATATTTGATTCATCCATTACCTTCGGTACGTTTCAGGATCAATGTTAAATGCTTTTTACTCTGTCAGGAGTAAATTCTTTTAAAATTTTATGAGAATTATATGTTATAGGGGGAGGGGGGGGCATCATCATTTTAGAGATGTTGAGATGTTTTGGTGGGGCGCGGCTAAAAAAAGGTTGGGAACCACTGCTCTAGACAATAGTACGAACCAAGAAACACGTTCACAAACCATTCATTTAGATGCTGCAACGTCATCTATAAAGTATATTGTATATCTCAAAATAATTTATCGATATTTTTTCAATCTGGAGCCAGTTGTAAACAAATTACAATCTGTAGATTAAGATTTGCATTCGGTTTATCAGAACATATAGATGTAACTTCTTGAGATTTTTCTTATGCACAGAATGGAATCAGAAGAAGAATTTTCAGAAATTTTCATGGAGCTAATGGAGAATTGTAATTGTAAGAAATTGATATCAAAATGTCTACTAGATAATCTTACCATTTGAACCTTCCTATGGCCACTCTTCCTGAATATTACAGAGCAGCATTTCTAAATCCATATTTAGACTCTTTAATAATATTCCTTGAGTCAAGGTTTTAAAATCGAAATGAAACGTCATTCAAAGCAATTTTACTTCATCCCAATATGATGAAAAATATAGAAAAAAAAATGTTTTTGTCAAATCAATCAAGGAGCTATCTCATTTCTATAATATTGTGTCAGAAGCAAGAACATGGTTTGATTTGTGGAAAAGCAGACTGTGGTGAGAATGTCAGGATAAATGATCTCCTCGCAGAAACTACATTTCCCCATTTATTTAAGACAGCCATATTAAATTATAGACAATTCTGCCAAAAATTTGCACTGTAGGAAGATCATTTGAGGGGTTCACAACCATAGTATACCAAGTCCACTTTGAAAAAAAAATGAGATAGCCCATTTAGAAGGTGCATAAAATCTGTTTTATCCATTCCCACACTGAGCCAAATCTGTTTTCACTTTCTCATATATGCAGGGCTGACACAGGCGACAATTTTTTAACTCTACCCCACACCACTTTCTCAAAAAAAAAATTGTTGAAATAAATTTCGAGAAAATTTTCAAGAGAAATATACTACAAAATCTCTTTTTTTTTTAATAGTGGTGCGAATAGAATAGAAAAATATTCACCCGAGGCAGCCCTGTATATGTCATCTGTTTACAGACTATGTTTACTGTGAGAGTGGATAAAACAGATTTTATGCACCTTCTCAATGGACAGTCTCATTTTTTTTTCAAAATGGATTTTGTCTACTATGGTTGTGAGCCCCTTATTCAGTACCCTCAGGCCAGTGGTGAAGGTGATTATGTTCCGAACTGTCTGAAAATGTAAGGCATTCGGTTCCGAAAATTCGAACATAAAATATATCACGGAAGAATATCACAAATTTTGACAAATGACCACAAAAAACAACAATTTCGTGAATCGTTCGCAGAAAAAAATCGCCAATTTCGTAAAAGGATCACGGGAAAAAGACGAATTTCGTCAAAAGATTGCGATAAAAACGTAAATTTCGTCAAGGAATCATGGAGAAAACGCAAATTTCGTCTACAAATTGTGGAAAAATTAATATTTTGTCAAAGAATCGCGAAAAAACACAAATTTCCTCAAAGGATTGCGAAAAAACGCAATTTTCGTCAAAGAATCGCGGGAAAAACTCAAATTTCGTCAAAAAATTGCGAAAAAAAAACGAAATTTCTTCAAAGAATCGTTGGGAAAAAGCAAAATTTGTACAATAATCGCAGAAAAACGCAAATTTTGTTCACGGATCATGAGAAAAATGCTAATTTCGTCAAATAGCGGAAAAAACGCAAATTTCGTCAAAGAACCGCAGAAAAAACGCAAATTTCGTCAAAAGATCGCGGGGGGGAAAAAACTCAAATTTCGTTTAAGAAACGCGAAAAGAACGAAATTTTGTCAAAGAATCGTGGGGAAAACTCAAATTTCGTCAAAGAATCGCGAAAAAAACGCAAATTTAGTCAAAGATTCGTGAAAAAACGCAAATTTCGCCAAAGGATCGCAAAAAAATACCAATTTCGTCAAAAGATTGAGGGGGGGGGGGACTCAAATTTTGTCAAAAGATAGCGAAAAAAACCGCAAAGTACCTTAAATATTTACTAAAATGTATGATAGCTTTGGTGGAAGTTGAGATTTTCCTCAGCCCCCCCTTAAAATTAATCATATGGGCGCCCTTGGGTTAAAGTAGTACTTATAAGTACCGTCAGGATAAAAAGGGTTAAAATCATTCAATTTATTTCATTTATACAGAAGAAAGCTTTGCGATGGCCACAATACACTTACTTTTCAATGGATCTTAAGGATCTTCACAATCCCAGGACCTGATTACCAACGGGGAATACTTCCACCAGTAAAAAAGAATAGAAATTTTTTCCTTATTCATGGCAGTAATTTTGCGTGAATAGGGCATTTTACGAAGACGATAATTTCTATTAAATTTCACTGGTGGAAATGTGCCCCGTCGGTAATCAGGTTCTGTCACAATCAAATTCAATTGCGTTACATTCAAGGAAAACTCAGTAACCTTCAATTTTTTTTTACAAATCGTGATAATAACGCAAAATCGGTGTAGGTTTTTTTTTTTTTTTTTTTTTTTTTTTGTTAATAATATACTGGGACCGACCAAAAATGATTAGCAAAGTGGGATAACGTCCAATGCATGAAATACAGGGTAGGGATTCCGATTACGTTAAATAATAGAAGATTTGTTGCGAACACATAAAGATGATACACGAAGTGTGATAGAGTTTCTACGCACGAAACATCTAATCCAGTTTCTAAGTATTTTAACAATATAGATTTGTTGGAACTAGAGAAAACTGACACACGAAGTGGTATAATGTGTGCAATGCACGAAACACATATTCGAGGTTCTGATTATTGTAATAATATAGGTTGATTGGGACTGGACAATTAGACACACGGAGTGGGATAACGTGTGAAATGCATGAAACATAAAATCGAGGTTCTTAGTATTTTAACAATATAGATTTATTGCACAGAAAAAAATAAAGCCCAATTTGGGTCGAAAGATTCTTAGGTATGTGCCCAAACTGGGTCATGCCTGTTTTGGTTACCACTGTGTATCCATTTTGGGCACTGTTAAATACGCTGTACTGTATGTTTACTGTATGTTTTTAAAATCATCTATCGTGTTTCTTCATCAACCTGTACTGTTAAACAAGTGGGTGAGTGTGATCGAAGATCGTAAAATCATGTTTCATTTAATTTTCCTTTTAGCGAAAGTTTAAACAAAATTCGAAATTTCTCCAAAAAAATAATTTTTGAATTCAAAATATAATTGATGAAATATTTTTCAATAACTTTTGGCCATTATGATGTAAGAAAAAATAATAAAAAAAACTATAAACTTAAAATTTAGTTGAAAAAAAGCCATATTGAAATATCTGTATTGCTTGAAAGACAATTGAGTATAGGGCTTCCCTCTTGAAAAACATATTTAGTTGCATGAATTTAATAGCTAAAAAAAAGTGTGTTTGTGGGGGGGGGGGGGGGAGGGCATAAATTGCTTTTGGCAAAAAAAAATACTAAAGTTCTGTAAAATTGAATCTATTAGACAATGAAATCTATTCTGGAGAAAATTTGAAAACTTAAAACTCTGGTGCGGGGCCTCGATCCAGGGACTTTCGAATAGAAAGAAAAATTAAAATTTTTAGCGAAAAATTCTAATTAAAATTTTTTAAGACTTTTTCAAAATTTTATGATTTGTCGTGTGATTGGAGGTATTCAACTATAAAAATGCAAAGTTTCACTTCTCTAACTTAAACAGTTTCGAATGTGACAGACAGACAGAGGAGTGAGACTAATAGGGTTTCGTCAAATGAACGAAACCCTAAAGAAAAAAAAATAATATATCCATTAGAAAATTTATACAAATACTCTTATAAATATTTGTTTTAATTAACTTTGTAATTTTAATTTTTAAGTTACATAATTCTAGGTGTAAAATTAAAAGAAATCGTGTTAGGATTTTTTTTTTTTTTTTTTTTTTAATACAATTTTTAAAGTAAATAATGGACAAAAACTAATAACTGATTAAAATTATATTTATTGTAACAAATTTTGGAATTAAAAATATGATATAGATATTTAACATCTCCGTTTGTTTTCTCTTTAATTTTACACACACACACACAAAAAAAACTATTACCCGTCGTTTTATGTTTTAATTTTGATATTGAATCCATTAATTATAAATACGTAAATATGTATTTATCTGCGTATGTTCAGTGCGTATTAAAAATGAACTTCACTTGAAAATTAAGAAAATTAATTTCGAAATACCTGCTTTTACATAAACTTAAACATAAATTATGAAGTAATACACAGATGCGGAAAAGATTTATAATATTAATTTTATTAAATTTTGCACAATAAATAGGAAATACATAAATAGGAAATATATTTACAGTGTAGATTAAATGGAAAATACGATAATAATATTTTGAAAATTATGAGATTTTAATACAATTACAGTAAAACGTTGCATTTTTCTCAGTAAAAAAAAAATATGATTTCAATGAAGTAATTTTCAAAGGTAACGTTTTTTGTTCGAGACATTTCGTCCTTTCAAGATTTGGTCTCTAATTTCGGAGCTAATGGAATGAAAATGACGTCATTTTAGGGCAATTGCAGATAAATATTTCAGATTTATGAATATATATTTGTTAATGATGGCACTTTCATTCGCAAAAGAATTTTACTCTTAGAGCCCTAGATAGCAGTCTTAAACACATCATTTATTCAAGCTGAAAATATTTTTTTTTTTCCGGTTTTTTCCCTATTATCCCGTCGACCACTTTTCATAACAAAAAACTATCGCCAAACTGTAACGCCAAATAGACGGGAGAACATTGCCATTGGAATATCAAAATAAATAAATAAAATATAAGAATTTAAGGACACAAGTGGGCACAATATTTAATTAATGAAATAACTGATACATCAGTAAAACATAATGAAAAATACAGACAAATGTCGAATTAACCCCTTGGGGACGAACGACACGTATACGTGACGCATAAGATGCTTAGAATCCTCGATTATTCCCACCAGTTACTTTTTATTGTAAACTTTGCCTTATTTAATGATAGCATTTCTGCGATTCGATTAGAAGAAAATATCTGTTTTCAAAAACCGGTGGTAAAATATTAAAAATTCTGTAAAGGACGCTCGTCGCGAAGGGGTTAAAAACCACTTGATGACATAACAAACACGTTTAATGCTTCTGACATCAAGTAAATGGGACTGCATTTTTAGCGTTTAATCTTACAGTTTGGCGATAGTTTTTTTTTTTTTTTTTGTTATGAAAAGTGATCGACGGGAAAATAGAGAAGTACCTTTTTTCCTTTTACATTTTAATGAGAAAGAACATGAATAAAGGTATAAGAATCCTCATTATTTCATTTGTTCTACTTCAACAACAACTGTTCACAACAATGGAATAATACCCCAAATGCCATCATTCAAATTTATTACGGAATTTCATTAAGAATTTAAAAAGAAATTAACATCCTGGAAATTAAATTTCGAAATTTCGAGAGTCATTACTAAACGTCGTTGGATCCTTACGAATAGGTGATCCGTTTTAATTCGCAATTCCTCATATTCCCGGGACAGTAGTTCTGAAATACCGGGTGATTATAATTAAAGTTACGATTTCAAAAATCGATAATTTTAAAACTACTGGTCAGAATGACTTGATATTTTAGCAGAACAATCGTGAGGCAATGGAATTTTGTTTGGCGAAGGAAAAAAAATAGTTCCAAATTGTGCCGATAGATGGCGTTGTCAGGGTAATGTCAGGGGAAAGACCAAAAATGTATTCTTGAACCCTTTCCGGCGCGGTGTAAATTTGTTTGCAAAATGATGAAATAATAGACTGACACCGGAATTTACAAACGAATCCATTAGTAAAAAGAAACTTGCTTATTTTCTGGTTCTTAATGAAAGGAAAATTTTAATTAAATATTCTTGGTGCCGTTTGTCAGTTTTAGAATTAAAATTGGGTGTCCTTTTTTGTGACCACCGCCCGTTAAAGGGTTAAACATAGGAATGATGTTGCCAAAAGGAAAAGAATAGAGTTCAGAGATTTACTAAAAATTTATTAGCGAAAAGACAAGACTACGTGTTTACAGCGACGACAGCGATAATGACAAAAAATGAAAAAAAAAAAAAAGAGCTTCATGGAACAAACACCTTACTGATTATTAAGGCATAAGTTGCTCAATATGCCCTCCGCCTTGTTCCGCTACTAATTGGAAGCGCAAAACGGCATGCTCCACAACAGATCGGAGGGTATCTGTACTAATGCAATGGGTGTGTTGTGTGATGCTTGCCTTCAAGTCGGCTAGATTCTGAATCCGCCCGCTATAAACAACATTCTTCAGGTACCCCCAAAGCCAGAAATCACGCGGGTTTAAGTCGGGGGAACGTGGCGGCCACGTTGTTGGAAAATGGCGGCTTATGATCCTATCATCTCCGAAATTATCACTCAGTAGCTGCTTCACAGTAGTAGCAATGTGCGGAGGAGCGCCATCTTGCATGAATATTATGTGATCCACACACTGACGCTGTTGAAGTGCCGGAAGAACATGGTTACGCAAAAGTGCTTCATACCGCTTGCCAGTAACTGTGCAGGTACGGGACCCACAGGTGTGATCTCCTCGAAGAAAAATGGACCGACGATAAACGCTGCCGTTATTCCGCACCACACAGTGACCTTTTCAGACTGAAGAGGTAATGGCTGTAGCTGGGACGGATTCTCGGTCGCCCATATCCTGCAATTTTGCGTATTTACAGAACCTTGCAAATGAAAGTGGGCTTCGTCAGACCACAGAATGTTCCATGGCCATCCGCTGTCCACTTCCATCCGGGCAAGAAATTGTAGTGCAAAAGATTGACGTGCTTCCAGGTCAGCAGGTAGCAACTCCTGCACATGAGTTATCTTGTACGGATAACAGCGTAAGACGTTCCGTAGGACTTTACGCACCGTGCTGTTCGGCATATCCAGCATTCGGCCAATCCCCTTTGCACTGCTGATTCCAGCATCACTGTCAGTATGTTCCTGTAATGCTGTAGCCACATCTTCCACTGCCGCAGCTGAAACTGGTTTCCTTCCTCTACCCCGTTTAACGTCAAATGAACCGGTCTCTTCGAATTTAGCAATCATTTTTTGCAGACCATTTGTTGTTATTGGACCTTTTTTTTATGGATTTTAATGTCCGAAACTTCCTAATAGCTGTAAGTGCACAGTCATCGTTCTTATAAAAAAGCTTCAAGAGCAGAGCGCGATCCTTCATAGTTAGAGTCATGATGAAGCATTCGGGCAAAGAGCTGCTGCTCTGCATTTTTATGGTTGCTATGTCTGCGGTGCGCATGTCACGTATTAGTAATTTGCATATCTTCAGACAATGTGAACCCAGACAGCGCCATCTATGGGCACATTTTGAAACTTTTTTTTTCCTTCGCCAAACAAAATTCCATTGCCTCACGATTGTTCTGCTAAAATATCAAGTCAATCTGACCAGTAGTTTTAATTAAAATTATCGATTTTTGAAATCGTAACTTTAATTATAATCACCCGGTATTTAATTAAAATTTTCCTTTCATTAAGAACCAGAAAAATAAGCAAGTTTCTTTTTACTAATGGATTCGTTTGTAAATTCCGGTGTCAGTCTATTATTTCATCATTTTGCAAACAAATTTACTCCGCGCCGGAAAGGGTTCAAGAATACATTTTTGGTCTTTCCCCTGACATTATCCTGACAACGCCATCTATCGGCACAATTTGGAACTATTTTTTTTCTTTCGCCAAACAAAATTCCATTGCCTCACGATTGTTCTGCTAAAATATCAAGTCATTCTGACCAGTAGTTTTAAAATTATCGATTTTTGAAATCGTAACTTTAATTATAATCACCCGGTACATACATTACCAGGGGTCGATGCAGGTTTTTATTCTTGGGGCCCATTTTGTGAAAAGTAAAGGGTATTTTTGTGAAATTTATTATATTTTTGTGAAAAATAACCTTTTGCAACAAAAGTTGAAATCCAGTTAATCAAATTCGAACCAAGCATTTTTTAAACAAAAACTTTTTTTAATCGTTTTTGCTGAAATTTTCCTCTCTGGTGCACTTGTTTGTTTACAAATTACACATTTTAAAACATCACAAAATAATGAATAAATAATAAATAGTAATTTTTATGGAATAGAATTTTGTGAAGGGGCCCATTTTATAAAATTGATTTTTGTGAAGGGACCATTTTATCAAATTGATTTTTGTGAAGGGGTACCATTTTATTAAATAGATTTTTGTGAAGGGTCCCTAAATAGGCCCTAAATTTTTCCTGGATCGACCCCTGATTACATACACACAGTCGCATAATAAACAGAGGAAAGTATTTTCAACTAGGTAAATTATATACAATGGTTGGAATAAATCAACTATGATACTACAACCATTGTACATACAGTCACATTTTAATATACAGTCGAACTCAATTAATACGAGAAACAATAGAATTATAAAAGTCCTCGTATTAACCATTACTCGTAATACACAGGAAGATGCTAAAATTAACTTAATATCATAAAGTTAACATAAAATATTCAGACTTATCTTTGAGAGTGTCACTTTCTTTAGACAAAATCACACTACTGAAGTGAAAGCATCTAAAGAACTTGTAATTTCAAAGAAAATGACCGACGTACAGCAATTGAACTAATCACTTCCCTTTTTCCCAGAGAAATTCGACTAACAGTGCAATGGCCACAGCTATTTTCGAGCTATTGATTTCACATATCCTATTCATTTTAACAGTTCAATAAGAGACATGGAAAGGCTGGTTAATATGGCCCAGAGTCTAGATTTAAAAAAAATATTTCCTTATATGCTTCTTCCTTTCTATGGCTCAGTTGTAAATCTTACACAGGGGTGGTAGTTGAAATATCCATATTTTACCCTTCTTTATTGCATTATTTCAAGATATCAGGACATTCCTTTGAATTTTCTTGGGTGGGGAGGGTCTCCTTAAAGATTGAAATTCTGTCTGATAAAACTAATAAATTACTACATTTTAACAGACAGTTGTAAAGTAGAAATATTATCGCTGTGAGAGAACAGCATTCGGTAAGAGGATAATTTATTTCCCAATTCTACCCTACCTTTCGCACAAAATCACTTTGAAATAAATAGATATTTTGCTCATATTATGATATGTCGACTACTTCTGACTTATAAGAGCAGGTGAAGTTTCGATTGGGAACGTAGTTTTTGTTTAATAACAGTCCTTGTGCGTAAAAGTGATCAAGGCTATCTTTCTTTAACTTTCGGTGAATGAATGTGAAAACCTCGGAACGTGTGAATTTTCTCTTCGTTTCGATATTTATGCAAATTTCTGCATCTGGTCAATCGATATAGCAGTATTTAAGCACTGGCACGCGCTGTGGAACTTTGGATTGGAAGTGGGACTTTGGATTGGGTTTTTTCCTATTGTGGCTCTTTGAGGTCTATCTAGTTTACTCAATTATACTGCATTAGAGAAGGAGTGTCGTCCGTTGGTAAGAGTAGATTTACCTTATTTTTGTGCTAATTTAATAAAAGAGTTTGGTGCTCACGGAGTGCCGATTTCAGGACTGTCGTAGGCGGACATCTCGAAGTTAGAATTGGACTAGCTCAAATAGTGGAAGTTAACGCTTGCTGAAGACATCTTAACCGACGTTTGACGTTCAAGTCGCAAGTGGTAGTTTTGAAGTTATTTATTTATTGACATTGTTAATTGAAGTTTTACCATTTTTGAGCGAAATATTTTTGGGGATTGATCTTCTTTCGGCTAAGGCAAATTAAGCAGTGCTTTTTCAAGTCCCTTCCTTTTCTTAAGATTTTAAATAAAAGTTGTTTGATTTTACTTAAACTTGTGCTTATTTCGACTTAGCTAGCATTAATCAATGAATCACAGCGACATGGCTGCTACAATATTGGCCGTGACCCTGCTTTTGTGGCTCGTGAAAAGCGTGAAAATCTTAATATAATTTAAATGATGAACCAACATTAACTTGCAAATTACACGTTTTAACCACGTTTTATCCATGCTCTTATTATACGAGTTCGACGGTACTATAACACATTTCAATGAATCATGAGTCGATGGTATTATAAAAAATTATATCTGGAACATTAAGCGAAGCAAAGATTTATTTTTGATTTACGATTAATTTTATCCATTTTTCAAAGCCCAGAAACATAGTACTGACATAAATACGACAAGAATAATGCTATCACGCATGATATACCTTTTGATAAATACCAAATTAAAATCTTTCTAATATTTTAAGTCAAGTATCAATGAATCAAAACTCGCAATATCTAAGACCATCTTTCATTGTGTAACTGCTTGCTCACACAGCTTGGAAATTCTTCACTGAAAAAAATATTTACGTAATCCATGTTCTGACCAATGATTAAGTGTTACGCTGACACGTAAACAATATCTCATTCAATTATTTTTCGAAAACTATTCTACACCCATTTGTCAAACAAGCCATGCAGAACATATCACTGAAGAAATAAATGAAGGAGCTACAATCTCAACTTGACTGAAACACAAAGTCTTAAAACGAAATGAAAACTTGAGTTTCGTGTTCATTTTTGACAAAACTTTCACTCTTCTCTGTGAACCGCCATAGTTTGACAGGCAAGACGCTGATTGATAATCGTTTGGGAGGAAGAAGTCTTTTGTGATAACGAAATTGAGTTTTCTAAAATAATTATGAGAACAAAAGAAAGTAATGGATTCATATTTTCTTCCGATTCCCTCTCCCTTCGTCACGTTTTCACGAAAATCTGTCAACAGTTCATTTGAAGCGTACGACATTTTATCGGAACTCAAATAATTACCGTCGAGTTCCGTGTCAGATTTTAAATCTTTCACACGCACAGAAAAATTGTTATATTGTTTAAATCAGTTTTTACATATTAATTAGGGTATTTGTGTATCATACTTTTGTTTTTAAAAAAAAAATCGTTTATATTTGTATTTCTTCATAAAAAATTTATACTTTTCGTATGCTTATGAATACAATGCCAAATAGAACTAGAATGAATTTGAAATGCTTTCATGTTACCCTTTTACGCTTTTTGTAATAAAAAATCTTGACAAAATTGCAGAAGGCAACATTTTCAGCAACAAATGACATTTCCATTTAATGTCATCATTAAAGACAATTATTTTAATTTTTTTTCTATTTCTCATGAAGAATTTATGCTTTTTTAAATATTTATATTTATGCACATATGAAATGTCAAATAGAATGCATTTGAAATGTTTCCCCAGCTATTGACGCCTTTTGTATTAAAAACAATCTTAACAAAGTAGAGTATGACAATATTTTACCAAGAAATTATATTTATTTTTAATGAAAATTTTGTACTTTTTTTTTTATACTTATGCATAGTTGCCAACCTCCCGATTTTTTTTAATACCAGTAAAATGTTAGGAAAATTTTCGCTTTATTAAATTGACGAAATTGTAGGATTCAATAATACAAATATTTTTATAAAAATATTGGTATGAAAAAAATCGGGAGGTTGGCAACTATGCTTATGCATTAAACAGAATGAATTTGAAATGTTCCCAAGCTATTGACGCGTTTTGTAATAATTTTTTTAACAAAATTGTATAAGACAATATTTTAAAAAACAAATGATATTTTAGTTAAATCCAACACATTTGTTAAAAGAAAATCTTTTAATTTCTTGTATTTCTCAATGAAGAATTTACACTGTTTTATACTTCATTGTTATATACATTCAATGTTAAATAGAATGAATTTGAAATGTTTTCATATTACTTATGCCTTTTGTAATAAAATATCTTGACAAAATTGTATAAGACATTTTCAACAACAAATGGCATTATTGATTTAATATCATTATTAAAGACAATTATTTGAATTATTTTTCTATTTTTCATGAAGAATTTACACTTTTGTAAATGTTTATGCACATATGCAATGTCAAATAGAATGAATTTGAAATGTTTCCCAGCTATTGACGCCTTTTGTATTAAAAACACTCTTAACAAAATAGAATATGACAATATTTTCAACAAGGAATTATATTTATTTTTTAATGAAAATTGTGTACTTTAAAAAAAAAAAATCTTTGGAAACGCAGAGTAAAGAAGAAACATCTCCTATTTAAAATCATCCAGTTTAACAATTCTGCGGTTAATAAGAATTCTTCATTAGCCCTGCCTTATTAGTAAAGTATTTAATGGAACTATTACTTGCATAGTAAGAAATAACCCTTGTACGTCCACCAGGACTCCCATCTTGTGCGTAACCTTACATCTCAGCGAACTTTATTCCTATAATCTGTTAGAACATTTTCCAAGTTTGCTACGCACCTCCTTTTTACTTTTTCGATTTTGATTACAAGTTTTTTTATTAAGATAGTTTCACTTTCGGAACCGGTTTCGAAAGTGAAACTATCCTCAAAAAAAAAAAAAAAAAAAAAAAAAAAAAAAAAAAAAAAAACTGCAACAAAAATCGAAAAAGTAGAAAGGAGCGTGCATAGAGATTGACCTCAGCTATCCAATACAAAAAAAAAAAAAAAAAAAAAAAAAAAAAAAATCATTTAAAAATATTGAAATGCGAACGAGATATCTTAAAATATTTCCTCCATAGGATTAACATTAGCAAGCGGGTGTTTTCGTCTGAGTGAAGTAGCCTCTTAACAACTAGAGAAAGATTATCAGGAAATGTATCGAATAATAGAACGTAATTTCGGTGGAGCCTTTAGATTAATTAGTACCTGGAATATCCCAAGACAGAAGACCTGTAAGGAACAGTACCTTACTTCTTACTCATTGATGCCTTATACACCTATCTATAACTGCTAACGAATCCTTATTTCTCTTAACGTGAAGATATTAATATTTTTGTTGTTAATTAATTCTATGTGTTAAATGCTTATTGTTTCTATTTGAACGCTACCATTTCATCACGAAATAGCCAAAATTGTTACAGCATGAATATAATTTAAAAAAAATAATATTCAGGGACGTATATTTATGAACCCGTAGTGAAGGGGTTAGCCCCTTCGCGACGAGCGTCCTTTACAGAATTTTTAATCTTTTGCCACCGGTTTTTCAAAACAGAAATTTTCGCCTAATTGAATCTCAGAAATACTGTCATTAAATAAGGCAAAGTTTACAATAAAAAGTTACTGGTGTGAATAATTGAGGATTCTGAGCACCTTATGCGTCACGTATACGTGTCGCTCGTCCCCAAGGGGTTAATAATAATGACCCTTTCATATTTTGACCTTTTTATTATTTGCAAATATTTTTGCAGACACTTTACAGATATTGCTACGATTGAATGAATATCAGTCGTTTAAAATTCAATTAATATTTCATATAAAAGCAGCTCACAGCATGGTATTTTTCCCCCTCTCTTTTCCAATCCAAATGATAAACTATAATTCACGATTTTTCAATTGGCTGAAAATGAAATCCTTTTTTATTAACACTTTCCAACCTAGTTGAAAAGTGTTTATGACTTCGGTTTGTCTGGCCGTTTGCCGTCTGTCCGTGCTCTAACTCCCGTAAATATGCTCGGATTGCCTTGCAATTTTTATATGTTATTGTCATTATCTATAGCATGTTCCATATTTCAACTGAAGTGTATAGCACTTATAGTTTTTTTACAGGAACACTCAAAAGAATTCCGTTACATTACGGTCTATGGAGAAAATCATTTGCGGTTTATTTTAATGATGTTACACAATTTCAAACACATTGTAATTGATATGTACCACTAAGGTGCATTACAAGAAGCTTAATATGGAATAGGGTGTGCGTAGCACTTATAGTTACTTTACAGGGACAGTCAAAAGAATTCCGTTACATTACGTCTATGAGAAAAATCGTTTGCGGTTTAATTAAATAATGTTTCACTATTTTAAACGTATTGAAACTTATATATATCCCTAAAGTGCATTACAAGAGGCTTAATACAGAATATTGTGTGTATAGCAGTCCTCGTTCATTTACAGGGACACACAAAAGAATTCTCTACTGTCTGTTAACAATAATTCCTGGAAGTGCGTTTTAAGTTACTGAACGCGATTTTAAATTTAACTCCCTTTTTGTTTATTACGTGGTGTGTATAAATTATGTAGATCATATACAGGGAAGCACAAAAGTTCGCGAAAACATTTCCGTTTATTGACAGAAAATCCAGAAGGAGAATTTTAAACTGTGCATCCTATGTAGTATATATACAAATCTATAGATCATATACATGGCTGAATAAAAGTATTCGGGTATTTTTCCGAATACTGTATATGTTGGAAATTCCTGAAATTATGTTTTTAAATATGTTATGCGTTTTCCAAATTGTTTACGTAGATGTTATCTTTCAGCTTATTAAACGGTGTGATTTGTAAAATTATTTTAGAAGCGTTGGAAAGTGTTACATAATCTATGCTTGACGCATGGTTTTACGTTCTTGTTACAATCTGCAATAAATTTAAGATCACTTAAGAATTGGTATTTTTTTACGGTTGGAAATGCATTAAGGTATCTTTTATGACTAAAACAACTTGAATAAATGCACAATCAATTATTATAAGTAGTAAATTAAAAATCAAACAGATATCATTCAAACGCAGTTCATCAATTAAAAAATTTTAAAAGCTCTAAGATAAATTAATCTATTAAAAAAATAATCAAATCTATCTAAAAGTCTAAAAGCCATTTCATATCACAGTTTTAAAATGCAAAGATATGCATCATAGAATCTGTATTTATTTTTCCAGATACTTTAAACAGATACCACTACGATGGAATGAATATCACTCATTTAAAATTCAATCAATCTTTTATATAAAACAACTCACATCATGGTATTTTTCAATCCATTACAATCCAAAATGATAAATTATAATTCCTAATTTTTCAACTGGCTTAGAAAAAAAATATTATAATCTTCGATAAATTTTAGATCACTTAAGAATTTGCATTTTCACAGCTGCAAATTCATGAAAGACCATTCGAAATAACGTTGAAAACGAGGTGTGGTAATTCTCCATCATAGTTAATCTGAGAACATACAGAAGAAGAAAAAAAAGATTAACACGGAGTTAAGGCTAAATTAAACCAACCCAAAATTAGATTCTTATTACAGCCCAATTTCTTCCCAGCTTAATATTCTTGCAAGAACTGTTACATTATTTATTAGTTTGATTCAAAATATTTGCTTAGCGAAGAGAAACTCAGCCGATCTCGCAGCAAGATAAGTCATTTTTTTATTATAATAGTGAGACGTAATTGCATAAATGGCTGTTCGCTTTTTACATTTTATCTCGCGAAAAAATAATCAACCCGGCTGTAAGAAAATAAAATACAAATTATTCTCTATTATTATTGTTAAAATCCACAACGTCGTTGTTGGAAAAGGTGGAGGGGGATATTTTCTCTAATCTCGACCCCCTGGATGAAATTATAAAGTGTTGTAGATAGTTGTTAGGTTTATCACTTGGCCGGCGAGATGGATTGCTGCTGCCCCTTGGAAGAATGTGGTTTTTGTATGCATTAAGCATCTGGGCGTAGAACCGTAATGATGTGGTGTAAAGGTAAATTTTGCACCCTCCCTTTTATCGATGGGTAGGATCAGGAACTGATGAAAAGATGAATATTAAGGCGCTCTCTATCGGGAGGGGTAAGTGGCACCTTCGGTACTGAAGTTAAGAGATTTCTGGGAGGCGTCCTTTTTATGAGGTATGTGTGAGATCCAAGGCTTCAGACGTGTGATCAGCTGTAAATGGAGAGAAAATTGTTAACTGTCCTCGCCTTATTGTGAATTTGTGATAGTTTGTGATATAACAGAAGCAAAAGTTGAATCATTTTTGCAAATTTTCATATTTTTAGAGTGGAGTGGGTACATCTAGTGGTGCCGAGAACGAGGAACTGGTGGGGAAAAACCCCGAAGCCTCGGAGGAAAATAGGGGCGCCGTTACTATAATTTTGATACAATTTTACGGAAAGGATATTTTGGGAGAACTTCCAAAGATTTTTGTGTAGAATGAGAATGAAAAAATACACTGATCAAAACTATAAATTTATAAGTTTATTAAAACTTAAAACAATTTGTTTCAATATTCATGGTTGATATAATCCTCTCAAGGAAACATGCCTAGTAAAAATAATGCAACGCACCGTATGCAATGCCCCTGTCTAAGTTGATGTGGAAAATTACATCCAATTTGTTTCTATGACTCATAAAAGAAATATGCAGTTACATGTGCATATTATTATGTAAATAGTATTTTGCCTGAAAAACACATAACGATTTGTTAAACGTTAATTTTATTAAAAAAGTGAATTAAGTAAAATTTTAATTGAAAATAGTTAATTAAAACTTGTTTTAAACATATATGTTTAATTCAAATTCTTTTAATTTAATAAATAATATTACCTTCTTAACCCACCAACGCCTATTAAACTTATGTTTTTTTTTTTTTTTTTTTTTTTTTTTTTTTTTTTTTTTTTTTTTTTTTTCCAAATTCATAGATTGTATTGTATTAAAAAATGGGCAATTAAAAAAAAAAAAAAATCAAAAAGTACATGTAGAGCTGATAATTTCGATTGCCACCTATGGGTAACAAAAAGATTCAAGATCGCACCACAGTAACAAAAATTGTTCAAACATTCGAAATCCTACACGTATCAATTCAACATTTAGTTAACTTTAACATTCAGGCAAAAGAAATATTATATTAAATAAAACGTACTGTTTTTTTTTTTTTTTTTTTATCCCAAAAGAGAAGACTAGCTCAGGTCCTTGCTTGTTTGGAGGAGGTACAAAATTTTGGAAGGTTATTATAGTATAGTATCATATTAAGGAATCAGAGAAATGAGTGACGTTTTTCTATAATTAGGTAAACTCTTACGTCCCAGTAAAGGCACCACGGTACATGCTCACTTAAAATCTAAGCCTAGAGGTATTTTCATAGACGTGTCACCTAGAGGTGACAATGGGCTTTGGCGAGTTAAATTTATCCCTTTTACATGGGGGTCACAACTTGGCTCTCTTCGCCTCTGCTATATCTTATATGCAACCTTCTTTAACTTGAACTTCTGCTTAAGTATCATCTTCATGATCATGATCATCTTATTACTATGCTTCTACTGAATCTAATAAATATTATAGTGATCTCCATTGTCAGATTTTTACAAATTGGTATTAGAAGCTGATGGCATTAATATTAAGGCGCTTTCTATCAGAAGTTGTAAGTGGCAACTAAAGACGTTCTTTTTGGAGGCGTGTGTGGGTACAATAACTCAAACATGGGATCAACTATAAAATTTGTTAATTTGTCTTTACTTTATGGGGTTTTTGTCAGCCAGGTCGTCAATTCCCCTCATTTGCCCCAGGGTTGCCCCAGGTCGTTTGCCCCAGGGTTGGCGGCTCCCGGAAAATATTCCATCTTGTGCTGCGTTAGTAGCCTTGCCAACATGTTATGGTGAAAAAGTTCCAGGCTGAGTATCGTTCCCAAGTGGTTCAGTTGGTAAAACGTCAGTGCGCTATACTGATGGCCCGTGTTCGAGTCCCGGCTTGGGTACTTTTTCACTATGTTGGCTATACGCCTATTAAGCAAATAAAATTTGAATATTATCCCCTCTCCATGTTAAACCTATAGACATAGAATGCATCTGTATTTTCCAAATAGTTCCTCGGAAACTTGATATTTTTAACATATGTTTTCTGTATACTTTTCTTAAATATGTCTTTTTATTTTTTAGTTGATAAAATATTTCTTACATATATATATATACATATATATGTGTGTGTGTATTAGTGTATATATATATATATATATGTGTGTGTGTGTGTATTTATAAGCATCACGTGATTTACTGCAGTATTGACTCTTTTCAATTGACTAATATCAGGCATCCCCCCCCCCCCTGTTTACCGGAAGGTTATTACAGAAGTATAGCATCACAATGTAAAAAAAAAGGTACTTTGTATTTATCAATCTATAATCTTGTGCAAATAATCATAGATTTTTTTTTTTTTTTGACCTTTAATCGTCTTTATTCTCTTATCTTCGTCAGAAGAATTTTATTTCAACACACAGTTAAGCATTGTGCTACAGTTTTCCGTTCCTAGCCACGACAAAACACTACATAAGCAGGCCTCTCCCACTAAGTCCGTTTTTCGAATATAGCTTTTTTCTAAGAACAATCTTCTTTTTAAATTTTCAATAGATTTTCTATCCGGAATGTAATTTTTGCTACAAATGTTGTAAAAACCGAACACGAAAAATTTTGTTTACAATTACTGGTATTCAAAAAACGGACCAGTGGAGAGCCCTGTATAAGTAGATAATATATATTTGAAAAAAAAAATTAATTAATTTTTTTTTCTTTTGAGAGATCGATCGCACTTAATTACTTGAAGGCTATTTTCTACCTTTGGTCCTTTACTGAACTTACATTGTTTTGTAAGTGACATAAACTTCTAGCCCTCTCGTTGTTAGTAGAAGCTAAAGCCAGAACTGTTTTTACAAAAGTTGTCAACTGTGCTCTATATAGCTTAAAAATTTTAAATACAATTATCACAATTTGAATATTTTGTTTTTGTACGTTTTCTTTCTTTCTTTCTTTTCCTGTTTTTCTTTCTTTCTTTCTCTCTCTGTCTCTTTTTTTTTTTTTTTTTTTTTTTTTTTCAACTGAATGCATTGTATACATAAATCCTGGTTCTTTTTACTGCGATAAAAAAAATTAAAGGAATAAGTTTAATAAGGAATGTAAAGAAAAATATTTCGGCAAATCTTTAAATGAACAATACGTAAAGAAAAAAATATCCTCGCAAAAAAATCAAATTCTTGTAGTGTCTTTATTGTAGAATGTGCTCTTGGTTAACTAGCATAGACTGTAACATCTAATATGCATTTGAGCATGTTTATCAGTGATTTGTTTTATCAAAAATTATTTTATTTTTTTAAGAGAGAGAGGGGGAGATCGTGAAAGATCTATTACTTATCTCACGTTTCCCAGACTAATTAAGGTCATTTTAGCTGAAAAGATTTTCCTTTCTCTCTCCCCGGCTTTTTTACATTTTCCAAAAGTCTTGAATTTTTTTGTGATAGATTTTCGGTTTGACTACCAATTTGTTTGCCGGCGATCTAATATTTCTAGTGATACTTGGATTGGGGTGAAATTTCAACATGAGGAATCCATGGTGTGTTCTGTTAAGTATAGGGACTTCGACCGAAATAGCTTTTTTCTTCAAATCGTATTAAAACATGGAATAAACTTCCATCCATAATCTGTTGCTTTCTGAAATACGTTTTAATTTTTTAAATTATATAACTTCAGAATTAGCTACAAAATTTCTCTCTGAAATTATCTGTGGATAATTTTGTATTTGTTTCATTTTTAAAGTTGAATTGTATAATAGTCTTTGTATGGATATTTTTAAGGTTAATTTTTAACTATCATGCTATAAGTCTCCTTCAAATATTGTTTAATGGATTAATTAAGAATGATGTTTTAATGGGAAAGTAGAAACAATGTAATTTTATATAATTTTATAACAATACATTAGCGTAGCAATATATGCGAAACACATAGTTTCTGTTTTTGAAAAATAATCAAGTCACTTAACTGCTTCGCGACGAGCATCTCATATACAATTTTTAATCTTTTACCACCAAAAATTTCAAAGAGAAATATTTGTCTAATTTAATCGCAGAAGTTTTGTGATTAAATAACAAAAATTTTATTTTCTAAAAATTATTGGTTGGAATTTTTTTTTAATTGTATGCACCCTAAATGTCACGTTTACGGCGCTCGTCGCAACAGGTTTTAACTCATAATTTAAGTTTTAACCTAAAAATGTGAGAAAAAGTTTTTTAAATGCATTGTTAAAATTCTTAACTCAAAGATAAATTATTCCAAGCCGTAAGGTAATCAGGAAGATCACATAATAGTTCATCTTAGCTTTCAAAATATTTTCCTTGTCGTTCACACGGAAAATGACTCTAACTTTCACTAAAAATAGAATTATTCAACAGTTACTGAGAACAAACACGTACTTCCAAACACTCTCAGTAAGCTGTGCAATAGAAAATATATGGAAATGTTACATAAATTGTTGCAACATCCTGTGCTACAGCTTCGGTAGCTCAATGGACAAGAGCATTGTTCGAGAGAGAAGCGGTTCGATTCCTACCTGGGCTAGGAACTTCACAGGGGCGTCCGAATTTCAAAATTTGTTGGCCTATGAGATGGATTAGGGAAGGAGGGGAGCCGAGCGAGGAAATGGTTGAGAGGCAAGAAAGGAAAAAAGAGAGGGAGAGAAGATGAGTAAAAAGACCTTCTCAACATAAAGAAGAAAAGTAACGCCACAGCTAAAAAAATACTGAATTATATCAAAATATTTGGATTATTACTCACTGTTAAAAATGTAATACTACGTTGAACCAACTTTCTGTTGGTTCAACGTAAAAGTGTAACATCTAAAAGAAATGCAGATGTTACACTGAAATGTGACATCATCAGTGATGTTACATTTCATCATCGTGAAGTGTTGTGTAACATCTGCAAAGTGTAATATCTGCAATCATAAGATGGTGAAACCTTTTAACCAGAATGCAGAGCATAAAATGTTCAAATCATTCTTCAACCTCAAACAAAATTATGATTCACTACAGTACAGTGCATTTTTTAGGTTACATAAAGCATCAAATCCTGGTAAAATGTTCACTAACATGTGCTTCCAGATAGACTAATATCATTCAACCTAGTGCCAAATTTTTAACAATATGAGACTGAGCTATTTCAACTTCCGTTGTTTATCACTTTCATTTCTCATAAAAAATGTCAGACTATTCGTTAATCATAACTCGGGTAAAATCTGAATCCACTCAATCACTCCCTCTTTCGAAGCTCAACCTCAGCGCTTTCTGAAAAACAAACATTCTAACTGCCTTTAATCCCACAGTCGTGTAAGTAATTGAAACTAGCCGTCCAGTTTTATTTGCACCCCCTTATTACTGACACAGTCGCAACAGTACTCCATTACTTGCACCATCCAGCCTTGTTTGCTTAGTGGGAAACCGGTTACAAATACTAGTAAACCAGTGATTAGGGAGTGGCAGGCCTATCATAAGTGGCCTGAAATTTACCTAGACTGTCCATATACTATCTGAATAAGTTGAAAGAAATATGGTTTCTTGGCTCCTGCTTTCTTATATTGGTTCTATTTCTTCGTTTTATGGAGTATATTACCTTAATGCATTTTTAACTGCATGATCTTCGCTAAGAAATGGGTGCGTTAATATGTGTGGGTGCAAGAATATGTTCAGCAAATGATGCTGGGAAACTTTTGTTTATCTTCTTGCCAATCCTCAATTATTGTCTGTAATGGATGTGATTTAATAAGTATAGTAACTTTCTCTCGAATAGTCAATTCTTTTGTGTGATGAACAACACTATACTATAAAATGATCATCTTTGTATACGAATTAGTTCTTTGAAATTACAACTTAAATTTACGGTGAGTTCAAAGACTGAAAATAAAAGAAAACTTTCTTAGATTATTACATTGCCTATATCAAAGATAGTCGTAAAAAAAAACTTTGCCGATAAATTACGCCTTAGTGACCTGATCACTGAAGGAATCAAAATTAAATTTGAGATATGTAGATATTTCAAGGTACGAGCTCGAAAGTCTGGCGAAGAAGAACAATCGAGCTCTCGCGGTTACAGTGACAAAATTTTGAAAATTTAAAATTGCAACACCCACTTTTTCACATCACAAACTGATTGACGAATGAAAAACTATTAATTGCGTTGGAACCGTACCTGCAGAAATAAAAACAGCGACTTACGGTACAATCAAAGGAAATTGATTTTAATAACAATACAGGACATACAGGTGACAGAAAAACAAAACATTTTATTCAGATTACAAAATTTTCAAGTGGCCTCCTTCACAAACTATGTTACTTACCATGGAAAAGATTGGGAACCACATTGCAGTATAGATCATGGCATGATGAATCTGCAGAATCTCAGATTTAATGGTGGCTTTCAAATCGGAAACGCTTTGTGGTTTTCACATTACACCTTCCATTTTACAAAATCGCCAGAGCCAGAAAAAACTCTAAAAATACAATTTATAATTATTCCCATTTAAGATCATCAGTAAACAACAACAAAAAGAAAATCATTCAGAAATAGAAAATTATTTTTTAACTTGCTGAATCTCTATTGAGAAATTTGTAATTTCATTCTTTTTTTCAGTTTAAACATTGATTCTTATTGTGCACATAAAATATAGATTTTACTCAAGCATAACAACAAAATGTAATTGAAGCTTTCATATAATTAAATTCAAGTTATCAAGTGCAGGTGTAACTATTAAGGTATCCCTATACTTCACATAACAACAAGAAAAATCGTGTAAAAAAACTCTTGAAATCCAGTTTCTAATTCTTCCTATTTAAGATCATCACTAAACAAAAACAAAAAACAAATCATTCAGAAACAAAAAATAATAAGGTCAATTCTTGTTATCAAGTGCAGGTGTAACTATTAAGGTATAACTATATACTTCACATAACAACAAGAAAAATCGTGTAAAAAACTCTTGAAATCCAGTTTCTAATTCTTCCTATTTAAGATCATCAGTAAACAACAAAAACAAATTATTCAGAAACAAAAAATGATCTGGCCAATTCTTGTTATCAAGTGCAGGTATAACTATTAAGATATCACTATATTTCACATACAACACAAAACTTCGTGAAAAAAATTCTAGAAAATCATTTTCTAATTCTTCCTATTTAAGATCATCAATAAACAACTACAAAAAGCAAATAATTCAGAAATAGAAAATGATCAGGTCAATTCTTGTTATCAAGTGCGGGTGTAACTATTAAGGTATAACTATACTTCACATAACAACAAGAAAAATCGTGTATAAAACTCTTGAAATCCAGTTTTTAATTCTTCCTATTTAAGATTATCAGTAAACAACAAAAGCAAATCATTCAGAAATAGAAAATGATCAGGTGAATTCTTGGTATCAAGTTCAGGTATAACTAGTAAGATATCACCGTATTTCACATACAACACAAAAAATCGTGAAAAAAAATCTAGAAATCCAATTTCTAATTCTTCCTATTTAGAATCATCAATAAACAATAACAAAAAAAAATCGTTTAAAAATAGAAAATGATCAGGTTAATTTTTGTTTACAAGTACAGGTATAACTATTAAGGTATAACTATACATTTCACATACAACACGAAAAATCGTTTAAAAAACTCTAGAAATCCAATTTTAATTCTACCTAATTAAGAACATCAGTGAACAACAACAAAAAGAAAATCATTCAGAAATAGAAAATGATTTTTAAACTTACTGAATCTCTATTAAGAATTTTGTAATTTCATTTTTTTTTTCAGTTTAAACATTGATTTTTATAAACATAATTATTTTTAAGAATAATTATTTTTTAACGAAGATGAAGTGAAAATAACTTTATTTAATATCACCTGAAGTATACGAAGCCAGTAAAATAATCTCTTTTTGATTCTATTCAATAGTGATTTAAAATTATTTTCGTCGTTATTATAAAACATTTTCTATAATATTTATTAGTAGTATGAGTTTTATAAGATGGATATTGCTAAAAGAAAACGTAAACAAGGAATTTTTATTAGAATATTGAAAATGTTAGCATTTTTGTTTTAATCGTAATGTGTTATGTGAAGTCATGGATTTGAATATAAATAACAACTCTCTTCAGAAATTTTCTAAAAAAAGAATAACTCAATTCGCAAATTTTGTAAAGAAAAAAACAAGACATAAATTCGACAAAATTTCGCATTAATAAAGTTTAACATTATAAAATTTACTAGTAAATATTTCTTTTATGAAAATAATATACAATTTACGTTTTTATTTTGAAACAAATGCAGGAATTATTTAACAGTGTAAAATCTTTTCAATGCGATTTTTCTTCCATGTTAAATAAGTTTTTGTCGAAATAGATAAATTAATGACATCAAAATAAGTTTTTGTCGAAATAGATTAATTAAAAGCGACAAAATAACTTTTATTTCCAGTACGTAAATTCTTTTAAAGTAAAAGCATGATTTAAAGGCGCCAAAGAGCTAAATATGCTTTTAAATCATTTGTAATTATAGAAGTTATGCTTTACAATAGTTGAACATTGGAAAGGCAGGCTTTTTACTTACCCATCATGCGTAGTATAGGGTAAGTCTTGTAATCGTTTTAAACATCGAAAAAAAAATTGACGGATTTACACGTTTCAGACTTTGGAGATTCCGAAAAACATATTTTTAGAGAAAAAAAAAACTTTTGTCGTCCTTCTGTCTGTGTGTGCGTCTGTAAACGCTCTATCTCCCGAACAAATTGAGATAGAGACTTGAAATTTGGTATGTACTTAGTATGTAATAATAGGAAGAAGCTTATTGAATTTCAGAAACCTCGATTATCCGGAACTTTTTTCGTACTCTCGAAATATTCATTCTGATAAAAGGTATATAATTTTTTTCGAAATTGTTTATTTTAAGGAATGAATATAAAAGACAATAACAAAGCATAAATTTTGCATAAAGAATGAAGTCGATCGGATAATTAGTTGCCCGCTATCTATTTCCTGCGATATATTATTAATAGTATGATTATTTCAAAACCCGCATTAAAAAAAATAAAAAAAATCATAAGCAAGGAATCTTTATTAGAATCTTCAAAATATTAGACCTTTTTCACTTTAGTGGTGATGTACTGCGTGCATTTAATTGTTTAGAAAATTGTTAACAGTACGTCCAACTCCCTTACTTGCTTTGTAAGAGAAAGTACTAAATAAATAAAGTCAACAATAATTTTGCATTCGAAATCTTTAAATTACAAAATTCACTCGTATACTTATATTTTACGAAAATAATGAATAATTTTAAGATTTAGTTTCATTTGTTATAAATTTATGATCTATTTATCACAGCAAATACAAAGTAATATTTTGCTGATGTAATTTTCCCTTCATTTTTGAATTATTTTTTGCAGAAATAGTGATTAATAATAATAGGGATGAATTAATGAAGGTAAAGTAAGTTTTTGGTTTCCAATAACGTATAAATTCATATGAAGAAAATGCATCCTTTACAAGCGTAAAAGCACAAATTATATTTTGAAATCATTTGTATTTGTAAAATTATACATGCATGCTGGAAAAGCGGGATTGTTTATTGTTATCAATTGAAGTACAAATGGAGATTATGTTCAACGAATGTTGAATATTCAAGAAAAAAATTAGAAAGAAAATGCTTGACTGGAAAAGTTCCTTGTTTAAAGCAGCAGTGGTGAATTTTTGCTTTTGGTTAATTGTTTTTTTAACAGTCCTAAATGATTATCTTCACAGCAGTAAAATAGTAAAATTTTAAACACAAACAAAAGTATAACAAAAAATATTAAATAAATTTATAAATTTTTATAAATTTTTAAATAACAAAAAAGAAACTTATAAGTACGTAAAAAATATCATTCAAAATCAATTACAGTTTATTGATTTTGAATCATAAATAATTTTTGGTTACTTGTTTCTCAGCAGTCCTAAATAGTTACTTTCCTAGAAACAAAAGAGAGAAAATTTTAAACACAAACAAAAGAATATTAAATAAATTTATAAATTTTTAGATATTATATATTTTAAAAATATATATATAAGAACGTAAAAAAAATCATTCAAAATCAATTATAATTTATAAATTTTGAATATATACAACTTTTGGTTAATTGTTTTTTAACAGTCCTAAATGATTACCTTTATAGCAGTAAAATAGTAAAAATTTTAAAACAAACAAAAGTATATTAAGTAAATTTATAAATTTTTAGATATTATAAATATTTAAAAAAATTTTAAGTACGTAAAAAATATCATTCGAAATCAATTATAATTTATTGATTTTGAATCTCAAATAACTTTTGATTAATTGTTTTTTAACAGTCCTAAATGCTTCATAGCAGTAAAATAGTAAATATTTTAAACACAAACAAAATTATATTAAATAAATTTATAAATTTTTAGATATTAAAAAAAATTCTTTTAAATTATAAGTACATACAGTATATCATTCAAAATCAGTTACAATTAATTGATTTTGAATCTCAAATAACTTTTTGTTAATTGATTTTTAACAGTCCTAAATAATTACCTACATAGCAGTAAAATAGTAAAAATTTTAAATGCAAGCAAAAGTATGTTAAATAAATTTATAAATTTTTAGATATTATAAATATTTTAAAAAAAATTATAAGTACGCAAGAAATCAAATAACTTTTGATTATTTTTTTTTTAACAGTCCTAAATGATTACCTTCATAGCAGTAAAATAGAAAATATTTGAAACACAAACAAAATTATATTAAATAAATTTATAAATTTTTAGATATAAAATTTCTTTAATTATAAGTACATACAATATATCATTCAAAATTAATTACAAATAATTGATTGTGAATATCAAATAACTGTTGATTAATTCCTTTTTAACAGTCCTAAATGTTTACCTTCTTAGCAGTAAAATAGTAAAAATTTTAAATACAAACAAAAGTATATAAAATAAATTTTTAAATTTTTAGATATTATAAAAAAAAAAAAAATTATAAGTATGCAAAAAATATCATAAAATCAAATAACTTTTGATTATTATTATTTTTTTAACAGTCCTACATGATTACCTTCATAGCAGTAAAATAGAAAAAAAATTTAACACAAACAAAATTATATTAAATAAATTTGTAAATTTTTAGATATAATTTTTTTTTAATTATAAGTACATACAATATATCATTTAAAATTAATTACAAATAATTGATTGTGAATATCAAATAACTGTTGATTAATTCCTTTTTAACAGTCCTAAATGTTTACCTTCTTAGCAGTAAAATAGTAAAAATTTTAAATACAAACAAAAGCATATAAAATAAATTTTTAAATTTTTAGATATTATAAATAAAAAAAAATTATAAGTACGCAAAAAATATCATAAAATCAAATAACTTTTGATTATTATTATTTTTTTAACAGTCCTACATGATTACCTTCATAGCAGTAAAATAGAAAAAAAAATTTAACACAAACAAAATTATATTAAATGAATTTGTAAATTTTTAGATATAATTTTTTTTAATTAGAAGTACATACAATATATCATTCAAAATTAATTACAAATAATTGATTGTGAATATCAAATAACTGTTGATTAATTCCTTTTTAACAGTCCTAAATGTTTACCTTCTTAGCAGTAAAATAGTAAAAATTTTAAATACAAACAAAAGTATATAAAATAAATTTTTAAATTTTTAGGTATTATAAATAAAAAAAAAATTATAAGTACGCAAAAAATATCATAAAATCAAATAACTTTTGATTATTATTTTTTTTTAACAGTCCTACATGATTACCTTCATAGCAGTAAAATAGAAAAAAAAATTAACACAAACAAAATTATATTAAATAAATTTGTAAATTTTTAGATATAATTTTTTTTAATTATAAGTACATACAATATATCATACAAAATTAATTACAAATAATTGATTGTGAATATCAAATAACTGTTGATTAATTCCTTTTTAACAGTCCTAAATGTTTACCTTCTTAGCAGTAAAATAGTAAAAATTTTAAATACAAACAAAAGTATATAAAATAAATTTTTAAATTTTTAGATATTATAAATAAAAAAAAATTATAAGTACGCAAAAAATATCATAAAATCAAATAACTTTTGATTATTATTTTTTTTTAACAGTCCTACATGATTACCTTCATAGCAGTAAAATAGAAAAAAAAATTAACACAAACAAAATTATATTAAATAAATTTGTAAATTTTTAGATATAATTTTTTTTAATTATAAGTACATACAATATATCATACAAAATTAATTACAAATAATTGATTGTGAATATCAAATAACTGTTGATTAATTCCTTTTTAACAGTCCTAAATGTTTACCTTCTTAGCAGTAAAATAGTAAAAATTTTAAATACAAACAAAAGCATATAAAATAAATTTTTAAATTTTTAGATATTATAAATAAAAAAAAATTATAAGTACGCAAAAAATATCATAAAATCAAATAACTTTTGATTATTATTATTTTTTTTTAACAGTCCTACATGATTACCTTCATAGCACTAAAATAGAAAAAAAATTAACACAAACAAAAGTATATTATGTAATTTTATAAATTCGTATAAATTTATAAATATTTAAAACAAAATACAAGTCCGTAAAAAATATCATTCGAAATCAATTATAATTTATATTAATTTTTTTAAAATTTTTTTGTTAATTATGAATTTATTTAGCATTTTTTTCTTTTATACAAATCAAACTAATTTTAAATTTTAATTATACCTTCCTATACATAATTACATTTTTTCAAACACGATTTTTCTAATTCTTTTACGGTATTAAAATAGATAAATTAATTAAAGCAACATAAGCTGTTACTTGACTGCAAATAGAGCGTTATAAAGGAAAAACAACTTTTACAGTCTCAAAAGGATCTAGTTTGTATTTGGATTTTATTTATAACTCTAAAGATTGTTTTTCAATGTTAAATATGTGCAAAGTGAATTAGAAACATTCTATACTGTCCAATGTTGCATCCCATATCCTACATGGTGGTTTTGTTTAAACATATAAGTTAACAAAGACAAAATGTTTCGGATTCCCTAAATCGGCAGTCGGCCACAAATATAAATAAATAAAAAACAAGCTACACTCCTGCGTTCACAAATTATCATATAAAAATGTAACTGATACCAATTGGTTAGTAATAACGTCTATTAATTAATACTATATTTAACTTTTACTTAAGGGTTCGTCTACATATAGATATTGTAAAAGACTCTAAAATGTTCAATACTAACACCTAATTTTTAATTTATGTTTAGATTATACAGTAAATTTTACCTACAGATAGCAAATGGGAATTCATGCAGTAATTTATAAAGTATGAAGGTTTAAAATTTGGAATTCCTAATGTTCAATTAATTTTTAAATTCGTGAAATCTAATGAAAGAAAATTGGTCCAAACCCATGTCAGACTGTTATAAAATAATAAAATAATAAATATTATTATTCTGTCGTTTATTATTTTGTTGTTTTTATTATTATAAAACAATAAATATTATTAATTTGTCGTCTGCATATGGAAATTGTCACATACTCTAAAATGTTCAGTACTAACACCTAATTCGGAATTTATATTTAGGTTATACAGTAAATTTTACGTACAGATAGCAAATGGGACGTCATGCACTCAAGTAATTTATAAATTATGAAGGTATAAAATTTAGAGTTCCTAATGTTCGATTAATTTTTAAATTTGTGAAATCTAATGAAAGAAAATTGTCCCAAACCCATGTCAAACAACGTTTTTTTTTTTTTTTTTTTTTTTTTTTGTAGTTATTTTTCATAAAAATAATAGTGAACAATTTTTTTACCAATTTAACTTGGTTTGATAAATCACAGATAAATATTTTTTAAAGTGCCATGTTTTACTTTGTTTCTAAACAACGTAACTTGTTTAATGTTCCTGTATGTAATAATTTAAGTGATCATTAATATTATTACTGTTATTCAGTATTCCAATATACTGCAGACGTATAATTCGAAAACTGTTGAACAGTAAAATTCTTACATAAATTCGTATGCAAAATTCTTTTAAAATAACTCTAATTATATGATAATATTGATTAAGAAATATCAGCATGTTATGCATAAATTGAGTCGATACGGGCCAGATCTAATTTCGTTGATTTTGCACAGACTTCTGCACGCATTTTGTTGGATCCTGCATGGATACAGTATAGTTTAAAACTACTGCCTTGAAGAGGTCATGTGGATATTAAGAAGGTATTATTTAATCAATTAATAGTTTCATATTAATAAACTTAATATTATACGTTGAGAAATCAATTTAGAAATTTTAAAGAGATAGTTTAAATAATGCTTTTCCTTTTCTTTTGCTATTGTCATATCTTAAAAAAGAAACAGGGCATTTTTTTTTATTTACCAGTTCAAGTATTCTACCAAATGTTTAAAAAAAAAAAAAAAAAAAAAAAAAAAAAAAAAAAACTGCAAATTTCTATAATCGGGTTCGGTGTCCACTCCAACTTAAACGTGAATAAACTTTAAATATTTATTAAAAAAAAATTGTATTTTAAAAACTATTTTTACTTTAATACTTTTTTTCTTCTTTTTGTTTGAGTATTCGTGAGTATATGTTTTAGATGATTTTGAATAAAAATGCTTCGCTACCAAACCTTCTTATTTTCGAGTACCGTTACTTCTGAATAGAAATATTCGCTTTGTTTAATGATAGAAATTTGCAATTGAATTGTTTTTAACACTTTCTAAAATAGTTGAAATGTGTTTAAATTCGGTTTGTCTGTCTATCGTTCGTTGCTCTAACTCGTGTAAATATACTCGGATTGCCTTGCAATTAGTATATGCTGTTGAAGTTTACTATGGCATTTTCAGGATTTAAGATAAAGGGTGTAGCAGTTATAGTTCGTTTCCAGGGACACTCAAAAGAATTCGTTATAAAAGAATCTATGGGGAAAATCGTTCGCGGGTATTTTAATGATGTTACACTATTTCAAGCATATTGAAATTGATATACATCACTGATGTGCACTACAAGTGGATTACTATAGAATATGATGTGCATAGCATTTATTGTTCATTTACAGGGATACACAAAATAATTCGTCTACAGTCGTCGTCTATGAACAATGATTGCTGGGAGTGCATTTTCAGTTATGGCACGAGTTTGTTAAATTTAACTACTTTTTTGCCTATTACTTGGAGTGTATAAATTCTATAGATCATATACAGGGCAACACAAGAGATCTCGAGTATTTCCGTTTATTGACATAAATTTCAGGGGAATTTTCAACTGTGCTATGCGTTTCCTATCTGAAATATATACAGGGCTACAAAAAAAAAAAAAAAAAAAAAAAAAAAATGTATATTTTCCCGACTATTGATGCTAATTTCTCAAATTGGGTTTTCAAATTGTTTACTTAGACATCATATTTCACCTTGTTAAACGGTGAACTTTTGTTACAGTATTCTGGACGTGTTGGAAAGTGTTTCATAATCTATGCTTGAGCATGATTTTTCATTTTCGTTATTTTTCTTGCATTTGGACAAGATTAGTTTTATTCACAATCAATCAGAAAATTCTTAACCACAACACACCGAATCCATGTTTACACCAGAAACAAAAGAAAGAAAGAAATGAAAAGAAATGCTGGAAAAAAAATCCCTAAATCCCCCCTCTGAACTGCATCCAACACATTTCCCTGTGTTCACCACGCCACTGGAGAAATCTGGTGTTTTTCTCACTTACACGAGGGAAATGGAGATCGATGAGCAAGGAATCCCTCCCACTTAGATACGGAGAATCAAGAGAGATTCAGAGCACGAATCAAGGCACCCTCCACCCCCTCAGGGGAGCGCCATGTGACGGCAGGGTTTGATCCGTCAATTGCGGATGCGGAGTAAGGCTATGACATCCGCGTAAAGTGAGACGGACATTTGCGTAATGGACGCAAAGCCCTGTGACGCAAAACCGCCAGCAGATACGATTGGCCGAGGAGGGGGGTATCCAAAGGGCTTAGAGAATGGAAACGCGGATTTCTATTTTGTATTCCTAGCTCAAGCTATGCATTAGCAACTGTGGAAAGAAAATAAAAATAGATACGGAATTCAACGGAATGTGTAGTGCATAGTAAAAAAAAAATACGGAAATAGTTGGTTTTCATTTAATACTACCCAAATTGAATTCTTTAAAGTTGTATTGTTATAAATGGTTGAATTTATTCTAAATAATATATACTTCTTTCAGTTTTATAAGTAATTGTTCGGTCTGAAAACACGATTTCATTCAATTTCATCGACAGACCTCTAAAATAAAATGAAAAGTGTTGAAAACGTTTCTTAACCCCTTCGAGACACGTATACGTGTCGTTTAAGGCGCACGAAATGTTTGAATTTGAACACCAGTACTTTAGTAAAGAAACTTTGGCCTTAGATAATCTCATTGTTAGCGATTTAATAAATTAAAATTTACGATTTAAAATAACTGGTGTGTAAAAGATGCTCATCGCAAAGTAATTAAGTCTATTTTTAAGAAAATATTTCCCTCCACGCAACAACGCGAAATTTTCTGGCACATTGACGGATCCATGTTTATAGATAAAGGCATGAAAATAGCAAGAATGGCTACTGAAGACGTTTAGAAACAAATAGCGTTTTTCAACTTTTGATAAATAGATTACAAACGGGGAAAAAACGACCGTCGACAAAAAATAAGTACTTGTTAAGGGGAACAAAAAATATTGAAATGGCGATAAAATGTATTTATTATTATACAGATATATATAAAGTTTGAACCTTTAAGAATGTCTAACAGATGATCCGATTGGAAAATTTCTAAAATTACTGTCGTATGAGCCGCAAACGTTGAGCCGCGCAAACCGTCGATACGTGCTAAAGTGCAAACTTTAGACTGAATTAACTTAAATCACTCTTTATCAGCAAATTTTGCTGCAATAACTGTTTAACAAGTTAAGAATTTACCTGGTTCTTTTTTTTTTTTTTTAAATAAAGGAAATTATAATCTCTACAAACGGAAAAATAATATATCTGAAAAACAAACAAACTTTTTTTTAAAGTTATAAGTTATCATTTTTGTAAATTTTCAATTATTATTGTAATTGTTTTTATTGTTTATAGATTTTCTTTTGTTTAAGTAAAATAGTGAGACAACGTAGCAATCAACTTAAAGAGGAAATGACGACTCAAAAATAGGGAACCTAGACTTTACCTGGATCATGGTATAAAACTAGTATTGCAAGAATAATTTTGTCGTGCAATATTAAAACTTTTGTTACTAGTTTCTACAATTTAACAAATATATTTTTTTTTCTATAAAACATAAATATACAAATATAAAGTGATGTACGTAATAGTCTAAATTAAGTAGAGGCATTCTAATCGACGATCGAACTTCAGTCAATTTTCGTCATTTCACTTTTTCATCCTTTCTTGCCCCCTGAAGGGGAACTTAGGACTCTTAAACCTTCAAAAAATTCAATTTTTGAATATATATATATGTCACAAAATTGAGGAATTTCGGGCACACTTTGAATTTAACAGCAGTCGCACACTCTGAATTTAAGAGCAGTCGAAGAAAAAATATTATCAACATCTTCAAATTAATGCAGTCGAAATCGGAACTCTACGCAGTAGTAGGCCGAGCAGTATGCAGAATGAAGGAAAGATGAACACAATGGCACCGAATTCATTTATTTTTTTTAAAAAAAATGATCTTAGGTTTCGTGGAAATGCTCTGATTAAATTGATTGCAGACCAAATGTCAAAAAAAATTTCCAAGTCGAACAGTCACTCCTTTTAACAAGCGCCGCCCTTCAAATATTCCATCGTCTAAATCGAACAGTTGCTCATTTAGTCAACGCTAAACGTCAAAATTCTCCACTGAATCAGAATGTGCGAGAGTTTTAAACTCACTTGCGAAAGAACACAAAACACGTCACGTGACCGACCCTCATCGAATCACAAGGGCTTTTAAGGAACTTTTTTAGCATTTCCGGTGGAATTATCTTAACGAAAAACGGTTTCCTTGGCGCGAAGAATCTTCTATAGTTTTTTTACAGAATTCGATAATCTCCTACCAGACACATACCGTATAACAAACCAATTTATCTGCTTTTTCGAATTTAATACGTAATAAAAAAATAAAAAAATGAATCTTTGATGTAGAAAAAAAAAATGAAAGCTTTTCGGAAATATTTTAATAGACATTTAATATTTAATAATAGAATAATTTTACGGGAATAGGGTTTTCTGAGTGGAATTATTTAAGAGATGTGATATTTTACCATTTAATTAAAGAAGTTATAGCAATTTGACTACACGGGAATAATAATAATGAATTTTAATAATGGATTAAAATAAAGATGTTCTATTTAAAGAATAACTTAAAAAAGCTATCGCCCATCTAACTACTTTCGAATAAATATTATTAAGTGGATTAGGATAAACTGGCTTTACATATGGATAGTAAAGGATTATTTTAAGAATAAGGATTATTTTAATAAGCCGGGGTTATATACGGAACATTATTAAATGGAAAAATTTTGTAGTATAATTTAGCAGATTGCGGAAAAAATTAAATTTTGTAATATATATATATATATATATATATATATATCAAAGAGCAATACTTTCTGAGCACTTTAAAACAAAATGAATTCACTCTTAATAGTTGTGAAATATGGAATAGTTTCAAAAAATATATTTCTTTAAAGCCATTTTTTCTCTAAATGTCTTTTCAGGCATTGCGCGCAAAGTAGTTAAAAAACTTTTCAATATTTTTTTCATGAAATTTTAGTGTATGTTAGCTTTATAAAGTAAACCTAAATTTTTAGGGTTTTTTTATGTACATAGATATTTCTGCTTTATATTTCTAAAAAAAAAAAAAAAAAAAAAAAAATACATAATCAAGATACAGTTTTGTTTTTAAAACATAAAAATGCTATAAATAAACATTTTTTTTTTTTTTTTAGGTTAAGTGCAAGCACAAGACTCTCAAGTATAATTTGATACCGAAAACTCTTTTGTAATCATGCGCGCAACCAGTAAATCCGATTTTCTGCTCGAAAATTAGAAAAAAAAAAAACTTTAAAAACTAATTTTTTCAAGATGATCTAAAAAAAAAAGATGCAATATAAAAAGAAACATGTATCTATTACTGCCTTTAAAAAATGTGTTTTTGTAATGAATGCTTTTCAGGAGATATAAATGACAAAAATGGTCTTTTATTTTAATTTTTTTTTAATTTTTCGATATTTTGACAGTGTTAAGTTCTCTTAAATAAAATAGATTGCCAGTGAAACGATTGAGCATTAATTGGAGCCTACTGATTTGACAGAAAGTTGCCCACAGTGCTTAGACGAGGATATTATTAATAACACTTCACTGTATACATTTTAGTTCTCTTGTTTCTGAATTCGCTTGCTTAAAATCTGCAATAATATTTTCAAAGGATCAAAATAAAAAAAATTCATGGGTATAAAATCCAACTGTAATTCAAAGAGAAAAAAAAAACAGCTTATATTTTACACAAATCTACTCCCCATTACCATTTTACAATATAATAGCTTTAACTCTCCCTCACCCATGCAAGGGGACTCTAAATCTCGTTTTTATGAGGTGTTTGACATATTAGCCAACAGATGTGAATATACTAACGAGTATATCACTTTCAGATTTTTTATCCTCTTTTTTAACTGCGGTCGCATAAACATCGGTGGTTTTTTTTTATGACAGCATGCTCGATTTAACTTCGCAGTTCAGTGATAAAATAGCCGTTTAACCACCACTTTGTATTGGGGGATCGCTAAAATGGATAATAGATATCATGTTACTCATTTTTAATTTGGTTATGAATAAGCAAGGAAGAAAATATTTTACAATACGCATTGTTTGTGACATCTTGAATTTGTAACTCTTTTTTTTTTTTTTTTTTTTTTTTTTTTTTTTTTTTTTTTTACACTCTTTTATTACATTCTCAACTTGGTTTTTAACACTTTCCAACATAGTTGAAAAGTGTTTATGAATTCGGCTTGTCTGTCTGTCCGTGCTCTAACTCGTGTAAATATACTCGGATTGTCATGCAATTGATATATGTTATTGAGGTTTACTATGGCATGTTCGGTATTGAAAATGAAGTGTGTAGAACTTATAGTTCCTTTACAGAGACACTCAAAAGAATTCCATTACATTACGGTTTCATTATAGATAACTGTTACATCATTCATTAGTTACTTCTTGTTTTTTACATGGTCGAATTTAAAAGTGTTTAAAGTATGAATGTTGAAGTATTCAGTATTTAATTATAGTAATATATTAAATATTATGTATATTATTTCTCCTGTCAACATCTTGTCAACAACTAAGAAAATGCGATATACAGAACGACGAATGAGATACCATATGAAAAGATTTTGAACAGGCTTCTGACATAATACACTTACATTTTCATAAAATCCCTTTTTTTTTTTTTTATTAAAATTTGCTGATAATTAAAAATTAAATCGGCATTGTTTTCATAAATGAAATGAAAGGTTTTCTTCAAATTAGTGTTGCCACAAAAATAAAATTTCGGATTATATCATGCTGAACAATGATTATATAAAAAAAAAGCACAAAAAAGATAAAGTGTGACACCTCCGCGCGTGTTTATTCTATATTTATGCTTAAAAAGCAAAATTGAAATTGCAATGTTTAGGAGAAAAAGACACTGAAAAAATCATGGATTGTCCCATGTTTTTTTTTTTCTTTTTGTTTTCGATACAGTTAAAATACAATTTTTAAATTATTTTTTCCTTGAGCGTGCCTTTTTGTAAGTTTGATGAAATAAATGAGCTGATATTCTGACTTGACTAATTAATGTTAATATAGCAGACACAACGGGGTCGGGACAACTTTTTTGTGGTGCTATTTTGGTGAGAAAACTCCATTTTCGAATACCTGTTAGGCCTAGCTTGCGAAAACATGTTAGTTTTATTTTATAATAAAATTGTATTATAATTTTACTTTAAAACACACACATTTGATTTTATTATTACACACAGTTTTCTTTAACACACACATTATTTTTATTAGACATTTTTTAGTTTTATTTATTAATTATTTTTATATTACTAGGGGGATCTGCCCCCTGCTCGCTACGCTCACCAACCCCCGTTCTGATTTCACAGCCTCTTAAAACCTGGTAATGTATCCTGTTTTAAAAAGATGATGATGATGATGATATAACGAACGGCGACTTTCTTCTGTAATCAGGTTATAATGCTTTTTCATTTAATTCATCTTTTTTATTTTTAATATTCATGTGTAAACACAATTTTTATCACGTAATTTTCTTTATTTCCTGCTTTCAACACGTGATCATTTAATTATTATTTTAAACTTTCATTATTGTCTTTAATAATCTCGCGCAAATACATTTTTTATTTGAGATAAAACATAATCCTTTGTGCTTATTTAGAAATTGGCAACAATATAAAAAAAATTACTTTTTCAATAAAAGATTTTTTACTCGATTTTTAAGGATTTTTTTAGTTTTTATTGTCCGACCGTGATAATTTTTTTAATTTTCTGAAAGCTTGTTATATTTCGCGTCTGGTGGTAGGATTTTCGAATCCGTAATGGCTAGAAAAAAAGTAATAGCTCCTCAAAAAAGTCTCTAGTAAAAAAGCGATGAGAATAACCCGGAATATCTACGCAGAATTTGATTGGTCCATTTCGTTTTTGGCTCAGTTCCAGATTACTTTTTTTTAATATAGAAGGATTTTATTTTTAATTTATTTACATACACATTTCATTTTATTATAAAATATCAAGTTGCCATACAAAGTTAAAGTCACCGTGTTACCCCGCCAGGCAGAAAATCGCCATTTTGGAGCCAAAAAGAAACCCCGGTGCGTTTGCGACATCTATACCAATGTAGTTTACAGGTATTTTTATTCTTAATGTTTCTTTAGAAGTTTAAATCTATATAAAAAAAAAAAAATACTACAATGCTAAAAAATTTGGATTGCGGTGCGAAATCCTCGCACGGGTCCCACTGGTTTACGTTATTATTAAATTAAATTATTAGTATATTAAGTAGTTCATAATAACTGCAACTTTCAATTTTAAGTATTTCAACTCTTTATTGAGAATTTCAAAATTTTATAACAATTAAATGAACATTTTAAGATGAACGGACATGCATAAAATGCTTTGTCACATTTAGTTATTTTGGGCATCTTATTTAGGTTTTAACTGTTGTAAATGTGCCAAATTTGCCTAAAAGTGTCAATCATGTATCATTAGAAATAGCTTAAATTACAGATAATGATTCAATTTCTAAAAAACAAGTTCGTTTTGAATTAAAAGCACATTATTCAATCTTTTTCAGCCTAATAAAATAAAATAAATTTATATTTATTTAATAAAATGCCAAATATTCCCTAAATGTGACAAAACTATGGGGAATCGCGGCTGTGCCCAAATATTAAGACTCATATAGACACAATGACCTTAATAATATTTTATATTAATTTTCAAAGTGAACAAATATATATATATATATATATATATATATATATATATATATATATATATATATATATATATATATATATATAATTATAATATCTATGAATTTCCAAAAACATATCAAGTTCTTGTATCATTCTACTTAAATCTCCAAAGAGATAATTAATGATAATGTGTAGACAGAATACCACATAGCTAATAGATTGACAAGTGCAATCATAATATTACCATAGCTTGTGCTTCAATGGTAATTGGCCAAAAATACTGAATACATGAAGAAAATTTAAAAAGAGAGAGAGAGAAAAAAAATAATAATTTGGAGTTGCTATCAAGTGAATACAAATGGATTAAGAAATGAAATATGAACCGTATACAATGGAAAATTGGACAACAAGAGAATTAAATCAGAATTGGGTATGAAAAAACACATGTAGATATAATCATCAGCCTGGATGTACCCACATGTGTTTTAAAAAATAATTCAGTATTTCATAATTCTACTGGCATATACACTAAGATCAGTAGAATCACCCAGGTATACTGAATTATTACCAGAAAACAATTGGAAATATTAAAATTTGAAATAATAAAATTGGAAATAAAAAACCCGTGGAGAATAGATAAAATATTTCACTCACATCAATTATCCTAAAATCTGTATACAACACCTCACTGAATTACTACCTGATATCAGTTTGAAATAATAAAATTGGAAATAAAAACCCGTAAAGAGTAGATAAAATATTTTACTCACAATAATTATCGAGAATCCTTAAACATCACAAGTTCTTAATGATACCACACGTCCACATGGCACACATCATGAAATATTTTATACTTGTTGACATAGTCGACTTGAGAGAAATTATTTGAAAGTCAAGTTGAGAGCACATCTTTTGAAATATTACCCTAACTATGACACCCCAACACAAATTGATTCAAAAACACACAAATTTATTCTTATGATAATACACTAATAACAAAATTATATCCATGAATATACAAATACTCCATTCAATTTTAATCCCTAAAAGTAAAATTAATATACAAGCGATAGCGCCCTCTATATGTAAATTAAATATAATATTAACAATATTATCAACATCTACCTGACATGTAAGGTGCCTCCATCTATTGGTATGATAATTATTCAAAATTAAGATTGAGTTATATATCCACTATATTAGATTTAATTATACATACAAACAGTAAAAAACAATACTACCTTGTAGTTTTACATAAAAATCGTACAAAATCCCACTATATGAATAAATTTACCCAGAATTAAATCCATCTTACACAGCATTTCAAATATTCTTAACAAGAGTATGTATTATGTAAAAGAGATATTATTTTTATTTTTAATACAAAATGCTGGTGCTGCCATCTGTGTTAATCCACTTATATATATATATATATATATATATATATATATTATAGAATTTATATAAAATAATTAATGTTTTATTTTATTTTTTTAATGTTTTATTTTACTTCTACATAAATATATTAATGTTTTATTTTTTATTTTACTTCTACTTTAATATATAATATAATTTAGAGATTGATTTAAATATCAAATATATCATAAACAATTTAAAATATCTCAAAATTTATAAAAAAAAATTAAATTAAATTAATAGTATTACTACTGTGTTGCAATCTTTATAATGCAATGCAGTATTTAAAAGACTTAATATTAAACTTTCAAAAAAAAAAAACTATATATATATATATATATATATATATATTGCATATAGATATGTTTGTGATTTATAATCATTAATGTTATCCATGTATAATTTTATGTGTTTTTTTGTATAAGTTAATTTATATATGTTTTAAAACAACATCAGTAACACTTAAAACAGAGGTGATCGGCTAAACGCACTATCACAGACTATATAAAGTATATATAATGTTCAATCAATTAATAAATGTCCTTATATGTTTTAATTGTATTTATGTATGTTATAATTGTAATTTGCTATATCTTTTGTTATATGTTATCGCACACTAAAACAATAATTTAAAACGTACCATGTTTATATTTATATGATACTAGGGGGCCTAACCCCAGCAAGCTACGCTCACCAACCCCCACTCAGATTTCGAGGCCTCTAAAAACATGACAGCGTGCTTTGTTTTAAAAACTATTGGTAAATCTGTAATTGGGTTGCCATGTTTTAAAGTTTTAATGGGGCATTTTTTGATTATCATGGACTCATACACAGCTGTTGCGACAACTGACGACTGTTTTCGGGATTGATAAGTAAAATCAATTACAACTTCCAAACCAGCTTGCATAAAATGGTTAGGTTTAAATTGTGGCTACCTCTCGGACTTTTATAACAACGATCTGTATTCTATTCTTCCTTTGCGTTTAAGGATGAGAAAAATTCCATCTGCTTGTGAATAACATTAAGAATCACTGTATTGAAAAGTACTATGTTATAGACATTTTCAGTAACAGATTTTAATTTTCTCTCTATTTTAGTGCACCATCATGCATATTTCCATGTTATTTTAAATACGTAAATTATTTATTTTAATTAATATGTATTTCTAATAATTATTTATCATACAAAATTAATTAAATATTTTGTGCATGCATGCCTGTATTTATTTGGCATCAATTGATGAGATATTTAAACAAATTTGCTATCCGCGATAATTTTACACCATGTTAGGTCACTTGAATATTGTCCATAAGAAAATCGGGTACTTTTCCAGTATAGGATCCTTTGCTTTTACGTTTGGCGTAATTCGAGCTTCAAAAAGGGATAGATTCGTTAATATACATAGATTTGTTGCCAAAATTATGAAAACAAACCCAATGAACTTTTGGTGCTTTTCTATTATAGGGGTCTTGACGCTTTTTTAAAAATCTTGGCGCAATTTGGGCATCAGAAAGTGAGATTTGGTGCCAAATGACATAAACAGCCATGGAAACAAATTCGACGGTTTTTTTGTTTATATGCGTATTTTAATTATACGTATATTATTATTGTTTTTTCTATACAAATTACTTCTGATTATATATAAAATAGGATAAATGACATTTTACGCTAAACAAATTGTATAAATATTTTTTTGCTCCTTTCTTTTGCGTTTACATAAATGACGTCATTTGGACGAATTTATTCAAAATATTTTCAGTTTATAAATTAAATTAAATGCTGACAGACGATTGAATCCTGACGATAGAAATGTGATTTTTTTTTTTCAAATTTTCCTGAAAAACATAATTTAATCACAATCTTGCCTTCATTATCGATTGAAATAAAAGATAAATTCAATTTCAATTTGAAAATGACGAATAAAAAGAATTCAATAATCCCTATCGGGATCCTTTTCAATTTTTATTCCTTTTTTGTCACAAAAAAACTGAGTAATTAGTTGCCATCATTACAGAAATGTCATTAAAATTAGAAAAAAATTAATATCTCGAAAACTAATTCCAATTTCAAAATTCTATTACCAGCTTTGACATCCGCGGATTTTTATGGACAATTGATATTAATTACACCATCAAGCATTCAATATTTTATTAAAAATAGCCCTGAAACGTAATCAGTCGTTTAATCAGTCGTTTCATAAAATCGTTTCATAAAATCGTTTCACAAATTCGTTTCATTAGGATTTTATATATATAGGGTAGATAATAAATGTTATTTAAAAGAGTTGATGATTGAATTTATCATAAAGATTGGATAACCATATATTTTTGCATGATCTCGAATAAATCTAATATTTTTGTTTTTATTTATAGCTGAGCATAGGTATTTTATACGATGAAGATAATTGATAATTATATTTTTATAAACTGATTTATGTAAACATGAAGCAAAATTGGTAAAAATATTTACTTTAAATGGAAAATCAAATCTCTTATCATAAATATCAAAAATGAATTTATAATTATCATTAATATTAATTTTTAAGTCAAGAAAATTTATATTATTGTTAATTAAATCATTTTCGCTTAATTTAAGCTGATTAGGATAAAAATTGAGTGGTGATGTGCAATTTTTATCATTGAAATAAAATATGATAATGTCATCAATATAGCGATAAAATACATAATCATTGTTCGGACTAATATTTCTTTCATAATAATATAAGTAAAGGTCAGACAGAATACTAGAAGCGGTCCCGCCCTGCGGAATTCCCTGGCATTGTTTATAAATAATATTGTCATATATGATGTAATTATTATGCAATGTAAAATTTAGTAAAGTTTTTAAAAAATTTACGGAAATATGTTCTTTTAATTTTAATTGAGATTTAAATTCTTTAAATAATATACACATTGTTTTATGTAAGTCTTTTACATCAATGTTATTAAATAAATCATTAAAATCTAATGTTTTTATGAATTTTACCGGATTGATATTAAGTATTTTATTAATAGGTTGAAAACTGTTTTTTAGGCAATATTGGTTATTATGTTTTAACGTTATATCATATATCTGCTTTAAAATATTAAGTAGTAAATTGCTTGCATTATTATTATATGTGTTACACCCGATAGTAACTGTGCGAAATTTAATTGGATTTTTATGAAATTTTGGAATATTTCAAATTTTAATTTGCTTAAAAGGCATATAGCCAGCATAGTGAAAAAGTACCCAAGCTGGGACTCGAACCCGGGTCATCAGTATAGCGCACTGACGTTCTACCAACTGAACACCTTGGAACAATACTCAGCCTGGCACTTTCTCACTGTAAGATGTTAGCAAGGCTATAAACTCAGCACAAGAAAGCATATTTTAAGTGAGCCATTGTGATATTGATTGCCATTGTGCATAAACTTTTGAGACAGTTTTGTTTGAACATATTTTAAATTATATTTTTTGGGGCAAACACGAAACCAAAGAAAATCCAGCATCGATAATTGATACTTTTATATTTAAAAATGAGTCAGAAAATATGTTAAAAAGTTTCGCATTGTTGTTCAGCGACGAGAACTAATTTTTTGATAATCGCCTTAAAAAGGTATGGATCCATGTTTTCCATGACTTCATGCACAAAGAAAGAGAAAAGTAAGAAAAAAATTCTATTTATATTCATAAATGACAACAAAGTATATGTAGTGGCATACCAGATACACGTATAAGCACGAATACTAAAATACTTTTCTATACTTCCTTTGATCCTCTTGGCTAAAGCCCTCCAATGACACTGATTCTGGTGAAATCGGATTTATTTTTTTCTTTTTCTTTATGTATGACGTCGCGGAAAAAATCGGCCAGTATCTCGCGAACGATTGATTTCCAAGCGAGTAGTTAGTTCGTTATATTTTTCTGGGTCCTCATGGCAATAGCTTTCCAACAGCACCATTCTTGACAAATTCCGGAACTAACAGTTGAGAACAAGAACTAACAGTTTTCTAATAAGTCGTGTATGTATTATGCTCTAGAGTCAAAATTTTTAAACAACCCTGATTAATCACTAATATCCACGTAAAGACGTTTGAAAGAGATGTTTGACATACTAAAGACATCTTTTCTTTCTTATCACCTGCTCACGGTTATTCCTTTTGTACAGCTAATGGTATTATGACGTACAACGCCGTAAATAAATAAGTCTGTATTCTATAATTATGAAAGTTTTTATTTTCATTTAATGACTACTCATGCTACCATTATTGGAGTATTTCCTCACCAAATCACCTAGAAATTATCTATTATATTCTTACCATCATAACACATCATTTCGCCTGCAATTTAAAACGCACATATGGAGACATCCCCGGCATTTCGATTGACACCTTAATTATATTATCGCGAGCAAAATCAATTCGCTGTTATTTTGCGATTTCATTCCTGACAACCCCGGAGCGAGAATTATGTCTTCATCTTGTTAAGGAAGACAAGTTATCGCAGAGAGCAAAGAGTGGTAGAAAAGACAGAAAAAACCTGTTTCGGAAGAGGTGAGAAACATCCAAATAAATCTGGTAACGGAATGCTAGGGATTTTCATTTTATTTATTTATTTTATATAAGGGGAAACTAGAAATTAGGAATGCGTGTTAAACAAGGTAAAATCATTGATATATTTGGTCTATACTCATTCAAATTCTATCTTAAAGGATATTGAACACTACATTGTGTAAAAAAGACATTTGTTTCTTAATCTACACAAATATAATATAACCAGTAACGAAAATATACAATAACCTCATCCAAGTTACCCGATTCCGAAAACCGTTTTGCTACAACTAATTTTCAGAAACGTTTCTGAGGTTTTAATTTTTATTATTATTATTATTATTATTATTATTATTATTATTATTATTATTATTATTATTATTATAGTGTATTAATCAGTTTTGTCAAACCGCAATATTGGTTTTTAGGATGCTATAAATTCTCAATTAAACATTTTCAGCTGCATAATTAAATTTATACATGCAAGATAACAAAATAATAATTTTAATCTTAGTGTTAATTGTTTCTTAATCTACAAAAATATAATATAACCAAAAACGAAAATATACAATAACCTCTTCCAAGTTACCCGATTCCGAAAAGCGTTTTGCTACAACTAATTTTCAGAAACGTTTCTGAGGTTTTTATTTTTATTTTTATTATTATTATTATTATTATTATAGTGTATTAATCAGTTTTGTTAAACCGCAATATTGGTTTTTAGGATGCTATAAATTCTCAATTAAACATTTTCAGCTGCATAATTAAATTTATACATGCAAGATAACAAAATAATAATTTTAATGTTAGTGTTAATTGTTTCTTAATCTACAAAAATATAATATAACCAAAAACGAAAATATACAATAACCTCTTCCAAGTTACCCGATTCCGAAAAGCGTTTTGCTGCCTCTAATTTTCGGAAACGTTTCTGACTAGTTTTTATAGTGTATTAATCAGTTTTGTTAAACCGCAATATTGGTTTTTAGGATGCTATAAATTCTCAATTAAACATTTCCAGCTGCATAATTAAATTTATACATGCAAGAGTAATAAATAATAATTTTAATGTTAATGTTAATTATGTTTATTTATCATACCTGTTTTTAAAACATATTTGATGAACATGACAATTTTTACTTGTGAATTGATAGCATCCGGAAAACGTACATATCAGGTTGTGAAAACCGATTAATATATAAAAACTACTCGAAAATGCTTCTGAAAATTAGTGGCAGCAAGAAACTTTGTTTTTATAATATAAATGCTTCTTTAAATCTCGAAAATATATTCGTTTATGATGTTTATTCGGATAAAGCACGCTTTTTGAAATCGAAAAAAAAAAAATTAATAGTGTATGTTAGGGAACCGTCGGTAGCATGATTAATTTTCTATCTTAATAAATTGTTATATCAGTCTTCATATTTTAATATACATTTTCATCTTTCGATAATGGTAAAGAATATTGTTTCGGCTTACCTGAGATTTTCCTTTAGCGCACAGAATATCCACAGTGTATCCAAATATTTATCCCTTTGAATGATCGTCGTGTCACTGTATTTGAATAGTAAGAAACATTATTATTAGAAAATAACATTGTGTGAAATAAGAAGTAGATCCATTTTCCTTTGAATGTAATATTATGATTCTTGGTTAGATATGTACATTTTTATCGCGTTTTGGAGACTGCATATAGGTGCTCCAATTTTACATTATATTTGAGATATATTTACATCATATATATACAAGAGCGTCTTAACTGCTCGGATACATTTTGGAAACTGAGGGAGAATTGTTATTAAGTTCAGTGCACGCGCGCGGGATATCAGCTGTAGGTTGAAGTAGGGAGGTCTGCAGATTTTCACAGTTAATTTGTTTCGACAGTCTCTGGTTTTATTCACTATGTTTTGCATCTGCGGTTATCACTTAAAGTACTTTTAGTTAATTGGGGTCTGGTTTTTAACATGTTCTTTCGATCGTTCACTGCACGTGGAGATTATTAACTGCATAAAAATGGTTTATCCGTCACTCCCCCGTAATCTCCTGTGTGGGGAATGGTTGAAGGTTCAGTTTCTTACGGTGTTTTTCGTACACAGCTTTGGGAGTGGGTTTGGTGAAAGTATCGGCTGTCATTTCTTCACTGGGGCAGTATTGTAAATCAATTTTTCCTTCTTCTTTCATCAGTTTGATGTTGTGGAAACGTATGTCGATGTGTTTGGATCGCTTAGTATCTTTATCATTTTCAGTCATTTTTATACAGGACATATTATCCTCAAATATCGTGATTGGTAGTTTTTGTGGAATGTTGAGATCGCTAAGCAAGTTTGTTATCCAACTTGGTTCTTGTGCTGCGTTGCTAGCTGAAACGTATTCAGCTTCGGCTGACGAAAGTGCAATACAATTTTGCCTTTTTGTGATCCAGTAAATCGGCGATTTTCCGAGCATGAATAGATTTCCTGACGTTGATTTACGTGTTTTCAAGTCACCAGCCCAGTCTGCATCGGCGTATGCTGTTAGGATGGGCTTGCTGTTTGCGCTAAGAGTTAAATTCAAATTTTCTGTAGTTTTAAGGTATGAAATGATTCTTTTCACTGCTGTCCAGTCCTTTTGGCGTGGTGTTTCGTTTCTACGACATAATATGTTGACTGCGGCAGATATGTCAGGACGCGTGATTGTTGATATGTTAAGTAATGTGCCTGTGGCTTGTCGATATTTCGTGTTATTAGGTAAAAGATTATCATCGTCCTCAAGTCTGTTGAATCCAGCAATCATGGGTGTGTAATGAGGTTTCATGTCGTTTAAATTCAGTTTTTTCACTAGTTCGTGTATTTTATTATTTTGATTTAGGTAATATGTATAGTTGATTTTATTAATGTTTATGCCTAGGTAATTATTCACTTCTCCTAAGTTTTTCAGTTCATATTCTTTCTTAAGTTGGTTTATTGTTTCTTCGATATCACTGTCCTTTCCTGCTATCAGGATATCGTCTACATAGATGATGATGTATATCGGATTTTCTTGATTTGATTTAAAGTACAGACATGGATCATTTTTGCTCTGTATGAAGTTATTGTTTTTGAGTGTTTCCGATATTTTGGTGTACCAGGCCTTTGCGGCTTGCTTAAGACCGTAGATAGCCTTCTGAAGTTTACAAACTTTTCTCTCATCGCCGGGTTTAATATACCCGTCTGGTTGACTCATATAAACAGTTTCAGTTAATTCACCATGCAAGAATGCTGTGGTGATGTCAACATGTTTCACGTTCAAATTTTTATGCAATGCGGAGATGAGAAATGCACGTATTGTAGCGTGCGAAACTACTGGTGCGAATGTTTGATCATAGTCAATCCCGAATCTTTGACTATATCCTTGTGCTACTAAACGTGCTTTATAGCTTTGAATATTTCCTAAATTGTCCTTTTTTAGTTTAAAAGTCCATTTTGAACCGATAATTTTTGTTCCGGGTGGTGGATCTGTTAAAGTCCAAGTGTTATTTTTTCTTAGGCATTGTATTTCATTTTGTGTTGCTTTTATCCAATTTTGTTTGTCATTAATATTTTCCATTTTTTCGATATCTTCCCAATTTTCGGGAATGTTTTCAGATGAACTATTTATGAGACAAACATGTCTGTCAGGAGGAACGCCTCTATTTGTCCTATTAGACCTTCTTGGTTCAATTGGTTGCTGTTTGGGCACGGATGGTGTCTCCTCACTGTCAATTTTTATTTCTAAGTGATTTTCATGTCTATCCGGTAATTGTGTATTGTCATCGGATGTTTTTGTGGTGTTTTGTATCTCCTCAATGTTATCTGAGTGTACATTTTCATTTTCAAGAAATTTCACCGTTCTCGCTATTATAATTTGTTTTCCTTGTGTGTGAATTCTATAACCAGTCGATCGTGTGTCATAGCCTACGAACGTTCCGGTTTGAGCCCTGTTATCAAGTTTTCCTCTATTTACTTTATCGACGTAAAATAGCGCTTTACAACCGAATGTTCTTAAGTGTTTTAAATTCGGTTTAACTCCTTTCCATAATTCGTAAGGTGTTCTGTTGTTATTTGCTTTGGTTGGGAGTCGGTTTTGTAAGTATGTTGCGGTGTTTATGGCTTCACCTCAAAAATGTTTGCTTAATTTTGCTTGTGATAGCATACTTCTAGTCATATCTAATAAACTTTTATTTTTTCTCTCCGCAACTCCATTCTGGCTCGGATTATGCGGGACAGTCAATTGGTGCAAAATTCCGTTCTGTTTTAAGTATTCATCTATCTCGTGATTTACATATTCACGACCGTTATCCGATCTAATTTCCTTAGGTTTTTTACCGAACTCATCGTATATCATCGTTATATACTCTTTTATCTTTTCAGCAACTTCGCTCTTTTTAGATAATAAATATATCGTAGTATATCGGGAATAATCATCAATAAGAGTCATAAAATAAATTTTTCCGCCTAAAGTCGGTGTGTCTAGAGGACCACATACGTCACTGTGAATCAAATCCACAATATTAGTAGCTCGGTTTGTTGCTGATTTAGGATACGGCATGTTAGTTAATTTAGTTTCGATACAAGTTACGCATGTTTTATTTTTATGTTTACAATTTCCTATCTTTATTCCGTCCGCATAAGTTGATTTGTTATTATAGATTTAATCGCGTCATAATCTCTGTGACCTAGTCTGCGATGCCAGAGATGTATGCATTGTTTGCTGTCACAGTTATACGTTATGTTTACATAATTTTGTGGTTCTTCCACATCGTCTATTTCCTCAATAATGTATAAATTTTCCTCATTTTTCGCCCTAATATATATTTATTCATCAAAGATCAAATCGCATTTATTATCGTCGAAGATTAGTTTACACCCGTTTTTAGCGGCTTTACTAACCGAAATTAGGTTCGACTCTAAGTCTGGGACATAAAGCACTTCGCGTAATTTCGTTGGTTTTTCTTTTCCTTCGGGGGTTAATGTTTTTATAAAAACTTCTCCTGAACCTAACGCCGTCAGTTTATTACCATTCGCGATCGTTACTGAAGTTTTATTATAATCAATGAATTTACTAAATAGGCTTTTATCGTTACAAATGTGCGAGGTAGATCCTGAATTGAGAATCCAGTTATTTTTGCCTATTTTTTCGGTGATTAATGCTTTATCTTGCGTTTGATCATTTGCGTATTTTCTTTCGTTTGGAATTTTATTTTCTCTACGAGTTTCGGTCTTTTCATAACATAATAAAGATGAGAAATTCTTTTTATTTTTGTTTTGATTATTACGAGGATTTCCGGATTGTACCGTTTTTCTGCTCTTGTAGTGCCAGCATTCGTAAGTGGAATGATTTTTCATTTTACAGTTATTGCAATATTTTTGTTCTCTTCTATTTTCAGTGTGTGCATATCTCCTATTTGTTTTAAATGCTCTCTCGTTGTTGTTATATCCGCTATGTGATTGTTCTGACATTTCATGTCTACGATTATATTCGTCCGTTAATTTGTTTTTGATAAAATCAGGGGTGAGCTCGTTTTCCGGTCTCGCCTCCAACGCAGTTATCAAAGTATTGGAACTGGGGGAAGAGAACACAGAAATAGCGCGGAAATATGTGAATCGCTAATATTTTCTCCAAATGGCATTCAGTTTATCTATAATTTGCAAGATATTAGTGATATGCGTGATCATGTTTCCACCCTCCGCTAATTTAGTACTGTATAGTTTCCGTAACAGGTAAAGCTTACTAGATAAATTGCTTCTCTCATGTATATTTTTCAGAGCTTTCCATGTTAATTTGGCAGTATCTAAGTTTTTTACATTTACGATTTGAGAATCATCGATGCTTAAGTTTATTAGAGCCCTAGTCTTTCGATCCTTTTTGTTCCATGCGGGGTCGGGTGGATCCGGTGGATCTAGTGCTATAATATCGTCGAGTTCCTCTTTAATCAGGAACATCTGCATCTTGAACTTCCATGTACTATAATTTGTAGAATTGAGTTTCTCAATAAATTGAGTATTTTCTTTTATCGCATTCATTATTTCTTTTTTAGTGATCTTTTATTTATTATTATATTTTTAGAAATTGTTATATTATCGTTTTTAATACTGGGATATTCTATTTCCAGTCTTTCATAATCTTTGTTAGGGAAACCGTCGGTAGCATGATTAATTTTCTATCTTAATAAATTGTTATATCAGTCTTCATATTTTAATATACATTTTCATCTTTCGATAATGGTAAAGAATATTGTTTCGGCTTACCTGAGATTTTCCTTTAGCGCACAGAATATCCAAATATTTATCCCTTTGAATGATCGTCGTGTCACTGTATTTGAATAGTAAGAAACATTATTATTAGAAAATAACATTGTGTGAAATAAGAAGTAGATCCATTTTCCTTTGAATATAATATTATGATTCTTGGCTAGATATGTACATTTTTATCGCGTTTTGGAGACTGCATATAGGTGCTCCAATTTTACATTATATTTGAGATATATTTACATCATATATATACAAGAGCGTCTTAACTGCTCGGATACATTTTGGAAACTGAGGGAGAATTGTTATTAAGTTCAGTGCACGCGTGCGGGATATCAGCTGTAGGTTGAAGTAGGGAGGTCTGCAGAATTTCACAGTTAATTGGTTTCGACAGTCTCTGGTTTTATTCACTATGTTTTGCATCTGCGGTTATCACTTAAAGTACTTATAGTTAATTGGGGTCTGGTTTTTAACATGTTCTTTCGATCGTTCACTGCACCTGGAGATTATTAACTGCATAAAAAAGGTTTCTCCGTCAGTGTAACCCTTTTATTCTGCTTGGCAGGATTTTCTGTCAACATATATTTTCAGGAATAGTATCACTAATTTCAAAATGTAATATTTGTTTTATCTAATGGCAGAAATTTACAATTAAATAAGAAAAAGATTGTTACTTAAAAATAGGGGTGTTCATAAGTTAAAACTGTATGAATATTGTATTTTTCACCTGTATAAGATACAAAAACATGTAAAAACAACATCAGTCCATTTTGTTACTTATTTGTAACCTTCCACTAATACATTTCGTCTTTGCGTTCTTGGATAAAATCTTATTACTAGATTTGGTGTTGGCCCATAAATACTCACGTCCTTTGATTGCGTTATTTCTCGCTGATAATTCTTCTGCCAAGCACATAACACCAATAATTCAATGATAAATGCCAAATATGTCTTTAAGCATCAATAATATTAGTCCGTCTCAAAAGTTTAAGTATTCTGCAAATCTGGTTAAAAAATTTGAAGAAGGAAATAGATGGAGCCAATTTACAATAAATACTCGATATTTAATCAAAATAAAATAAAATAAAATAAGCAATTTTTGTTGGTTAAAATAAAAATTATAATAATTTTTATTCAATTTACTTTTTTTCTTGGAGAAATAACGTCTCAAAAGTTTAAGCACTTTATGCAAATTATTTTAGAAACTCTGGATTGGACGGGTGTAATGACATTGTATGACGTCGTATTCCAGCTTTATAAAAATATAAAGTGGAGAAATGATTTTCACTCGTTTTAAAAAAGCCGAAGGATACAGAATTCGCAAAAGGTGCGATTTTAAAAGTTTTTAAATTGAAATCACAAAATAAAACTGTTTCTGAGATTGCAAAAATTGTAAATTAATCAAAGTTCGGTGTATATCAATTACTCTCTAAAAAATATCATTTAAACTGGAAACCAAGATGTGGATGACTACGTATGACGACTGTTCAGACGGATCAGAGTATGCGGAGATTGGTGTCTAAACAAAATTTGTCCATAATACGGCAAATTAAATATAACCTCGGTGTAGATGTCTAAAGACACTGTACATAGACGTATTAAAGAATGTGATTACATCATACTAAATAAAGTAGCTCTCTAGAGATGGCATGTAGTAATACATACATAATAGGTTTAGAGAAAAAAAAAAGCAGAAAAAATAAATATATAAAATGATGAAAGATGCCAGATAAATAAAATAAATATAACCCGATCACAATTTGAATAAAAAAATGGAATTTAGAAATCAAATGACATTAAATGCAATTCGAAAATCGACATGTGACTATGTATAATCATCAATTTGGTAGTATATATGTGTGTGTGTGAATAAGTGTAATCAAAATTTAATTAAACAAGTACTTTTCTGTTATCCGGGTGCAAATCTTGCTCCGAAATTTTTTTCTCGCCAACACCAGCTTTTATTTTTGCGCGTGTAAATTAGAAACAATGAATTTAATTTCATATAAAATGTTTTGTTTAAGATACTATTTCTTATTCATTTTTTTTTTAAATTATTAAATGAGTGAAAGATTTATATTTTAAATAAAAATGAGTACAATGCGATTGAAAGAATATTTGTCAGTTTATCACCTGCGCCCGGCTAACAGAAAAAGTACCTTAAAATTAATTTATTAATTTCTAATTAAGTTCTAAATATATTCAAATGTTGTATTATCAAGGAAACGCATCTGTATATTGTTTTTATAATTCTTGCACATCTAGAAGTCAGTAAAAAATCTATTACAAAATTCCGTCTTTACATACACGAAGAACGTTAAGTTAAATAAAAGAGAGTGAAAATTAGAGTTATTACTTACCCATCATAGGTAGTATAGGGTAAGTCTTGTAATCTTTTTGAAAATCGAAAAAAAAAAGTTGACGGATTTACACGTTTTAGACACTGGAGATTCCGAAAAACATATTTTTAGAAAAAAAAATTTGCCGTCCGTCTGTGTGTGTGTTAAACGCTCTACCTCCCAAACAAATTGAGATAGAGACCTTGAAATTTGGTATGTACTTAGTAGGTAATAATGGAAAGAAGATTATTGAATTTCAGTAACCTCGATTATCCGGAACTATTTTTTTCGGACTCTCGAAATATTCGATCTGATAAAAGGTATAAAAAATTTTTCTAAATTGTTTATTTGAAGGAGCGAATACAAAAGACAATAAAAAAACATAAATTTTGCATAAAGAATGAAGTCGATCGGATAATGAGTTGGCGAGATATTTGTAATTATATATTCCACACTCTCCGATTTTTCATGACCCTGTATTTCATTCGAATTTCAATTCAAAGATATATTTTAATTGGAAATGAGACTCTTAATCCGAGGCAGTAAACCGTTAGTTAATAGGATTATCAATTTTGGAGTTATAAGGATGTTTCTTTTACGCAATTCAGTAATAGAGCCTTTAAAGCGAGGCTAACGAAAAAGGCAGGCTACCGCGGTGCATTCAACTTATCCTTTTTTACAGACCGCTAGAGTGACGTGATGCTCTTTTCGTACATCTGTATTGGTGCATTCGAGCATCACGTGACTCCAGCGGTCTGTAAAAAAAAGATACACGTAAGGCACCGCGGTAGTCTTTATTTTTCGTTAGCCTCGCTTTAAAGTTTATGACGTCATCAAGCTACGATTTTATTCGAATTGCAATGCATTTTATAAATAGTTTACACATGTTTTATTTTCATATTTTACATTATGCATATCCATGAGGGGTGAGTATTACGGTGGACCCCAATGCCTAGTTTTTCTCAATCTATACTAATATTATAAAGGAGTAAATCTTGTTTGTTTGCTTGTAGGGGGTAATCTCTGGAACTACAGAACCGATTTCAAAAGAGATGGTGGCAAATTGATGGTGACAACCCCTGCTCCAACATAGGCTATATTTTATGTCGGTGCCACTAACCCCAGGGGGTGCAGGAGCAAAAAACGTTCTAAAATTGCGATTTTTCAGTTATCACACTGGCTGTCAAGCCCTGAGAGCTTGGCAGCCGGTTCTGTATGTATGTATGTACGTACGTAATGCGATAACTCTTCATAGAAATATCCGTTTTCCTTCAAATTTTGTTTATAGGTTCACTGTGTTAAGGCGCTTCCCTGATTAGTTTTCGGGATTGATTGGTTAAGTATAAAAGGGGGGGAACAAGGGGCTAATTCCCCCCCCCCCTTAATTTATATAAATGGGTTTTTCATGCAGAATTATTCCGTTTTCCTTCAAATTTTGTTTATAGGTTCACTGAGTTAAGGCGCTTCCCTGATTAGTTTTCGGGATTCATTGGTCAAGTATAAAGGGGGGGAACAAGGGTCTAATTCCCCCCCTCCTTAATTTATATAAATGGGTTTTTCATGCAGAATTATTCCGTTTCCCTTCAAATTTTGTTTATAGGTTCACTGAGTTAAGGCGCTTCCCTGATTAGTTTACGGGTTTGATTAGTTAAGTATAAAGGGGAGGGATCAGGGGGGCTAATCCCCCCCTTAATTTATATAAATGGGTTTTTCATGCAGAATTATTCCGTTTTCCTTCAAATTTTGTTTATAGGTTCATTGGGTTAAGACGCTTCCCTGATTACTTTTCGGGATTGATTGGTTAAGTATAAAGGGGGGGGGGACAAGGGGCTAATTCCCCCCCCCCCCTTAATTTATATAAATGGGTTTTTCATGCAGAATTATTCCGTTTTCCTTCAAATTTTGTTTATAGGTTCACTGTGTTAAGGCGCTTCCCTGATTAGTTTTCGGGATTGATTGGTTAAGTATAAAGGGGGGTTAACGGGGGGATAATCCCCCCCCCTTAATTTATATAAATGGGTTTTTCATGCAGAATTATTCTATTTGCTTCAAAATTTGTTCATAGATTCATTGGGTTAAGACGCTTCCCTGATTAGTTTTCGGGATTGATTGATTAAGTATAAAGGGGGGGAACGGGGGCTAATACCCCCCTTAATTTATGTAAATGGGTTTTTCATGCAGAATTATCCCATTTCTTTCAAATTTTATTTATAGGTTCACTGTGTTAAGGCGCATCTCTGATTAGTTTTCGGGATTGATTGGTTAAGTATAAAGGGGGGGAACAAGGGGCTAATTCCCCCTTATCTATACTAATATATAAAGTAGTAAAGATTGTTTGTTTGTTTGTTTGTTTGTTTGTAGGGGGTAATCTCTGGAACCACTGAAGCGATTTTAAAAGTGATGGTGGCAAATTAATGGTGACAATCCCTGCTCCAACATAGGCTATATTTTATGTCGGTGCCACCACCCCCAGGGGGGTTCAGGAGCGAAAAACGTTCTAAAATTTCGATTTTTTGTGTACTGAAGGAGATAGAAGTATCAAATTTGGTATGGTAGTTACTTATAAGATGTAAATGCTCTCTAAGAACAAATTATAAAAACATTCGCAATTTAAAAGGGTGAGATGAGGAAGAAGCGTTCTAAAAACATTCTAAATTACAATTTCTATGGAATCTCTGAAACTACAGAACCGATTTCAAAAGTGATGGTGGCAAATGGATGGTGACAGTCCCTGCTCCAACATATGCTAAATTTTTTGTCGGTGCCACTGCCCGCAGAGGGTGCAGGAGCGAAAAACGTTCCAAAATTATGATATTTTCAATAATGAAGGAGTTAGGAACTTGACATTTTGTATGGTCGTTACTTACAAGATTTAAATGCTCTATAAGAACAAAATCTAAAAAAATTCGAAATTTAAAAGGCTGAAATAAGCAAAAAATTTTCTAAAAACATTATAAATTACAATTTGTATGGAATGTCTGGAACTACTAAAGCGATTTCAAAAGTGATGGTGGCAAATGGATGGTGACAATCCCTGCTCCAACATAGGCTATATTTTATGTCGGTGCCACTACCCCGAGGGGGTGCAGAAGCGAAAAACGTACTAAAATTGCGATTTTTGCGATGCTGAAGGAGCTGGAAACTTCAAGTTCGGCATGATTGTTATTTATAAGATCTAAATGCGCTCTAAGAACAATTTCTAAAGAAAAATGATCTAATGATTCTGTGATTTTTCAACTATTGAATTTCTAAAATTACCAAATTTCACAATAGAGTACCATAGCGAAACCTTCACGCGTAAAAAGATAATGATAAGGGCGACGTGTCCTGACGTGTATATTGACTATAGCACGAGTCACAAATTATCGTATCCTTATTATTCTGTTACAATATAAAAGTGAATTATGAAATGTCAATATTTTGTTTGATTAAAGGTTCGTTAAGAGAAATTGACCAGCGTAGCGGGCGTAGCTTGCTAATCATTTATAAAGAGCTCCTTAGCACTCACTGTAAGTGAAAATTCTACCTGTAAACGAAAAAAGTAAAAAAACAAAACAAAAATCCCCTGTTGAAAGAGTCGTAACTTTTTTACGACCCGATAGCTGAGAGTCATTTGCACCTTTCAAACGACCTGCTTACTTAATGCCTCAGTAGGTTTAATTACACAATCCATTGGAAATCTATTGATATATTCTGGAACGTGACAGGCTGAAAACGTAGATTATTTCAGGTCTAATGTTATACACTTTTTTATTTCTTCCATCTTGTCTTCATCTTGTTAGTAGATTATTTGAGGTGGAGGGGGGGAGCATATTATACAACTACCTACGCCTCTATAAAGAAAACGATTACTGAAAACCACGGGATTAAAAAAAAATGATGAGAGAAGAAAAATGGGATAGAAATTTTCTAGAGGAATGTGTCTGGGTCGGAGAGGCTACGACTGCCAAATGGCGAGGTTTTTGTCAAACTCGTCAACAAAGAAAATTAGTGAGAAAATTACTTGCACAGATTTCAATAATTTTGTAGTATTCTTTAAATAATTTACCTCGATTTATCTTTATTTATTTATTTATTTATTAAGAACATACACTGCCAAAAAATAAATAAATAAATAATTGCTGATTTTACAGTATAATACTGGCACCCCAGCTATCAGTATTATACCGTAAAATTAACAGTAATAAACAGTAAAATAAGCAGTAATACGCTACCGCGCATGCGCGGTAGAAATGTAGGAAGCGCGCAGAAATGTAGTCTTCTTAAAGTGTTTTACGATTATTTAAAAAATTATTTTGAAGATAGTTGAGTTGTTATTGATGGGATATAAATAGAAATCTTATAATTGATTCTTAAACCCTGGCACGATCAGCGTTAGTAACATAAAGAAGCCGTGATGGGATATACCCTCCTCTCTTTCTGTTTGAAGTCCTTTTTCGGAATTACTGGAAAACAGAACTTATTTGGCTTTCTGACATAGTTGTACAATGATACTGTAAAATAATAAAGAATTGTGACTTTTATAGATTTCTGCCAATGATAGTTGGGTATAAGTAACAGAGTTGCTTTTTTAAACAGATTTTCAGCGACATGAACATCACGAAGCGTCGGTCGTCACGGGTGAGTATTTAGTATTAATAGTTATTCTTACGTAAAAAGATAATTTTAAATGAGAAAATTTATCATGAAGCAATTTTAAACTTTTATTAACAATTTTCTACTGCGTTACTTTCGGTATTGGGATCGAGATCTGATAAAACAAAACTTTTCGGACTTGGGCGGACTCAGATTTCAAATTGCGGTCGTGTTCAGACGGACTCGGGCTACGAAAAAAGAGCCCGAACTCATCTCTACTCTCTTATAAGTTTGTGCATTGCTATTTTTGATTTTAATAATCTCATAACAAAACAGCATATTTATTTAAAATTTTCATAGCGCTTGCACCTCAGTGGTAAAATAGGAAATGCTTAAACCTCAATACATAAAATATCGACATTTTTCAGACATACGGGTTGAAAAGAAAATTATGTTGTATGCAATAATTTAAAATTGATTTTGATAAATTTTACATATTTTATTTGAGGTAATATATTATATGCACTTTTTTAGTATAATTCACCGTCTTCGAGAAAGTATTCTGAAAAAATTACATTATTTCTACATATGACATTTTATCTTGATATTACATACGTTTCCATTATCATATTGTCTGATATAAAAATCATCCAAATTATACCAAATATATTATACATCACCAAAACTTTTGCATTTTGGCAACAGTATTTTTAATGCTGCGTTTCTGTACCTTTGTCATGGAAAAGTTCATTGAAATTTTAAACATTTTCCCTTTTTTTAACCCTAGTCATAATGAAAATTCGTAAAAGTTCCGTGTATTATATAAAATAGATTTTTTGTTTTATTCATTTAATTTCAGTCATAACTGGCTGATGTTTAAATAGATTGAATTATGGAGACAATTAAACTATACTTCACAATGAAAATCGTTTAATTTTAAGGAATCTACGAAATAATAATAATAATAATCTAAGGCAACTTTTACTTTTGAGGAAATATTTTATTTATACACGAAAAAAAATCACCAAAAAAGCGATAAGCAGCCAGAAACAAATCCGATGAAATCAACAGAGGGGCTTGGCTTGATGTACCGATGCAGGATAGAAATGATTTGATGCGGCTAATTTAGAAGTTCAGCATTTTTTAATACGTATATATATTAGACTCTCGGCCACCGAAATAAATTGGAATTTAAGAATCGTTTGCATTCTAGTGGTGGCAAACGATCTCTCAGGGTGTGAAAACGCTGTCGAGTTAAATGTTTATGTGGAAGATTTGTGACTTGATTTACACTTTTATCCGGTATATTTCATTGGATTTCATATTAGGCGGGGGGATTTTTTTTTTCTCCTACAGTTATATATGTCGTAGATCGTTTTAACATCTTTGTTAACTGCCTGGTCTAGTGCATTCCTGTTAGGTTTCATATAGTTGAATTACTTATAGATTTAGACATGAGCGCTGGCAGAACGAAATCCAGGAGTGGTCAAGATTTTGGAACAGATATGCTTGTGGTTCACAGTATTTGACACATTTGTTTAATGTGGATAATATAAACATGAAATAAGTTTTAAAAAAGAATTTTTTGTCCTCCCCCCCCCCTCCTTCTCCTGTGTAATACGATTTTTAAACATATGAACATAAAAAGCAATATAAAAACATAACAAATAAGAAAGATGAAATATTCAAAATAAATATCTATAACAATTATTAAACAAGACAGAAAAATCATACATCAGGCATAAATTATGAAATACTTTCCAACACTAAGTGAATGTTATTAAGAAATTTTATTTTTTCATACAATGAAATTGATCATAGTCCGTCCTGTAACTGAATCCCTTTGTGCGTCTCTGTATATAAAGATAAATGCTACGTACTCCTTAATCTATAGAAAACATGTTACAGTACAGTTCAGTGATCCTTCTACATTTCAGTATGTTTGAAGTATCATAACACGATTTTTAAAAATCGCAAACGATTGTTTCTCATATATCATAGCGTAATGCAGGGGTGCAAAACTCTAGGCGCCAATGGGCCGATTCCCACCACTAAATTTTTAGTATTCTTCGCCTAATAAGAATACTGATGAAATTTAGGCAAAGTATACTAATAAAATTTGACGAAGAATACTAATAAAATTTAGTGGTGAGAATCAGCCCATTGGCGCCTAGATTTTTGCACCCCTGGCGTAATGGAATTATTTTGTGCATCTCTGTAAACGAACTCCAAACGTTACTTACTGTATACTCCTGAGAAAGCATGTTTTAGTCCACCTTAGTGATGCATATTTCCTTACCTTTGAAGTATTATAACATCATTAAAATGCCCCGAAAACATTTTTTTTTCCTAGATAGTAATGTAACGTGATTCTTTTGAGTGTCCCTGTAAACAAGCTATAAATGCTACACACTTCATTTTCAATACCGAACATTCTACAGTAATAATCAATAACCTATAAAAATTTCATGGCAATCCGAGTATATTTATGAGAGTTAGAGTATTAACAGACGGCAGACGGAAGAGAAACAGACAGACAACCGAATATATAAACACTTTTCAACTATGTTGTAAATTGTGTTAAAAAGGAGAATTAAAACAATATTTTTTTTCATCAGGGGTGTTCTGCCCCCCTCTATTCATGAATACCTCATTCAAGGTAAATTTTAAACACATGAACGTAAAATGAAATATAGATCTGAAAATTAACTTTAACGGGAAGGGATCAGGTGCAGCAGAGATCCCCCCCCCCCTCTCCCTTCACGAAAAGTTTTTCTCTTAGTGTTTAATTATTTTAAGCCCCTTATGAAGAATTAATTTTAATTCTTTTTCACAATCATCAGAGAAAAAGAAAATTTAGTTAATTAATTTAAAAATCCAGGTATGGGCGATGGTCCTCCCCTGCATTCTTTGCCGGCGCTCCTGAATTTAGAAGATGCAGGAAATATTATTTCAAGTTAAGAGTAAAATATTGCAGTGAATTAAAAAAACAGTTCATGCATTTATGATTTTTTTTTTAATCATTGTAAGAATCGTTTGCATTCTAGCGGTAGCAAATGATCTCTCGGGGTGTGAAAACGCTGTCGAGTTACATGTTTAATGTGGAAGATATGTGGCTTTATTTACATATTTATCCAATATATTTGATTAGGCGGTTGGATCTTTTTTTCTGCTACTGTTATATGTCGTAGATCGTTTTAATATCTTTGTTAACACCCTTGTCTGGTGCATTTCTGCTAACTTTCCTATCGTTAAATAACTTATAGATTTAGAAGAAGACATACTAAATAGAAAATAGAAAATCTAAAATAATGTTGCTATACTTTCTTGAAAATTCTAAGGCGTGTACTCACCTTGTTATCGGGTATTTCGTTTACCGTTAGTCATCGGTTGCGTCGGACGGGATAATCGATAAGTACCGAAGTTTCTTTAAAGATACCTTTAAAAAAATTAAATGGATTCTTAGGAAAGTTTTTTCGTGGTGCTGTCGGTCCCCCATTTGATATATGAAGATATTCCAGTAAGAGCGGACAGAAAAATCGTGGACGTAAACTTATATGTGACAAATTTCATAGTGATGATCTTTCCTTCCATAAGCGTATGGTTTAACACTGATAGACCATATTCCTTGTGGGTCATTCCACAGAATTTCGTCGAATTTTATTTATTTTATTTTATTTTTATTTTTATTGTTTTATTATTGTTTTATTTTTATTTTTATTTATTTATTTTTATTTATTTATTTATTTATTTGGTTGCTACACCATTGTTGATTTTCTCCATACTTTTAATATGGAAAAGAATATTAGATAAGAAAATAATAGAAAAAAAGTTAGAATCCATTTGCAAAAAAAATTTCGATCTAAAATTTTCTTTTAATTAGAGAGGATCTAAAAGTGCGATTTTAAAACATTCAAAAGTTTATAAAATCTTACATATTTTTTTTTTTTTAACTAATAGAGATAAATAAAAAAAATCAAAAAGATCTAACATCCTCACACTTTTTCTATTAGATCATATAATTTCCATGGGTTTATCTATAATATAAGACATGAGTACTTTAAAATGTACTAAAATATTAATCAAAATGCCATTTTTTGAAAAAAAATATTAATCTCACAAAGGGATATAGATAACTGTATACATTTTTCAAAGGTATTATTATGACCTCCGAATATGCCCAGAAAAACAAATGAGCTTGTTATTTATTTTTCCTCCTGAACTATAACAATTTAAATCCCAAAGAAAAAGCAGCAAGAACTATCTCCAGAAGTTATAGTTTAACTTCTGAGATTTCTTGTTCTGAGATAGTTTAGTTTGTCTGCAGATAGTCTTCGGTTAAGCTGATTTTGTGAGAATAGATAACCGATCAGTACCAAAATATCTTTTTAAATAAAATGTAAAACAAAACGTCAAAGTTGACAATAAAAAAGGTATTCATTTGTTAATGTCTGTATATTTACTATTTATTCTCCATATTACCAATTTACACTCAGACATTATCTAAAAACATGGTCAAAAGTTCCATTAAAAAGTCCCACATTATCAAAAATGTAAAAAAGTTTCAAATAAAAACTGTCATCAGTTGTTAACTCGCATGCATCTGATTCTTCACTATATATACGACTGGGGGTTGAAGAATTCCCTTTATCGGCATTTGATTCCCTCTTTTTCTCCTCTTCTTCTAACATCTTTTTCCAGCGGCAATCACTGATTGCGTGAACCATATCATTGCAAACAGCTTTGGATGTATTCATTTCTATTGCTTCTCTTATTAAAGCATTATGTAGATATTCATAGTTCGCTATTTTTTGTATTTGTAGAGTTTCAAGTTTGATTGGGGTTTTAATATTTAATCTTGCAAGTGCTGTTGGCTGTTTATTTAATTAGAAAAATATGAGGAAATACAGACAGTAGGAATACACAAAATCAACTGCTTGAATAGCGGAAATGAAAAGCTTACCTACATAAGAATGACAAAGAGAAAAATTAAGGAAAGAATGAAAGAACACATAACAAATATAAAACTAAATAAACAGTCACCAGCGCTTTCAAGATTAAACATTAAAACCCCAATCAAACATGAAACTCTACAAATACAAAAAATAGCGAACTATGAAAATCTACATAATGCTTTAATAAGAGAAGCAATAGAAATTATTACATCCAAAGACATGGTTCACGCAATCATTGATTGCCGCTGAAAAAAAATGTTAGAAGAAGGGAAAAAAAAAGAGGGAATCGAATGCCGATAAAGGGAATTCTTCAACCCCCCAGTAGTATATAGTGAAGAATCAGATGCATGAGAGTTAACAATAGATGATGCTCTAGCCAGAGTGAAAGCGCTTTTGTGCAATGGTGACAGTTTTTATTTGACTCTTTTTTACATTTTTGATAATGTGGGACGTTTTTAATGGAACTTTTAACGATGTGTTTAGATAATGTCTGAGTGTAAATTGGTAATATGAAGAATAAAAAGTCAAAGTCGACTTTAAAAAAAAATCTCTTCATATACCCTCAATGGAGTATATGAAGATACTCTAATGGGATGGGGTAGGGGGTAGATGAAAATGGTCATCATAGAAAAAAAGGTGCCAAAAATTTAAAGCGATTGTTTACAAACCCGGAGATAAAGAAACAAGGATCTTGTGATAAATTGATACCTATCTAAGATTTAAAAAATATTACGCTTTTCTTAAATGTTTTGTTTTCTATTATTCTTTTCTCAATGAGTTATATTATTTTTAATAACAAAATATACTATTAATAATTTGAAATAAAATGTTCAGTAATTTTAGATCAATAATAAAATTATAGTGTTTTTCTGCCGTTATCATTGCTTTCTTTATTCAAACATTTTTTTTTTTTTTTTTTTTTTTTTTTTATCGAATCTATTTGAATTATGAAACGTATCATGCCTACTGATAATTACACATATTACACATAATTACCAGTAGGTGTACATATTTTTAATTAATTAATTTTATAATAACAAACATGTATTTTAAAAAACTGTAGGGCGGTAATTTTATAATAGTGAATGATTATAAATACAAATATAATAAGCAAAAATTTATCAGAGATGATTTTTAACGATAAGTTTTCGCACAATAATGGTAAAAGGGGGCCGATCCCCGAATTATACTAATAGAATGCGTAATGTTTTTGAAAATTTTAGAGGAATCCTGAAGAAAAACTACAACCATGATGCTCGGGGTGTTTTTATGAAAAGCTCTGGCAGTTAAAGAAAAAATTATGAATATTCCTCAACATTTTAAGCAATACTGTGCATTCTAATATAATAATTACGAATCTTGTTGATTTAGAATCAATAATACGTGTAGTCTTTCCCCTCAATACCAGCAATTATAACATTTAAAACTTAATCAATCACTACAAAATTGCCCTTGTCGAAAATGGAGAGTTTAATATTTATAATTATTTTACAAGGACCTTCAAAGCTTTTCAGATACATTAACTGTAATTTTTAATGATGATACATGACGGTAATCCTAATTTTATATTAAATGATAAATATTCGAACTCAGTGAAGCTTTTATATTCTTTGGAAACGTGTTTATGGCTTCGGCTTGTTCTTTTATGTTTGTCTGTTCGTGCTCCAACTTTCATAAATATACCTGAATTTTCACTTAATTTGTATGGTTATTGAGCTGCATGGCAAATTATCCATTGAAAATGGCGAGCTTAAAACGTAAGGTTCTTTTACAGCACCAAGCAGAAAAATTCGAATATATTACCATCTGTAGCTGATTATAACTTGCTTAACGTGTTTTCGAGTAGATCGAAATTTTATTATGCGTTGTGATGTGATGGAATTTATAATTTTTTGTGTAGATGCCGCCTCTCACTCCTCCTTGCTTAAAAAGTCCTTTCTGCTTAATATATTTGAATTCATGGAAGATTATCTTTTTCAGTGATAATCTTAAGTTATACTCTCAAGTGATAATCTCAGTGATAATCTCAAATTATACTATCATAATTTGATACTATTTCCTCCTTTCTCGTCCATTTTAAATTGTGAAGCCGGTACTACTTATTAGTTTATATAACTTTCTGTGAAATATACTATGTATATAAATATTCTCCTATTAAGACAACGGTGAATTTAAAAAGTATTCTTCATTATATTGTAAATGGAGGAGACGGTATTGGGGGTTAATTTTTATCCATTCCCAAGAACCCTCTTTTTTTTTAGATAATGGAAAATATGAGATTCGTGATACATATTCTTTGGTATCTCACTACCATATTATGCGTAAAAACTAAGTATTTTTTACAAGTTGGAAATTGTGAACAAACGTGACAAATGAAGCGCGTTCGTACTAAAACTAGTTTTATAAATGTTCAGATACTGGTGCAATAGCTGTTGCACTCTTATGCAAAAATGCATGAATACAAAATTTATTTTATGTACAGATTTTCATGTTATAGATATTAATTTTATTTTATAAATTTCGTTTCAATTCACTTTTACAAACAATTAATTACAATTTGTTACATTAAAATTATACTATTACGCAAATATCCGATACGTATTAACAGATACGTATTAACGGAAGACACTGTAAAAAAAAACATCGCTATTATTTCACTGAAAAAATGAATTATATCGTCTGTTATTATGATATGATTAATTTCCGTAATAAAATAAGTACATTTTAAGTTGGCAAAATTTTAATATTTTGTTGACATTTACTGAAAATTCCAATTGGAAACTTAAAACTAGATTTGAAAATTTCAGAACTTGAAATCCATATTTAGACTCTTTTTCCATTTAATATCTATTTCTCCGGAAACATCTATCCAAAAAATTGTCGGTAGATTATAGGATTGCTATAATTAAACAATTTTAGTATAAAAATTCGGTTTTTAAATGCAGTGATACGGAAATAGTATGATTTCATCTTAAATAGGACGTAATCCCCATGGCAACCTAGAATCATTACCTATCATGGGATATCATTGAATTAATTGCGATGATAGGATTTAATAAAATGAAGCACCATTATTTTAAAGGTTAGAAGGGAAAAGTTTATTTGGCACTTTAAAATAAAAAAAGTATAGGGCAAGCGAGTCTATTATTATTATTATTTCTCAGTGTGTTAATATAAAAACAAAAAAAAGTTAAATTGCTCTTATGCGGTAGATATTGGATATAGCTAATCATTCGTGTGTTTGTGTTTGTACTGGAACAAGACAGTAGCGTTCTAAATAAAATAAAATAAAACACTAGCACCCAATTACCTCCTACACCCAGTTCCTCTTCCCCTCTGCTTACTGTAGTATTTGGGATTTTAATTAGAGAAATATTTCAGAATCATAATATATACACGTTTTCTTATGTAAATAGACACCAACCAATAAGCATTAGGCATGTCATTCAATTAGTAATTTACTGTTGTTCATTGCCTTGCTTTTTTCACAATGAACATTAAAAAATATTTTGTTCTGTTAAATTGTTTGTTAAGATATGTTGAAAAAAGAAATACTAATATTTGTATGCAAAAGATCATAGTAATACGTGAAATATTTGTATTTTACTAATCTATAATCTTTAGTGTGTTAAAATTTCGTGCCAATACTCGGTGAGGTGATAGTACGGACGAAATAAAGAATTGGGATGCTTTATATTGTACTTCATTTTGTCAATTTCAGGCTGGGACAGTATACTACAATTTCACAGTTATAGAAGAAGAATGATGTATTTGAAAGTATCTTAGAAGATACTTTTCATTATTAAATTGGCAAGTAGATTTTTTTACAGTTTATTTTTGTTGGCTATCTTTGGAATTGTAAATTTGTACGTTTATCTAGACGTAGAAAGAATTGCTCGTATTTCCATATATTGATATTAATAATAGTTATGCTTTATGAAAAAAAAGAGTCCGCTTTCAAAATTTTGAAATGTATGACATTGCTACTTGAAGAATATATACAAAGTAAACTTCGTCTAATTTCTCAAACAGGACTGAATCAAAATCAGATAATAATATGACATTATTTTGTTATTTCGACTGACAAAGATCCCTTTCATTACTTTACACTTTCAGCAAATACAATTCTTCCCCTAAATTAATAAAAACAAAAGTGTCCAGTTAAACTGATGGCATTGAGCTCACAGGCTATTCACACTAATTGTATATTATACTCTTATTTCAAAGAATAATGCCCCTCTAAAAATAAACAAATCGACAATATATTAAGGGGGACTCATCTTCTCGTTTCCCCCTTATAATTAACCAATGAACTCCCATAGCTAATAAGAGTTCTCTGATTAGCTGCATATATACAAAATTTGAAGAAAATTGGATAATTCTGCATGAAAAACCTTTTTATCTAAATTAAGGGGGTTAGCCCCCCCCCCGTTCCCCCTTTTAGACTTAACCAATGAACCCCCAAAACTAATCAGGGAAGCGCCTTATCACAATGAACCTTTAAACAAAATTTGAAGCAAAACGGTTATTTCTATCAAGAGTCATCGCGTTATGTACATGCATACATACGTACATACATAACCGGCGGGCACATTAGCTCTCAGGCTTTGATAGCCTGTCCAAATGCAATCCAAACTACATTGTAAAAAAAAAAAAAAAAAAAAAAAAAGACAGATGTTTCTTAATCTAGGAAAATATAATATAACCACGTACCAAAATGTACAATAATCTCTTTCAAGTTACAATACGTTCCTTATCTTCAAGAAACCTCAGAAACCAATATATGTTCGAGATCTAAATAAACATTTATAAAAACTTAGTTTTCTTTGCTGCATCTGATTTTCGTTTACGAGTAGTTTTTATAGTTTATTAATAAGTTTTCTCAAACCGGAATATCTTTTTTTTTTTTTTTTTTTTTTTTTTTTTTTAAATATGTTATCAACTCCCAATTAAACATTTTCAGCTGCGTAACTTGAATTTATACATTCAAGAGTAACAAAATAATATTATGTTCATGTTAATGTTGTCCATTTATCATGTTTGCCTGTTAAACATGCTTGTTTTACATGAAAATCTTTACTTCAGAATGGATAGCATATGAAAACCTATATTCCAAGTTGAGAAAAACGAATTAATACAGTATAGAAACGACTCAGAAACGTTTTTAAAAATAAGTGGCAAAACTTTGTTTTTATAAATGCTTCTTTAAATCTTGAAAATATATTAGTTTCTGAGGTTTCTAAAGATAAAGAACGAGTTTCAGAATTTGTGAGTAACTCGGACGAGATTATTATATATTTTCGCTCGTGGTTACATTATATTTTTCTAGATTAAGAAACATTTGTCTTTTTTTCCTCTCTCCTTACTACGTTTGTATGTTTGCGCCCCTTAAGGGAACGGTGGACGTTAAAAGTGATTTGTTTTTATTTTTCATCATAGATATATGAAATTCTGTACATATACACATTTCACCATAAGTATTAGAAAACCTTAAAAAAATTATTATCTTAATATAATTTTAAGATTTTTTTTAATTTAAAATTTATAAAGCGAATTTTATAGCTCCTTGCGTCTTAATATTTAAGATATTTCCTCGATTTGGCATTTGGATCACTTAAAACTATATTACAAACAAACCTGTGTATCAGTTATTTAATTCCTTAAATAGTTAATTTCTGAAAAAAAAATTCTAAATTCCATTCCAATTTTCCTCAAAATTCAACATTTTAATAAGTTATAAATAAAATTTAATTATCTGAACGAAGTCTAACTGTAAAATACATACACAGTTTCTTGTAAACAGTATCAGGATTCTTCCTTATCAATTTCATGATTTTTTAACGAAAATTATGACACTTGGAGCATTTCAAAATCTAAAGAACGTGTAAGATCTGTATTGAGAAAAACAGGTATAAAGTTTACTAAAGCACCGAAAAATTGATTGTGCACATATTTCAAACACTTGTAACTTTTCGAAAAATCATCGCAGCTGCATGCACTTTTTCTCAAATGGTTCAATACAAACTGAAGAATAATAATACACACAAAAATAAATTTCGATTTTTGATCAAATAAAGGTTCACAGTCACCTTAAAGTCCAAAAAACATAATTAAAATCTCACTTAGCAAAATTAAGCAGTCTCAGCGATGATCGTAATTTTCGCTGAAACTGCTAATCGCTGAAATTCTAACTAAACTATCTATTTAAATTACCGTATTATTTATTCTTTCATCTACATTATAAATAAAGTTTTAAATAGATATTCAATAACATCTTGCGTGTATCAAGTAATAATTTTTATCGGAATGCATCTTCGCAGGAAATTTCTACTCTTTGTAAACACGCTATATTAAAGAATTTTGCTTTTTGAAAAAATATGAAAAACCGTTAAAATGTTCAAGAAGAGAAAAGAATTATCAAAAAACATTCTATTTCATGTTGCGTTGGCATGGTAACCCTTGTTGTATTCCCACAAAATACCTCGTAAAAAACATCTTTTTGATCTGTCTGCTTTTGAGAAAAATATTTCTATATTTCTGTTGTTTATTATTTTTATTTATTTTTTTACCTTTCCATGACGGATGATGTAGCGGTCATTTGGGAGATGGGAAAATAGAAAAGTATAAGTATTGATTGAAAAACTTGGAAATCTTGGGGGAAATGCTGAAAATATAGAATGGATGAAGGGGGAAAAAAAGAAAATGAAGATATGGTTGTATTGGTTGGGCTGCAAGCTCAAGTTTGGTGAAAGGAATGTAAGTAAAAGATATTGGTTCGCGCTAGTGTGTTGTTCGTTCACAGATTGCGTGTATATACTGTGTTGCCAAATCTGGCGGATTTTTTATTCAGAAATTCTGAACTCATGCCAGAAATTTTTGAATAGTAATTTTTTTTATTTTGTTCACGGAATAGCTTTTACTTTTAAAGCCAAAATAATAATTCAAACTTTCTAGTGAGAATTTGGAATTTCTGAATAAAAAATCCTCAAGATTTGACAACCGTACATACACCCAATCGTTAGTTCCATGGCGAGAACCAGTATCTTTAACTTACGTTGACTAACGTTACTATCACCAAATTTTAGACCAACCATACGACCATTTCTTTTCTTTTTTTTCCCTTTAAAATTTCTTTTAAGCCTACAAAATAATAATAATAATAATATAATAAAATAAAAATAAATCAATTATATTAAAACTTAGTTTAATTGTAGCATTTTAAACAAAACTTTATTCAAAATTTTATTAGAACAAAAATGATGATAAAAAGAACTTAAATATCATCATATAATACACGGAATGTTCATTTTTAAAGTAAGTTCGTTTAAGACGGTAATTTTATAACTTGTGCAAGTGATTTCGTAGAAGTGATTAGCCATATTTTCATGAAATTTTAATATCGTATATGATAAATGAATGAACAGTCTCGTTGGAAAAAAAAAAAATGACATTCCCCTTACTAACTGCGCCGCAAATCATTGTATAAAAATATGACTTGGTACTAATCGATTAGTAATAGTGTCTATTAATAATTCCTTTACTTAAATTTTGCTTGAGAAGTCGTCTACTATAGAAAGTGTGACAAACTGTAAAACAATATAATAAATTATAACACCTTGTAAAATATATTTCTTTTAAATGAGTAGTTTAGTAATTGTGCTGGTTTAAAATTTAGAGCTCCATAAAATACTGCAATAAAAAGAAAATAAATCAATAAGCATGTGAATGGAGTTTGATATTTAGGCATGTGTTAAATTAGTCTATGTATTAAATTATCCACTATTAGCGATCGGGCGTAGAATCACGAAGTGGTGATGATTACATTTAAGAAAATATAAAGAAAAATATGCATTGCGACACTTAGCCATCTAGTGTTATTACAGCTCTGCTTATGTACAATCGTGTAAAAATTAAAATATACCCTCTCATACCATCTCTGCCGCAAATCATCGTATAAAAATGTAACTGATACCAATGGATTTCTAATAACGTCTACTAATTAATGCTATAGTTAAATTTTGCTTAGGGGTTGTCTATTATATATAGAGAATGTGAGAAAATTTAGAATACTGGCACCTCTTTTTGACATCATATTTGGATTCTCTTCGATAAATTGTACCTTCAGGTCAAAACGGGAAGTCATACGACCAAGTAGTTTATGAATTATGCAGATTTAAAGTTAGGAACTCCTAATGTAAATTCATTTTTAACGTTACAAAATAAATTGTAACGCAGGTATTTTTTTCAACATAACTCACAAAATACTTGGTGGAATGAACTGTAATTTCGGATTCGCATATTTGAAACTTCTAGAAATCTATTTTTTTTCTCTTTTTTCCTTTTTTTTTTTTTTTTTTTGTAATTCATAGGATATATATTATCATCATCATCAACAACAACCTTTTTCAATCCACTGCTGGATGTAGGTATCCCCCAGATTTTTTCATTGCTGCCTATCTAGTGCTTTAGTCATCCAATTAACGCCGGCCACTTTTCTGATTTTGTCACTCCATCTTACTTGAGGTCGTCTTCTTGGTCGTTTTACATATCTGCGATACCACTGTAGGGTGTTTGTGCTCCATCTATTGTCTTGTCTTCTTGCAATGTGCCCAGCCCATTTCCATTTTAGCCGTTTAATTCTCTCAATGATGTCAAATATATATATATATATATATATATATATATATATATATATAAAATTAATTTCGAAAATATATATGTTTAGCAAAATTAAAGTATAGCATTAATTAGTAGACATTATTATTACTCGATTGGTGCCAGTTATATTTTTATAATTGATTTCCAGAAAGTTGATAGAAGGTATCATTTTTTCCACGACTGTTACATAAAATGGGGCTAAAACTTTGATCACTTAAGATTTTTAAAATATGTTTGTTTTATATTAATTTTAAAAAGTTTTCAACATTCGAAACTTTTTCTTTTATTATTGAAAGAATGAAAGCTTTATTTCGATAGTACAACATCATTTTAATAAAACACTTTTTTCTAAATACTAAAAGAAAAAAAAAATGCTGATATGTCTAGGTTATATGAATCAGTTTTATGCGATACACAGAACAGCAATTTTTCTTTAAAATATCCCCGAATGAGCTTATATAACGCTGATTCCACTCTCTTAAGTTTCTGATTAAGTGGAATGTAATGTGTCAGATCACCCCATGCAGTAACACTTCGAATTCGGTTTTCTGTCTGTCAGTGGTCTAACTCTCGTAATATTATTCGTAAATATAACTCGGTTTGTCATGAAATTTTTATACATTATTACATTTTACTGTAGAATATTCGCTATTGAAAATGAAGTGTATAGCATTAACAGTTCATTTACAGGGACACACAAAAGAACGCCATTACAGTATGATCTATAGGGAAAAATCGTTTGAGGCGCATTTTATTGATGTTACGATATTTCAAACGTAATGAAATTAATATGCAGTACTGAAGGGGAATGCCACATACGTTCATCGGAATATACAATTAGTAGCATTTATAGTTCAATTACAGGGACGTACAAAATAATTCCTTTACATTATGATCGATTGGGAAAAATCGTTTGCGGTGCATTTGAACATATGAAACATATTTGAAACATAATGAAATTTCAAAGGATCACTAACGTTCAGAACAACTTATTTGCTAGAGATTATGGAGTGCGTGGTATTTGTCGTTCATCTATACAGAGATGCACAAAAGAGTTTGGTTAAAGGACTGACTATGGCGTATAAAAGAGAAACGCATTAAAAAAACACTGTACTATACATATAGTTTATTCGTTTTCGCCGAAATAAATAAAAGTACATTTCGGATCTAAGTAATTCTATCTTTACAAACAAAAAGCAAATTAAATTAAGCAAAAAAGTGCAAAAAGTCATAATTTTTAGAAATGAAATAAGAAACAGCTTTTTTGTGATGAGCTGCGCATTTTTAAGCAAAGTATAAAATGCAGATAGTTAAAAATCCATCACAATAAGGAAAATAATTAATATTGTTATAAGTAGAAATTCTTTGGCACCGGAAAAAACGACGTACAACTGATAATGGCGTATAAAAGAGAAACATATTAACAAACACTGTACCATACATATAGTTTATTCGTTTTCTCCGAAATAAATAAAAGTACATTTCGAATCTAAGTGACAGATGATAATGGAATAAACTTTATCTCAACCATAAAATGAAATGTTATGATTTCTCTCTCCAAAAAAGACATAAACCATTTTACTCTACAGCACCAAACAGAGACACATTTATAAACTTTTTTCTCTTTTTTTTTTTTTTTTTTTTTATTATTATTTTATCTCTATCAAAGAAGTAGTCCTCTAATAGAAAGAGCATCTCAACAAAAATCTTAAGATATTTCTTTTGATGTTCAAGCACATCACGCGATGTTTTTCTGCCCAAGATTTTCAATATTTCCCTGTTTATTTTGTTTTACTTCTTTCGGGTTTTTCTATTTTGATTTTATCAAAATTCAATGTAAGGAGTTTATCTATTTTCCTTTTATGCTTTTCAGCCCCCCCCCCCCCCCCCGCCTGCACCTTCCATTCATTCTATTTGAAGAAAATTCTTCAAAAGAAGAAGTATTTTTCAAATGGAAAACGAAATGAAATGTTTGCAAGCCGAGCTTTATGCTTATTTATTTATTTCATTTTTTTATATCAGAGGTTATCCACTTAGAAATTTTTTTTTTCGATTTTCGATAAATAATAGTCAAAAGTTTTATCATTTTTCACCGAAATTTATTTCCTTTTTTAATAGATGTTCGGTTTTCCTCGACAGCATGGTTTTTACTTCACATTAATCAAAGAGCGGAAAAGAAATTTCCGATTGTCAGAAAATATGAAATCAATATTATACATGAATTTGAGTCTCAAAAAATAAATGCATCGTTGAAAAAGATGGTTAAAATGATTTTATGCACTAGATTTTATTTTATTTTATAAAGGAAAAATGATTGCCTTTTTTTCATGATTTTTTCTTTATTATTTGAACAGAATTATTTAATTTGGGAAATAATGATCCCCATTTCAGAAAATAATTGGCGGGAAAAATTAACGGAACAACTTTAAAAAGATACTTTATGTTAATTCTATTAAATGAAGTCTAATTAGAGATAGTAGGTAGGAAACTCAAGGTTAACGTTATCACCTACACTGTTAAAAATTTCATCATAAGAAAACGGTCATTTGAACGGCAGCAAACCGGCCGTTCATTTGACCGTAATTTAAGATAACGGTTACTTAACCGCATTAAAGATATATTGTCATATGACCGTAAAATATATATGTATGGTCATTTGACCGTAGCAGTACATAACGTTTACTTAACCGTATTATGAGTTTATTGGCATATGACCGTATTTTTAGAAAATGGTCATATAACCGTATTATGAGTTTATTGGCATATGACCGTGCAATATATATGTACGGTCAGTTGACCATATTTTTAGAAAATGGTTACACAACAGTATTATGAGTTTATTGCTATATGACCGTAAAATATACATATACAGTCATTTAACCATATTATGGGTTTAGTTTCAGATGACCATAAAGCATATATGTACGGTCATTTGACTATAAATTTAGATAATGGTGAATTAACCATATTTTGAATTTATTGTTATATGACCTTAAAATATATATGTACAATTATATGCCCATATTTTAAAATAACTGTTACAAGATCATACATATATTTTTTACAGTCATAAAACAAAAAAATCATAATTGTATGTAACAAATGGGAGATAAAAAGTCATATTTCCATGTAATAAAAATATCACAAATAAATGTAAAAATGTACCCAATTACTTATTAAATTAATTTTATTCTTTACAAATGTATAGCATCTTAAAACAAAATTTAAATTCTTCTCTAATAAATAGATACTAATAGGAAAAAATATAACATTTATAATAATTCATAATGTTGATTATGCCTGATCAGAAGCCTTTTTTTTTTTTTTTTTTTTTTTTTTTTTGTCATGTAACAATAAATTCATTATTGTACTTAACTGGACTTCCTTGATCATATAATATATGAACATTTTTATATGGGCTTCCTATTTTACCTTTATTTATTAAACAAGAACTTAAATTTATACTTAAAGATTACATACATTTTCAACAAATAAAATAAAACTAATAAATAACTGACCAAAATTTATAAATTACTTCTGACACTCTGACATTTTTCTTCACATGGAAATAAGAATTTTTCTTTTTTTTTTTTTTTTTTTTTTTTGAAAAAAACATATAAATTTATCTTTTTTTTTTTTTTTTTTTTTCAAGTTACATACTTAAAACTACCACTGTGCAACAAATAAAACCTTTGCAGTTTCTTCAATATTAAACAATAGTGTTTCATTATTCTTGCAAAACTTGGTATAAAAATATTTTTCAATAAATCAATTATTTATCACTGAACCATATATGAATATATGGTGGAATTTTAAAGAAATCAGTAGATAGTATATAAATTTTAGAATATTTTTTTAGTGAAATAAATTATGAATATTTAGATTTTTGGCTGATGTAGAATGAATACAGAAATTGCCATACCTATATATTTTTCAAGCAAAAGTTCTACATACCGTATTTTTCGGCGTATAGTCAGCGGCTCAAATAATTCAGTATAGACCCAGAAATTTTATATAATAATTGAAGTCAAGTATATTTCGAGAACAAAAAACTAGTATTTTATCAAATACAATTTCTGGGTCTAAAATAAATTATTTGAACCACAGATTATGGGCTGAAAAATATGGTATAAATAATTAGATGAGAAATATTTCTGAATAACTACAATGACTGAAAAATACCATGCCATTTTTTGTTATTTTTTTTTTTCATTTAACAAACTTAATATATCTGTAAAAAATTTAAATAATTTCTAAATATTTGCAACTTACTCCAAAAATTACTTAAATATAGGTGTAGCAAGACTATTGATTGTTTCAAAGTTATTCAAAATCTGATTAAAATTATAAAAGTAATATTACATTCATATTTAGAAAAAAAGTGATGAAAATAATGTTAAAAATTTATTTGACAATAGAAAAATGAGATATGCAATGACAATGAGTATATCATAAATATTTTGAATTTTTGTATGTACAGTTAAATTGTAAACAATCATTCTAGCTAAATTAATATTTTAAGAAATTTAGGAAATGTATTATAAATTAACTTCACAGTAAAAATATATTTCCTTATGCTTTAAAATACAACTTGCATTAAGTATCAAGCTATTTATATTGGAAGATTTAAATTCAGAAATAAGAAGATAGTTAAGTATTTTTGATAAATATTTTTCATGATTGCTTAGCTAAAAATGCTTATAATAGTTTTTTTTCATTGTGAACATAAAATAATGTATTTTTAATCACTTACAAGATTGGTTTTAATTATTGTTTTAGAAATTAATTCAATCTGATAAACTACAGTAAAAATATTGGTGCACATGTATCCAGAAAAAAAAAAAAAAAAGAAGAGTAATGTGATTCACAAATAGTCAAAACAATCAATTAAAATATAGAAATACATTTATTATAATATATAAATTACATTAATACAATACATTACAATATATGCATAGCAACAACTAACACAGGTAACAAATAAACAGATTTGGCGATATATAGCATGAATGCTGGCTATTTGATTTGCTGTAGTCTGTTCCACACACAGAGTTGATCAACATTAAGTACCTTAAAAAAAAATTAAATGCATTTACCATGGATATAAGCATTCATATACATTTTTAAGAAAATACAAAAATAGAAGTTGTCATAAAATCATTTTAAGGCTATAAGTTAGAACAACAATGAAAAAGTCAGAAATGACTAATGGAAAGCACATCCCTTTGTTCAATAAATACTTTAGGCAGTGCATTCTCTGGAAAAGCAGCAAAGAACTGCATGTTTTTTCTTTTGTTTTGTTTTTTCTGCACTATCTGTACAGTTTTCCACAACAATATGGAGCATTGCAAGAACCAATAATTTCTGTATAACTTACTTCATCTTCCAAAGGGTCTTGTTTAAATTGCATCTCATTCCCTGGTACAATAGTGATTCTGCAACAGGTCAGATGGAGATAAGGCCTTTGAACTGCATGTAAATCTGTTTAGAAATACTACTTATCCCACACTGTTTGATAATAGGTAGCAATGCTCTGAAAATCTCTGATATAAAAATCCATAGAAATAGATATTTTACAAGCGGATTGGCCAGCTTGCTCACTAGTCTGAACTTAACTGAGCATGAATGGAATACAATATATCGCCAAAGTATAGTATGCAAAATGTCTTGGACTATCTGCATTTTATATCAAAAATAAATAAGAATGGAATATAACCTAGCATCAGAATCATTAGCGATACAGAAAACAGACTTATTTTAACTATCAATCAGATTTTTCTGATGAATCATGTCCCATTTTATTGACTATGCAGGTATTTATCTAAGCATTTGTTGATACAAGCTTCACATTTCAAATCTTATTAAAATAAAAAATTTATGAAGAGTATGCTTTTTTGGAATGAAATTATATGAAGCGCCTCTTTTTAATAGAGGAATTCTGTATATTTTTCCCTTTTAATAAATGAAATTTTGCAATTGGGCCCAACAGAGAACCCCATTTATGCCAAAATCCACTTCTGGTTTTCATAATTTTTTTAAAAAACACACTAGGTATAAACAAAACCAAATTTATCATCAGTCTCTCTCACACACATATACCAGGTAAATAGGGAAAAAATGATAACCTGCAAAAATTACTGGTTGTTGGTAAAAAAAAAATTACCCTCCCACATGCATATTATTTAATCATTGACACTCAAAATGCTTATAAATTGATCAACAAAAACTAACTATTTCTATAGATACAATATATCAAGTATTCGTTTTAATTCTTTAACTTAGTTAAAATTTAATTTTGGAAAGTAATATAAAAATAGTCACCAGTTCAAATATTTTGGTTGCCGATAGCGACATATTCGCATTTGCCAAACCTTGCATACATATATCATACACAACTTTTACAAAATTTTGTAGTTCATTAAAATTAAGAAATTTAGTTGTGAAATGATCAAAACTTTACAGTTAGTTTTTTATGTAACTAAATAAAACAACAAGCAATAAACAGTAAGCAAGATAATAATACAGAAATAAACTGGCTGATGAAGCTACTGCAGAAAATAGTAAAACCTACCAAGATGAAATCGTACAGGACTGAAGGAAATTTCTGTTGCTCAAGTTTCTATATTAGCGGGTAAAATTTTATATAAAACCATAAAAAATTTCAGTATCAAATTGGTTTCAATTACACAGATTTTACTGAAATTGATAGTTACAAATTCCATACTTTATTTCATGTAGTACTTTTTAATACTTGTCATAACATTTGTTTTGAATAAATACTAATTAAACTGTTCAACTGTTTATTTCAATGCGATGGTTTTCTTTAGCAAATAATTGAGACTTGAAAAGGCCTAAAGAGGGCGCTAATCACACCTGTTGGTACCAGAAAATTGAACCTTTAACCATGGCATGATGCATGTTCAACTAACGCTAAAGTGCCATTGAAATCATTATTTATTGTAAACGCATTTGAAAGTGTTAGATATTCAAATTCGATAATTTTTAAATTGTCATATAAACACAGAACATTAATATATCACATGAAATCTGAAATTGAGCAAAAAAATAATCATTATGAACAAATTAAAAATACATGTAATGCAATGGGCTTTCATAGGATTTTCTGAAAGCGAGAAGTTACATCTTTTTTCCATAAGATGGCACATTCAAGCACTTGAATCGCCAATAATAATATTGTATATTGTCTAAAAATTTATAAAAACTTTTAGTGAATATCAGGGAACCAACAGATAGGATTGGTTGGAAGAAATTAGAAACTTTAACAGAAATACTAGTCCAAATATTTTTTTACAAAAATAGCTAAATCATGTGTGGTCACATACATGCTAAAAAATATGAAAACATTGATATATACTTATTAATCGGTGATTATAATGAAAAAAATAACTATTTAGTTGTTCATAATGAAAACAAAGTCTATGTTTGAAAAAATTATCTATTAACTTTTTAAGGGGACTCACTGTTTTAAATTTTCCAAAAATAAATTTTTTTGTTTTCATCTTTTTTTTTTTTTAATTATATAATTCTGAATCGAATAAACAAATGGCATGAAAAAAATTCAAATTAGAACCCGGTCAAAAAAGTAAGTACTTTAACACAAGCTCAAATTGATTTTTAACTTCGCACACATTCTTTTCAAATCGTGTTTTTGCTACACTGTTTAAAAAACATCTTTTGCAGAAATATAATTTATTTTGCACAGATATATATGAAAAGATCATACCTAAAATCTTCACCTACACTTTTGTCAAATAAATAATGCAAACTTTATTTGTTGCATTTAGAATGCATTTTAAATGAGATAAACCTTAAAAATAAAATTCTAACTGCAACCAGTAGTCGATGCAGGGTTTCACTCTTGGGGCCCATTTTATGAAGAGTAAAAGTTATTTTTGTAAAATTTATTATATTTATATGAAAAATAACATTTTGTAATGAAATATGAAATCCAGTTACTCAAATTCAAACTAAACATTTATTAATAATAACTTCTTTAAGTCCTTCTGCTAAACTTTTTCCTTCTAGTGAATTTGTTTTGTTAGCAAAATTTAAAACATAATAAAATAAAAGCAATTAATGAAGAATGTTTTTATGAAATGGAATTTTGCGAAGGGTTAATTTTATTAAATCAATTTTGTGAAGGGTCATGTTTTATTAAATGGATTTTTGTGAACAGACAGTTGTTGATAAATTGTTTTATTAAATGAAATTTCGTGAAGGGCCCTAAATAGGCCCCAAATTTTACCTGGATCGGCCCCTGGCGACAAATAAAATTTCTCTCATTTAATTGAGAAAACAACAGGTGGTGATTGCACATACGATCCTTTTATACATTTCTGTGCAAAAGAATAATCTTTCTGCAAACGATTTGTTCTTTACAAACAGTGTGCACAACTAGAAAAATATGATATATAAAAAAATACACAATATTATCCAGCTCAATTTGAATATTTTAATGCCATTTGTTTTGTTCGATTCAGAAAAGTATGAATTAAAAAATATATATGAAAGAAAAATCAAACCTATGTTTAATTATGCATAGACACTTGTAAAATATTAAACCAAATGACAACATTCTTTACAAATTTTTTGATTGCATTTCTTTCAATGTTTTATTTATTTATTTTTACATGTGATAACTTATTTTGATGGTATAACTTTTTTTTTCAATTTTGTTTGTAGTTTTTTTTTTTTTCTACAGATATTTTAAATTTTGGAACCATTGCAAAATTGAAAACTGAAAACTAAAAATATTGAAAGCCAAATAAGAAGTTTGTGAAGAACACTGCCATTGTTTTAGCATTAGCTTGTGAGTATCTTTGAACGACTAGCATAAGTGTCGAGAATTAGCAAAATTCTCAATACCTCTAGAAACGAAATACCGAATATATAATACAGGGCTTGAAATTCAATTTTTCCAAGGAGGGGAGACTCCCTACCAACATTTTTAAATGGAGGGGAGTTATAATCTTTGGGAGGGAGAAAAAAAAATCTTTAAACCCCACTATTATTTTACGTGCTATTTAAATAATTACATTAATGCAGACATGACAAAATACCATTGAAAAAATTAAGTCAACTGAGAATGATTATGTAAAATGTTTATTTTTATTATAAAAAAGGGAAGAAAGTTAAGTTTTATATATGCAGTGTATTTTTCAAGTTCCATTAAATGTGTTAGGGACCCTTAACAATTAGGTTGTTAAATAAATTTCTGAATTTAGATTTTATTTGATTGAGGGGTGCTGAAGCCTCTTTCACAAGGTAGACTTTTACTCTTTCACAAGGGTTAAAAAGGTTTACTCCTTTACTTCAAGGAGTAAAAGTAATAAGATCTTTGCAGCTCTTCTAATCTCATTTTTGTTTAGTGCTGACTGTAGGCCAATTTAACAGGGTGCAGTGACCGGTGGCTCTTACTGCCCTTTTTTGTTCTTTTCCCTCTTTTCGGTCGCAGGAAAAAAATCTTTAAAATGTCTATTTGTCGTTCGAAAAAATTGTGAATTTAGTCAATTGGTTGAGGGAATAAGATAATGAAATTCGTCTTACGCATGAACAGAAATAGAGAAGGATTTCTAACGAAATAGCGTTAATATCGATTTGCGACTTTGGGACTTCATGGCAGCCAGTGTACAACTGTGCTAAGGTAACGCCACCTACAAACAACAATGCAGATAAATACTATAGAATAAATCAGTTATACCTACCAGATGATGGCTGTCAAGCAGACACGATTTGAAGAGGTAGATGAACTAATACAACTGTTCTACACAGACATTGTATTTGAAACATTTTTCGAGAAACGATTTTCTTATTCAAAAGGCTATTTTATTAGAAGTCCTTATCTATGTCTATGTTCATAGAAAAAAATTGCGAAATTCGTCGATCAGTTTCGGGAAAAAATGGCGAAGTTTGTTAATCGGTCGCAAGAAAATAACACGAAATTCGTCAGTCATTTGCGGAAAAAAACTTGACATTTTTCAGTGAGGCGGGAGGAAAAAAAATAGTGAATTTCATCGATCTGTCACCAGAAGAAACCGAATAATTCACCAATCGGTTACGGAAAAATTCTCAAAGTTCATCTTTCAGTCAAGGAAAAAAACATGAAATTCGTTGATTGCTCATCAGAAAATATTGCGAAATTCGTCAATTAGTAGCGGGAAAATATTGTAAAATTCATCAGTCGGTCGCGGAGATAAATCGTGAAATTCATCAGTCGAATGCACAGAAGAAAATCTAAATTTGAAAAATTATGAACTTTGTCAATCTGTCGAAAGAAAAAAAAAAGGAGAAATTACGCGAATTTCGTCGATCGATCGCGGAAAGAACACGAATTTTGTCAATAGGCCGCAGAAAAAACGCAAAATTCGTCGATCGATCGTGGAAAAGCGCAAAGTTCGTCGATCAGTCGCAGAAAAAATGCAAAGTTTGTCGATCTGTCGCGGAAAAAAACGCAAAATTCGTTGATCTGTCGCAGAAAAAAACGCAAAGTTTGTCGATCTGTCGCGGAAAAAACGCAAAGTTCGTCGATCAGTCGCTTAAAAAATGAAAAGTTCGTCGATCTGCCACGGAAAATATGCAAAGTTCGTTGATCTGTCGCGAAAAAAACGCAAAGCTCGTCGATCAGTCGCGTAAAAGACGCAAAGTTCGTCGATCGGTTGCGGGAAAAAAAATCACGAAATTTATCGTTTGGTTGCAGGTAAATTAAATCTCCGAAAATTGTGAAATTTTTTGGCCGGGAGGCTCCCGCCCACGATCTTTTTTTTGGGCGGGATTTCAAAATTTTCGGCGCGAATCCCGCCGTGAAATACAAGCCCTGTAATATATTAAAATATATTGATTTTATGGATTACTTATTGATATTTTCAGAGAGTTTGTACCACAACTCACAAGACATACTTTTCACAAAATATCTTGACCTAAATTTTATATATTTTTAAAAGTTAAATAATGATATATCTTTAAAATGTTTAATTACCTCCGAAAAAACTTTTCTAAAGAACTTTTGAATTCCATGAAGAACAGCACCACCATTCATCATCCATCAGAGGTAAAGTAAGATGAGCCTTAAAAAGAATGTCAACACTGATAATACCAATATGCAGTATATCTTATCTATATTTATTTATTTATTTATTTATTAGGAATATACTGAATATTTAATACTTTTATGTTAGAAGGGCACTAGTGATATATACTATACGCATATATATATTCATGTATACAAATATATCACCAGCACCCGGCTAACATAAAAGTACCGAATATTCGATGTATTTATTTGGCTAGGCCAAATATCAAAGTACTCGCCGTTTCAAATATTAGAATTGGTCGAATATCTTGATACTGGACCAAACCCATTACTTTAAAAAAAAAGAAAAAAAAATTAAATATTACATAAGTTCTATTTTTAGCTATGAATAAATAAAGTTATTTTGAATTAACAAACAAAATCCCTTAAATAAAAAATATTGCTTTGACATTATTTATTTGATATTTTAAAAGTGACACTTAAGAAAATTAACTGTAAAAGAAGACAATTAATAGGGAATGATGTATAAATGTGAGTTCCTGAATAGTATCTGTTAAAGGTAATATTCTGTTTCTTGCTTTTTCACAAACAGGGTGTTTCTAAACAAAATGAAACAAACTTTCAGGGGTAGTTATATTGCATCAAGACAAGGAGATTTTGTTACAGGAAACCAGGATCGAAATCTACTTATTCAGTCAAAAATATATTGTGTATCTCACTATAAGCATCACTTGGATTTTCGTTTATTACTTTAGCAATAATAAAAATAATGTAACGAGGTTTTCAAACTTCTTACTTTAATTTCTGTGAAACAGGATGACATGATGAGAATGCTGTAAATTGCCAAAGTTCAAATCCAAACAGTGAGGTACACATCCTATCCTTCAAAATACAGCTGACAGCACATATATTATGTCACAGACCAGAATTCAGTCCCTTCCAATGATGTCATCATATTTCATACAAAGCAAAGTTATATATATATATTACAAAGAAATTCTCACTAAAATATCTTCATTATTTTAAAGTTGTTACCAAAAATTCTGGTTCAGCTTCTAGTGAGATGACCTATAGTTTGGATGGAATAAGTAAGTTGCAATGTTGGTTTCCTGTACAAAAAATGTTTTATCCTGCCTTAAAATTTGTTCCAAAATTTTAGGAACATCCTGTATGTTTACAATCTAGAGTCCTGCATTGGGTCATTTTACCTGCTTTTACCTCACACGCAGTTTGGGTCAGGTCGCTGCTATATTTTTTGTTGCGTTTCGGGTTGGGTTTTGACTCTTGCAGGTCGGGTTCAGGTTGACCTGCTTTTTCAAATATACACAGCTGAGTTGTATAATATATTCGCACATGCGCGTGGAAAATTTTCTGCAAAATTCGAAACTTTGCAAAAAACATTTTAGAAAAAAAAAACATAATTTTTGTTTTAATACCAAAAAATAAAAAATATTCCAATTTTATGTACGATTTATTTACTGTTTGCATACAATTTACACTTTAAAGATGAAAGATATTGTTGTGACATTACAGGCACTTGCGAAGAGCTCAAAATATTAAGGATTGGGCTATCTAAATGCATTGGCAAAATAATTGATAAGAATGCAGCTCTTCCTATCATGGATTTTTAGCTTTATTATTTTTTTAACCAAAATAATTATTCTTTAATTAATATTAATTAATTTTAAATGATAAGTATTTTAAACTACTGTTTTTAATTCATATTGTCAAAATAATAACACATAATTTTATTAAACATTAAATTAATTTGTAGAAAGTTTTTGACCCAACATTTATGTGTGCAAGAAGTTTTTGGTTTTATACAAGTCTGGTCCACAGTATTTTTTCAGATTAAATATATATACAATAAGACCTCCATAATGGACACTCCCAAAAAGCAGACACCTCTATTTAACGAACACTTTTTCAATTCTTAACACATATATTTGTATGCTTATACCTTGGAATAGGGGGCACCTCGAAATCTACACACATGTAGCATGTGTATGTGCTCATAACTATCACAAATATAATACATGTGTTTTTGTGAGTATCATAAATGAAATGTTTGCAATATTTTCATATTCTGACAAAAATTAAAAAATGTTTATTAACTGCACTGTAAAAAAAGAACAATCTATGATTACATTTCTTGTACATTTTATTTTTTCTCATGAAGTAATTTGAATATATATACCTATTCATATTAAAATACATATTTATTTTCATCTAAAACATAGTTCTGTTCAAATGTTTTGTGAAAATCCCAACAATTAGACTTTCAAAAAACATACATGACCTGACAGAATCATTCTAGGATGAACCCGATAAGCAGAAAGAAAATTAGAGTCATCCCAGCCAGGAAAAAAGATAGAAACAACCCGATCGGATGCAGGACTCTATTCAATGATCTTGAGGTATCTGCTATTCAGAGGTTACACTATATCTGAATATTAAAGAATATAGATTTGCCCATTTTTCTATAATATATAAAATTTGTATTAGAGATATAATTGTACATGACTTTTCATAATAGTATTAAAACATGATTTATTGTCCTTTCATTGCTGGTTGAAATATGTCAGGTTCAGGTCAGGTTGCGGGTCGCCGAAAATTGTTCTTGCGGGTTCGGGTCGGGTTGCAGGTTGAGGAAATTTTTTTGTTGGGTTCATGTCAGTTGTGGCTTGTGGGTTGACTTCAAATGGAATTTGCAGGTTCGGGTTGGATACAACCCGACACCCGACCCATGCAGGACTCTATTACAATCTCAGAAAACAATAACCCGCTGTGGTGCATTTAAAAACTTCCTTGCGAAATAACAAAAAGGAGGAAAATTATTCTTGCTGAGTTGCCACCATTTGAATTAGATGTTTTCCCCCCCTTTCTGATAACACAAATATAACTTCAAATAAATACTATTTTATTAAAATTTTCCTTTTCCAAAATTTCTTTCATAAATATTTGTTTTAAAACACATACAAAATTATTCATTTATTTTAATTTTCAGAAGAAGTTATTTAATTTTATTAATTACAATTAACTTCACTAAAGAATTTATAAAAGTTTTATTAGTTGAAAAATTGTAATGTTTTAGCTTTTTTCATGTGTTTTTAAATTTTTTTTGAAAAAAAAAAATGAATTTTTCTCTGCATTGAGCTCAGACCCAGAACCCAATAAATTATACATCCAAATTAACATCCCTCCCTGTCATCAAAAATTAACAGGATTAATATGCAGGATTATGCCAATTTTTTTACAGAAATCGCCCCAAAAGAGTAAATAACTTGGTAGACCCTGGCGACCGCATCTGTAAAGCCCTGCCCGTGACCATTTGTCGAAACTCAAGATATTTTTTTTCGACCGATTTACGAAATTTGCTTTTTGTTTTCTGCTACCTTTTGACAAAATTTGCGATCCTTTTCTACAATCGTTTGTTAAAATTCGGGATTTGTTTTTCGAAACTGACTGGCAAAATTTGCGATTATTTTGCGTGATCGTTTGATGAAATTCTCGATTTGTTTTATGTGCGATTGTTTGACTAATTTAGTGATTTGTCGCAGAACCTTTGGATGAAATCCGAGATTTTTTTCCGTGATAATTACATAAAATTCACAATTTTTTGAAAAGTCTTTTGACAAAATTTGCAATCTTTTTTCGAATCTGATTGAAAAAATTTGACTTTTTTATGCGAATGAATGTTGTTATCTGCGACCGAATGACAAAAATCGCTATTTATTTCTACAATCTTTGGCGAAATTCTCCATATTTTTCCATGGCAGTTCGAGAAAATTAGTGATTTTTACAACTAACAATTTGTTTACTTCTACGTCCAATTGGGAAAATTCGCTATGTTTTCGCGATCAATTGAAAAATTAGCTAATTTTGCATAATTTCATAAAATAAATAAATAAAAATCACAGACTTTCACGGAAATTTAAAAAAATTCCCTGCAAAAGAAATTAAGAGGGCAAAATCATGTACAAACTTTTTTATTGTGCAGGATTTTCTTATTTTGTGTGTGATTTGTGCAATCCCATGCACTATTTCACACCCCATCCCTCAAAGAAAAGTCCTACCCCCTCGCAAAAAAATCTTGAAATGGCACCCCTGCAGTAAAACTGGCAATGAATTAGTTGAAAAGGGCTATTAAAAACCTAAATGTTAGACATTTCGCCGTCTTAGTAGGTATAATTGTTTGGTACTTTTTCGCCGAAACTTTTTTTCAGATGAGAAGAATTCTGTCATAGACAGGTTTTGTTTTCACAAGTTTCATTGTAAAACAGCTATGCTCTTCAGAGGTCCAATATAGAAAGAATGTTTTAACAGTCTTAGAGGCAACATTTAAACAAAGGTAACCAAACCTCCTATAACAGAAAACTTTCATAGTATCTTGAAATTATACCTGCTAAGACGGAAATTTTCATCTTTTTTTGCGAATTCGTATTCGTTTACTTCTTTTGTATGTATGATTTAGTAAACGTTTCTCATTCGGAGGGGGAGGGTTTACAGCCCTGCTGAACCTCATCCTTGGCTATGCCACTGCCGTCAAAGAAAAGTCCTCCTCTCCCCCCCCCCTCCCCCCCAAGAAAATTGTGAAATGGCGACCCTGGTTTTGAAACATTGTATGCTAAAAAAATGCTGCACTTAAGTAAAAGAATGGTTATAATTCAGGCACAATTTTTCAAATCTATTGGTGAGTATACAAACTTCACAGATAGACTGCCAAAAATGCCAGCATGGTGTATACTTAGAAATGAATTAGCATGACAGTTCATAAACAATTAACCATTTCTTAAATGTACGAACAAGGTTCTAACCCAGTATATAAATTCGTTTAGAAGATTAATTTTTAATTTTCTAACAGATGGCGCTACTGATCTACTACAGCTACTTATTATTTTCGTCTCTTTTTTTTTTTTTTAAATAAAAAAAGTTTTCGTAAAAGTAATCTACATTATTTTAATGTGGGTACAATTACACTGAAAAACTCATTATTATTATAGATGCTAAATGTCATACATATATAGTATTCATTAAGTTTCTTAATATTACACTCCAAAACATTGTGTTTTCCGAATTCAGAACAAATGTGTTTCAGTCACGCACCAATGTTGGTGTTATTTCCAAGCTCACACCAAACTACTGTTTTCTAATAGGGTAGACTGGTACACAGTGGACCACTTTTTCAGTTAATTTTTTTTCTCTTTAACGGGCAACCCAATCTGCATGAAAATATTTTTTAATATTCTTTAAGCCTTTAAATACATTCATCATAATTTTCTCAGAACATAGTTTTCAGTATATTTAAAAAAAAAAAATATATATATATATATATATGTATATATATATATATATATATATATATATATATATATATATATATATATATATATATATATATATGCACCCGTAAAGTGGACCAGTGTGTCCCAAAAGTGGGGCACAGTGGATCGCTATTAGGAATTATCTGAAATACAATATAAATCTATTTTTTATTAATCTAATTCATTTTTATTTCCCCTTTACCCCAAGATAACATAGTAATATAAATTTACAAGTATCATTTTGAAACAAAAACAAAATAATTCATTATATTTTGAAAATAATAACAGATTAATACAGGAACAATTTAGTTGAAGTTATTACTTAAGTACAAAAAAAATCAGCGCACATTAAAATTTGCAAATGAAATTCCAAAATACTTATGAGTAAAATTGAACCTGGAATTTTCCTGAAATATTTTTGGGTCTGGAAGCAACATTATGAAATGATTGACATCAACAACAGATTCATCCACAGTTTCGGGAAAAATAAACTGATTTCCATTCAATTTGCATCTCATGAATCTTATTTGAATAGAATCATCACCAATTAGACTACATTCACACTAATATTTATTCAAAGGCAGTAAATGCAAAACAAAATATTTCATAGTAAATTAATGTTAAATAAATTGTTATTTTTCTTACTACTTTAAAACAATATTTCTTTATAGAAAATAAGCAATTATTAAATATTTTGAACATTCTGCATTACAGGAGCAGAGTGGATTGTGGACTACTGTGCCCCATGTTGAAGTTCATAAATAATCATAGTAATATTGTTTATACTCTAGCTTTCTTTTAAACATACTAACTTTAAAGTTAAATAAAAACAAGTATCTTAGCTTTACATAACAGCTGTTTTATCTTATTTATCTACAACCTTTACTTACTAAAATAAATAAAAAAATATGATTTTGAAAAATTTTTACTTTTAGAAGCTCAAAACAACCAATCAAGATAAAATAGTTCAACCAAGTCACCAAAGCATCATAGACCCATTATTCGATCAATTCAGCTAAATAATAATGATCAAAGACGACTAGAGAAAAAAAAAAAAAAAAGTCATACCGGAAACAGTTTTTATCAAACTAGGAAGTGAAAACTTATAAATTTCGAAATCTATTACGAGTAAATAAGATTTATCTTGTAATACAGATCGATATAAAGCGTAATTTTTTAATATATAAACATAGTTGAATGAAAATAAATACCATAAAACTATAAAACAGCAATGTAACTTACATTAAATCACTAAAATCGTACCAATTTTGGTGCATCCTTACAAGATTCTGTCTCGGCGTCGGCACGGCGTGTAAACAAACACAAACAATTTCCTGAAGTTGCCATTCCAGATAACCAGATATTTTGAAGAAAGCATTCTCATTGGTCCATGGAGTTTACGATAGATGTAAAATTACAATCATTGTACCAGATTCATAAATAATTGCTAAACGATGATTTTTTTATCACTGGGCGAATGAAATCTTTATAAATTAACGATGTTTCGACAATTTTCTAGAAAAATGGTAAAGTCAATGTAAAATTTACGGTCAATGCATTATTATTTTACGGAAATTTTTAACAGTGTAGTCTAGGAACAGCGATACTTATGACACATTTGCCACAAGTGGCCTACGACAAGATATTTCCGGCAAGGCGTTGATTGACGTTCTAAATCAAGATACGATGCCATTACAGAAAATACACGAATTTAAATGAACTCAAAAATAACTGTATCGTTGAAAAAGATGGTTAAAATGATTTTATCCACTAGATTTTATTTTATTTTATAAACGAAAAATGGTTGTCTTTTTTGTGATATTTTCATTATTATTTGAACAGAATTATTTAATTTGCGAAATAATGATCTCCATTGTAGTAAATAATTGGCGGGAAAAATTAATGGAACAATTCTAAAAAGATACTTTATGTTAATTCTATTAAATGATGTCTAATTAAGATAGTAGATTAGAAATTCAAGGTTAACGTTATCACCCAAGGTTACTCGTTATCACCTAGTCTAGGAACAGCGAACCTAGGAACATGTACAAGTGGCATGCGACAGAATATTTTCGGCACGGCGTTGATTGACGTTCTAGATCAAAATACAATGAGATTACAGAAACTACATGAATTTAAATGAACTGAGCTTGTTTAAATACAATTTATTGGAAACTAAAGAATTTTAATTGCGTATTGTTGAATATTATTCTAGTTCAATATGAGATTTTAAATAAAAAAGAACACTGACCAGTTAAACTGAGGGCATTGAGCTCAGAAGTTATTCACACTAATTGTATATTATACTCTTATTTCAAAGAATTTGAAATAAGCCCCTCAAAAAATAAAAAAAATTGACAATATATTAAGGGGGATAATCCCCCCTTATAATTAACCAATAGACCATCAAAACTAATCAGGAAAGCTCCTTACCAGAATGAACCTATATACAAAATTTAAAGAAAATCGGAAAATTTTGCATGAAAAACACATTTATCTAAATTAAGGGGGGCGCTACCCCCATTTCCCCCCTTTATACTTAACCAGTGAACCCCCCCAAACTAGTCAGGGAAGCGCCTCACAATTAACCTATATACAAAATTTGAAGAAAATTGGATAATTCTGCATAAACCCCCCATTTATCTAATTTGAGAGGGAGGGAGGTTAGCTTCCCGTTTCCCCCCTTTATACTTAACCAATGAACCGCCAAAACTAATCAGGGAAGCGCCTTATCACAATGAACCTAAAAACAAAATTTGAAGCAAAACGGTTATTTCTATCAAGAGTTATCGCGTTACGTACATACATACATACATACATACATACATACGTACATACAGAACGGGCGGGCACATTAGCTCTCAGGCTTTGATAGCCTGTGAGCTAAAAATATATAAAAATAATATACTGCATTAATTTATCAAATTAGCCGTTATAGGTAAAAATTCCGGTGATAAAATTAGTCAACTTAAAATTTATTTCCAGAACTAAGTTGGCATTTGGATTTGGTTTTTTAACAGTTTTTCTGCTTAATTATGCCTCAAGTCATTATTTTTACATATTAAAAAAAAAAAAAAAAAACCCTCAAATTGAACTATTTCTTAGATGAGTGCAAATATATCTTGCATTCTGCTAAAAGTAACCTAATGATGAACCTAATATTATCTATTTTTTCACTCAAGATGCAACAACAGATCTCTATTTTAATGGCATTAATTTTTTACTACTTTCTAAATATAATTATTACTTTAATTGTTGTAGTATACTGCTTACTTGTATGTTTTACCATGTTTTTACAATCCCAATAAACATATTTTAAGTACTTTTAGTTCACTATTTTTTGATCCATACTAAATTTGTTTTTGTTTTTTTTAGTTTTGTCGCCATATTCATGCAAAATATTTTCTGAAGAAAATTGGCAGGCTGGTGCGAAAAGATTCGCCATCCTTCACATAGTCCAACGGTCTTATGGCGCACGTGTCCAAGTTGGCACACGTAAGACAATTTCTTTAGCACGCGAAAAATTTAATAATTTGATAATAGTTGATAATAATATGAATAAAACTCATTTTTTCATTTTGTTGTGACAGGTAAAATTTTATTTAACCCCTTCAGTACCAGCGTCCAATACACGAATTTTATTGGTTTGCACCACTTAAAAAAAAAAAAAAAAAAAAAAAAAAATCTGTTTTTATTTATTTAGACACAGAAACGGAAATGTTCTTAAACTTTAAAATTATCAATTTTATTTTTATTTTCCTCAGTAGTCTTTACAAATACAGCTATACCTGTCCATCCATAACTTAATGTAACTATTTTATTAATAAAATTAATCAATAAAATTGTTATTTTTCTCTTTACTCAATTCTTTATTTTTTTCAAATTTTACTAACTTCTGATTCACTTTTTAACACTTTCCAACCTAGTTGAAAAGTGTTTATGACTTCGGTTTGTCTGCAGTATGGCCGTCTGCCGTCTGCCGTCTGTCCGTGCTCTAACTCCCGTAAATATGCTCGGATTGCCCTGCAATTTTTATATGTTATTGTCGTCATCTACAGCATGTTCCCTATTTCAACTGAAGTGTGTAGCACTTATAGTTTTTTTACAGGGACACTCAAAAGAATTCCGTTACATGACGGTCTATGGGGAAAAATCATTTGCGGTTTATTTTAATGATGTTACACAATTACAAACACATTGTAATTGATATATATCACTAAGGTGCATTACAAGAAGCTTAATATGGAATAGGGTGTGCATAGCACTAATAGTTACTTTACAGGGACAGTCAAAAGAATTCCGTTACATTATGTCTATGGAGAAAAATCGTTTGCGGTTTAATTAAATAATGTTTTACTATTTTAAACGCATTGAAATTTATATATATCACTAAGGTGCATTACAAGAGGCTTACTACAGAATATTGTGTGTATAGCAGTCATCGTTCATTTACAGGGACACACAAAAAATTCTCTACTGTCTGTTAACAATAATTCCTGGAAGAGCGTTTTAAGTTGCTGAAAGCAATTTTAAATTTAACTCACTTTTTGTCTATTACTTGGTGTGTATAAATACTGTAGATCCTATACAGGGCAGTACAAAAGTTCGCGAACACATTTCCGTTTATTGACAGAAACTCCAGAAGGAGAATTTTAAACTGTGCCACGCGTTTCCAAACTAAACTAAAATTTAGCATCCTATGTAGTATATATATAAATCTATAGATCATATACAGGGCTAAATAAAAGTATTGGGATATTTTTCCGAATATTGCATATATGTTGGAAATATATGTTGGAAATTCCTGAAATTACGTTTTTAAATATGTTATGCGTTTTCCAAATTGTTTACTTAGATGTTATCTTTCAGCTTATTATACGGTAATGATTTGTAAAATTATTTTGGAAGCGTTGGAAAGTGTTACATAATCAATGCTTGACGCATGATTTTTCTTCCTTGTTTATGTATCCTTAATTCATACTTTAACTCTATAAGTAGTTTTATATCTACAGTTATACTTTTATCCAATGGCTCATTTTACAATAAGATATTCAATCCATAGAATAAGCATTAAGTTGACTGCGACTAACAAGCCCCTAAATGCTGCTTCACTGCTCAGCACTGCTCGGACAAATTAAATGAGTCACATTATCAATTTTCTTTATTACTGGTGCCAAAAACAAATGCTATATGCACTTTTTGAAGATGCATATATGCCCTCATGAACCCGAAGGGGTTAACACATACAGATTAATGCAAATATTTTTGCATGATTAAACATATTAGAAAAAAAAATCCTTTGTGTGAATTTTCTCTTAATTCCAGCTTTTTCGACAAATAACTATTTTGCAGTTCTATATGAAATTAAACAACTTTATGTCTTCAAATGAATTTCACAAGGCCGTCTCTGCAATAAAATAACAAGTGGATCAAATTTTGCTGTGTATATTACTTGAATAACACAATGTGAACCAGGTATAAAACATTCTTTACAAACGTACAATAGCAAAAGACCTTTTAATAAATTATTAATACATTTTCTTACGCAGCTTGAATTATTTTAAGTTGGATATTGCATTAATAATAAGTTAAAAATTGCTAAAATAAAAATTCGTAACGTTTCGTTCTTTATTACAGTAAGTGTCACTTAAATAAATATTTGCTAAACAAAATTTCATTAAATTAATGACTGATTACAATTATGAAGAAATATAACATTTAAATTTTTGTTCTTAGTTATTTAATGCATGAAAAAGACTGATTCTAGTAACTGGCCTTTCATATAAGCTGCATAGGTTGCGCATTTTTAACACTTTCCACCATAATTGAAAAGTAATTCTGTTTGTCTGGCCTTCTTTGACTTAAAAATAATAATAATAAATTTGAAAAAGATAAAAAAAAATATAGAAAATCTTTCTTTGTTACATTATTATTTTTTTCTTTTTAATCAATACAAAATTCCATGATAGTACACGCAAATAATGAAAATATATATCAATGAAAATAGAGACGTCACTCGTAAGTAGAATGTTATCTGTGTATTTTGCATCATTACAGAAGGTCTTCAAACCTCATGATGATGATGAAAACGCATTACGAGATGAATTATTACCACTGAGCAAGGTTAAATTGAACGATGAACAAGATGGATGGTTCAGGATACAAAACTAACTCAACACAGCACGCACATCTAACTCTGAAAACTGGATAAATATGTTTTATGTTGATTATTTCATCGCTTGATGTTTGGGCATACATTTGATGCGTGTGAAACAACAAATAAAATTACTGAATATTTAAAAAGGTTTTGAGTAGATAAAATTCAACAGGCTGTTCAGCAAATATGAATAAATATTCATGTATTTAGATATACGGGATCAAAGAAACAAGTAATCTTGAAGTAAAAAATCAAAGTGACTTTAATTGACGATTTCTTATCTATGACTTGTTTGCAATATTATGCAGAAACACTTCTGTTATTAGCATTATCAATATTTTAATTTACTTATTGCACGCCAGTTGGCGTATTTTGGAGAGAGTGGTTTTGCACAACATGTTTGTTATGACAACCCTTTATTGTTATCCACATTCAATTTAATCTACGTTGCTGTCAGTATAGTGTCTTTATACAGAAGAAAGTTGCGACATACACACGTAGCGCATGCTTTGAATGAAAGTTTTTGTCGAAACAATGGAAACTCACATTCCAGAACTTGACAATACTCGTCTGTACATGTTCAATCGCGACCTACGTTATACACGGCCGGTGCATGACGTTTAAAACGTCATACGAAGTGGATCATTTTTTCACGGTGATTGGTGCAAAGCGGCGCTCCCACCGTTTTGCACCAATCACCGTGTAAAAATGATCCACTCCATGTGACGTTTTAAACGTCATGCACCGGCCGTGTATAACGTAGGTCGCGGTTCAATTACATGAGTGAGACATGTCAACAAACAGTTAGCTTGGCTATAATGGCAAGCGTGCCAAGCTTTTACTCAAAATCCTCTCAATCTATAATTTTTTGTTTGTTTGTTCGCATGACTATAGCATCGAAAATATATAGTGTGGCAACCAGCTATTACAGTAATGCTTTAAAAAGTGCTAAAAAATTGTATCCGATGAATAATTAACGATACTGAACGATAAATATCGAACGCAGCGACATCTGCTAGCTCTTCACTGGTAGAAACGCTTTCTCAAAAAATCCTTATACAATGTTTACGTTTGAACTACCAGGTGTCACTGCGATCGATATTTATCGTTCAGTATCATTCAATATTTATGGGATACAATTTTGCAGCACTGTTTGGTTGGTCGATTGCCACACTGTATCTTCTAGACACTATAGTACAGCCAAGGCAACACTAGATACCGGGCTTGCTCATTCACTCTCAAAACGTCACAAATGGTGGCTGACCGCGACCAGCGATTGGTCCAAAGCAACGCGCCCATCGTTTTGTGCCAATCGCTGTAATGTCTTTCCTCCTAGTCAGCCACCTTTTGTGACGTCATCATAATGAATGAGCAAGCCCGGTATGTAGTGTAGCCCTGGTACAGCGCCTAGAATACATAGTGTGGAAACCGGCTATCCTTGTAATGCTTTAAAAAGTGCTAAAAAGTTGTAGCCTATAAATGTGCAACGGTGCTCCTGCTATAATAAGACGATCATTCCAGCCGAAACATTCACAATGTTTCCGTTCACATACAATGTTTACGTTGAGAAGAGCTAGCAGATGGCGCTACGATCCCATCGTTATCTTTTCAGCAACGTTGTACATTTATTGGATTCAATTTTTTAGTACTATTTTGTAGCAGATTGCCACACTCTGTATTCTAGGCGCTGTAACTATAGTATGACGCCACTCTTTTATGTATAAAGGTACTCTTGTTGTCAGCATCGCACACATTGGACTAGCAGTAGACAATCATTTATTAAAATAGTTGTCCCTGAAAAAAAACTAAAGACGATATGAGTTTTTTTAGCCTGAAACCCTTCCTGGTGCACTAGATTTGTAATGTTAAAAGTTACTTTCAAATCCGTTCAGTGATTGTTGAGAAAACTGCGAACAAACATACACACATACATAATTACCAAATACAGAAGCTATTTTAAAGTCGCTTAGTTACAATTAATCTCAATGTTATTAGAGATGTGGTCGGGCTCTTTTTTTTTCGGGGACCTATCCCGCCCGAGCCCAAAACATTTTGTGTCATCAGAGTCCGAGTCCGATACCAAAGTTACGCAGTAGAAAACTGTTACTAACATTTTAAAATTCTTTCAAAATTAATTTTCGCATTTAAAAATCTATTCTTACATAGAAATAACTATTAATCTTAAATATTCCCTCATGACAAAGTTTCGTGACTCTCATTTCCCTGATAATCTAAAACAGAATTTTTTTTATTTATACCCAACCACTGGCAGAAATCAGCAAAAATCACAATTCTTATGGCAGAAAGACATGAGCAACTACAAGTACAACTATGGAAGAAAGACATGAGTTCTGTTTTACATAAATTCAGGAGAAAGGACTTTAAACAGAAAGCTAGTATAGATAAGGAATGTCCCACGGCTTCTATATGTTACTAACACTGACTGTGCAAAGGCTTCAGAATCAGATAGAATATCTCTCCTTATAACTCATCAATATTTATTCAATTCCCGTTCAAACTGATTTTTAAAGGATTGTAAAACATTTCAAGAAACTTAGACTATGTTCTTGTTTCTCAAAGTTTTTTTTTTTTTTTTTTTTTTTCAATTTGTGCATAATTACAATTTTCACTTTGATAGCGAGCCCAAAGACTGATTTAAAAATAGAACCCGTCTCATCGCTACTCTTACACATTTCTTATAGGAAGAATTCGCTTGTATAATTTTCTAATGGTATTTGGAATTATTCTGAACATTTCTTAAAAATAATAGTTTTTCATAAAAATCACAAAAATGTTCCACTTTTTTCAGTCTGACAAGTACTCGGAATTGTTAAATAAAACACAAAAAATAATTTATTCCTCAAAGTTATTTTGTCGCCCCCGCCAAGTTCAATACAACTATGGCAGCGCATGAGAACGATACATTGTGTCTCCATACATTTTTCGTAGGCAGATTGGGCTATGGCCTTTGTAGAGTTGCAAAGGCTAGAAAAAACCAGGTTTAAACCTGGGAATAAACCTTTTTTTTTGGGGGGGGGGATAAACTTCGTTTTTTGGGAATAAACCTGGTCTTTTGGGAATGAACCTGGGAATAAACAGGGTCTATTGGAAATAAACCTGGGAATAAACCAGTTTTTTGCAATTCTAGGCTTTTGGCACTTTCAGCTAATTTTCTTTTATATCCTCAATTGACTCAAAATGCCTTCTATTGATTAATTTAAAAAAAAATTGCACATTTTCTGTTACATTTACAGACACGCTTTATCCAGCGATACCACAAATTTCCAATTACCAGCAGCTAGGTGTTTTTTTATAGCAAGCGTTAGGACGACACCATTCATGAATATTGAAAAAAACTCGGAAAGCCGCCCAGGAAATGTGGGGAAAATGTAACATGACAGTAGTAAAAAAAAAAAAAAAAATCTACTGTCATAGAAATTTCAAGCCAGCGCTATAGACATGAATTAAAACTGCCCAATAGAGTCAAAAAGTTTTAAAAAATATATGGAATTCATGCATAGACATTAACTGTGAAAATAGTTTCCATAAAGTTCAAACGACTTTTTGTAAATGTAACAATAATATGCACGTTTACAATACATAAATGTGAACATAAAAGTATAAGTTGCATTACGTATTCTTAATTAATTTATTAATTTGTGACTAATTGTGACTAATTAATTTAACTTAATTATTAATTGCAGAAAAAAGAGCATATAGCTGATATTAAATACAATAGAAAAACTACAGCCCTAGCAAGATTATATCAAGAAGAAACCATCCAAATAAATTTCAATGAAAGTAAAATAATATTTCCCTCCAGTCTACACTATCCATCCATAATAAGAGAAACCATAGAGATACTCACGCGCAAAAATACAATATGTAACGATGCGGCATCTTTTAATTTACCGAAACTGTGGCTAGAATTACTCCATGCTCAAAGATATGAAAATAAACAATCAAGTAAAAAATAATAGATAACGTGCGTAATTTTTTTTTTTTTTTAAAGTACGTGTAAATAATAACTTCAAAGCCCGTGCAGCTTTAGAATATTCTCATTTTGTTTTTGAAAATGACTCAGAAGAGTCGAAACATGTAAAACAACTAATAAAAGTTATTTTAATTTATATTATAGTTGTTAATTTTACACCTTTAGCATTTAAAAGTAATATACTATTATATTGTTACGTATTCTTCATAAAAAAAACTAAATCTCTCAATCTCGCCCCCCCCCCTCTCTCTCTCCCCCTCCCTCTAAAATTAATCATACTTTTTTTTTAAGTACGATTGTCATCAATTGAAAATATGCCATGTGATTTACGTCCTTGGGGATTAAACAAGAAGATAAATTCAGATCGTCAATTCAATCTACTCCCAAAGTATTATTTCCTGAGTAATACTACCGTCTCTCATTCATTCATTTTAAATTTAATTAAAACTGCCGCAGAGGTTAATTACTGACGAAATTAAATCACGATTCGAACATAATAAAAGTTCTGACGTCTGCTTAATCGCCCCAAAGCATAAAGGTCTGCGAATTGAAGATTCCAAACTTTCTTCTTTTAACTGAAGGCGTCATTCAAAACTCGTGGAAAATGCCACAAATTCTGCCGTATGATAAAATTCATTTTCGGGTTCTCCCCTAATTCATTACTAACTCCACGATTGAAAATAAAGAAGTTTCTCATTTTCTCATCACTCCTGTATTTATCACTTCATGAAATCTCTGTGGCAACGTCTTAACTAGCCTTTCCCCCGGAGCAATTATCGTCTGCCGTTATCTGATTGGAGAAAGAAGCTTGCCACGAAATCGCTATGAATTAAAATGTGCCGCCATATTGCCACGCGTGATCCCCAGTCACGACTTGTTAATGAAGATTAAAACGTGTAGCCCGGGAACGGATTTAGATTCTCTAATGAAATAAATGGATGTTCTGCCTTTATTTAGTTTTGTGCAATTCCTTTTTCTATCTTCATCGTTTTACATTTAGCTCCACCTAATCTTGTCATAATTTTCACAATTTGATTCATCAGCTCTATTCGTTACCGGCGGATTATATTACAAAATTTAAAATTCCAGACCTTATTAAATATATAAAAAAATTCCTTTTATTAATATTCCATTTACAACCCTAGTTTATTAAAATATTCCCTTTCTTAAAAATATTCCATTACTATATTTAAAACATATTTTATGCTAATCTACTTAAATTCACTTTTTATTTCCCGGCAAATAAGATGTAAAAATCACATTTCATAAGAATATTTCTTCTTAAAAAAAACCTATTTCCTTAAATTCTTTATTATATTAAATATTTCCTAATTATTCTCGCATTTAAATCTCTTTTATTTCTTCTAATCTGTGTAAATTCACCATTTTTCCCTCTCCTAATAGTCTAAAAATTCATTCATTTAAACTGTTTTCCCAATACGCAAAAACCGAAACTTATTCTATCAATTTCCGGCGTTTTTTAATTTCTACTATGTTCTAGCAAATTCTTTTCCCGCCAAAAACTAGGAGAGGCGTATTTCTTCAATATTAATTATCCGATAAAAATAAGTACGCAGCAAAAGTTGAATATGCATTGGGTAAAGGAAGTCACATGTTACGAAATGTTTTCTTGCGCACTCCTATCTAAAACGAGCTGACAGAGAGCAGAGCAGAGGGATTTTTGTCATCGAAATGGTGTTAAAACAAAATGTTGCTGGCAGAGATTTTGGTGGTCAAAGGAGTGTTAAAATAAACCTTTGCTGGCCGTCTAATTGGTATCTAATAAAAATTATATTGTTCTATGGAGAGTTATTAATATTATCGTTATGTAAAGAGAGCATTTCCCCGGAATCTAAAGAGGATTGTGTTTAAATAAAATGAATTCGACTGTCATCGTGTTTTTCTTTTCTGCAATCTACACTTTATGCTGATATGTAAACTTCGAGTACGACTGCATTAAGTTGGAGATGTTTGCTATCTTTTTTCTTCGACTGTTTCAGAATGCAACATATATATAGTTTTCTTTTTTCTTTTTTTTTTTTTTTTTTTTTCAAAATACTATTCTCGTTGAGGCTATACATCTATAAAAACTAAAACAAAATATTTAAAATAAGTTTCACTGAGACATTTTTTTACCAAAAAGTTTTATTTGCGGTCAAATGCTCTGTTTTAGTTATAAATGCTATTACTACTGATTATTACTTTAATTTAATATTACTAATAATTTAAATATGTTGTTTTTATAGTAACCACTGTCATAAAGAAATATCTTTTCATATATTTTTTAATGTTATCTCTGTCTCTCTCTCTCCTTTTTTTTTTTTTTTTTTTTTTTTTTTTTGTTGTTTGTTTGTTTTCTTTTCTTTTCTCAGCAACATGAATCGTTTTAATACATTCAAGAATTCATTTTTATAGATAAATGATTGAATTTGAAAACATTACTCACCAAGTGCCACAAAATCAAACAGCATTTTTCATATTCATATAAATGTAATAAGTATTTCATCTTTTCTCACTCATAAACGACTGTCGCGTCCCGAAAATCGACTTAAAACGCCAACTTTAATCAGATTTTTTTTTGAAAGACCGTTTACCTTCATAATAAAGAACGAAAACACTACTCGATTTCTTAGTATATGCGTAAGACACTCGATATTTTGGTATATGAATAAAAATACCTGAATATTTTAAGCATTTAAGAATGAAAATGATTTCGAAAATGTGTCAGAAAATAGCAAGTTTGGATTTGAAAATCAAGATAAACACCAGAAAAAAAAAAAAAAAGGCTGTAAAATTGTATTTTCTAATTTTCGAAAAAATTTCTCGAAAATTCTGGTGTGAGTTCAACATTACAGAAACACAACTACTTGCCCCTAAAAAGGCTAAACAGGAAATAGCAACTGAATAATGAAAACTTGTATCTAAATCATGTTATATTTCAGAATCATTATTCAGATTTCATAATTCAGATAAACAAAATCTGCTAAAACATCAGAAATTTTGGACCTCACGAATTACTAAAATCATAATTTTAAATCCCACGGACAATTAATGTGATTTTTTCAAAAACATGCGTGAATCTATTTGTACAACAATGATCAGAGAACTTTCATTTTAATAATATGAGATGCACCTCTTTAATGTCACAAAATTGTAAATGCTTATTTAATTATTTAAAAAAATCATAAATACGTATTTAATGATAATAAAAAGTTGTTTAATTTAAAAAAATAACAATAATCTTATATAGTAAAACGGAAAGATTTTTTTTCCGTCAAATTCACTTTTCACACGAAATTGCCCCATTTACGCATGCGTAAAATTAAATCTAGAACCTAACTAGTTTTAGAGCACACTCAAATGCGAAAACGGTAGTAGTAATAATATGGTGGTTCTGGCTCACTTGGAGGTGGAGGTGGTGTGAGGTGGGAGCTTCTGCTATAGTATGAAAGGAAAATAACACTTTGAAATGCAGAATGGGTCGTATGGGTGTACTATAGGAGGAGGGTCTAAAAGTGAGAGGGCTTAATTTTTGAGGGGGGCTTAATTTTTTTTTAGGATCAAATTTAAATGTTAGATTGAAGTCTGCTATAGGAGGGGGGTATGAAATGGAAGGGCTTATTTTTGAAGAGGCGGCTAACTTTTTTAAAGGGGGCTTATTTTTGAGGGGGGGCTTAATTTATTTTTTGGATCAAATTTAAATGTCAGATTGAAGTCTGCTATAGGATGGGGGTATTTTTGAAGAGGCGGCTAACTTTTTTGAAGGGGGCTTATTGTTGAGGGGGGCTTTTTTTTTTTTTTTTTTTAATTTTAGAATGGACTTTTAGTTTGAAGGCGAAACGGAGATCAATTTTTTTTGGTGGCGCCCTCTATCGGAAGGGAATGCAATAACGGATATTTAAAATAAGTTTTCTTAAAAAGATTTCACTGGGGTTTGAACATGCAAAATAGCTTCTTGACTTGATAATTTGTGGTAGGTTTAACTGATCAAGCCAAGAAGCTATATATGAATGTCGAGATTTTAAGTGTTTAAAGAGAGGTATCGTGGTACCGGAAGTGAAAAGTTTAAGGTTGAATTTTAATGAAACCGGAAATTTATCGTTTTCAAAATGATTCAATTGAATATTAACATATTTCTTCTAAAATGTATAGTGGAAGCAATGGTAAAAAAAGAAGACATGTTTAGGGGTAAGTACTGTTTTTTCATTGTGTTTGATGTAGAAAACATAGGAAAGAGGCGTAGTTTAAAAAACAAATTCAATTTTATTAATAATTTTCCCAATGCAATACATGTGAACCCACTTTTCGTTTTTTAGCGGGTTTTGACAAATCTAATGCAGAATCTTGTTTAATGTTTCTTGACAAATATTTATTTTTAATAAAATTTCGCGGGACATTCATTTCTTTTACTGTTTCTAATAATTCTTTCTGTGCCTTGATCGGTTTTCTTTTATTCACAGAAAACAAAAGATTAAATAAATCTGCCAAGTTCGATTCGGGGATAGGTTTTCCTTCGAAACTTACAGTCAAATTTTTATCTTTTCGAAATTTTCTTGGACGTGCCGTGACAAACTGAACTAATGCTTTGATAATTTAGGATAGCTTTATCTAGATATCATGATTGTTAGATTACGAATATTTGTGTTTGGAATAACGTGATTTTTGATTTTGCCTGTTCAGTTTCAATTATATTGTGAAATGAGGGTTTATTTTTGAAAGATAATGTTAACTTTTTGTGATTATCTTGTAACAGACTACTTTCATTAAAAGTGTATTTTAGAATTGTAAACTACAATTTTGAAATTTTCGTCTGTTTGGAAAAAAGCACAGAAAAAAAACTAAAAGTATTAAAAAAATAATAAGAACAACTGTTCAAAAATATCATAACAACTAAACAAATGATCAAAAATAATAAAAAAGAAAACTGCCCGGTTAAACTGACGGCATTGAGCTCACAGGCTATTCACACTAACTGTAAATTATATTCTTATTTCAAAGAATTTGAAATAAGACCGCGAAAAATGAAGAAATCGACAATATATTAAGAGGGGGGAACCATCCCCCGTTTCTCCTTCTTATAATTAACCAATGAACCCATAAAACTAATCAGAGAAGCACCTTACTACAATGAACCTATATACAAAATTTGAAAAAATCGGATAATTCTGCATGAAAAATCCATTTATCTAAATTAAGGGGGGGTTAGCCCCCCGTCCCCCCTTTATACTTAACCAAAGAACCCCCAAAACTAATCAGAGAAGCGCCTTATCACAATGAACATATATATAAAATTTGAAGAAAATCGGATAATTCTGCTTAAAAAACCCATTTATCTATATTAAGGGGGGTAAGTCCCCCCCCGTTCCCCCCTTTATACTTTACCAATGAACCCCCAAAACTAATCAGGGAAGTGCCTTACCACAATGAGCCTATATACAAAATTTGGAGTAAATTGGATAATTCTGCATGAAAAACCCATTTATCAAAATTAAGGGGGGGGTAGCCCCCGTTTCCCTCCTTTACACTTCACCAATGAACCCCCAAAACTAATCAGGGAAGCCCCTTACCACAATGAGCCCATATAGAAAGTTTGAAGAAAATCGGATAACTCTGCATGAAAAAATCATTTATCTAAAATAAGGGGGGAGGATTAACCCTCCCGTTACCCCCTTTATACTTAACCTATGAACCCCCAAAACTAATCAGGAAAGAACCTTATCACAATGAACCTATATACAAAATTTGAAGAAAATCGGATAACTCTGCAGGAAAAAAATAATTTATCTAAAATAAGGGGGGAGGATTAACCCCCCGTTACCCCCTTTATGCTTAACCTATGAACCCCCAAAACTAATCAGGAAAGAACCTTATCACAATGAACCTATATACAAAATTTGAAGAAAATTGGATAATTCTGCATGAAAAAACCATTTATCCAAATTAAGGGGGGTTAGCCCCCCGTTCCCCCCCCCTTTATAGTTAACCAATCAATCCCTAAAACTAATCAGGGAAGCGCCTTATCACAAGGAACCTATAAACAAAATTGGAAGAAAATCGGATAACTCTGCATGAAAAATTCATTTATCTAAATTAAGGGGGAGGATCCCCCCCCCGTTAGCCCCTTTATACTTAACCTATGAACCCCCAAAACTAATCAGGAAAGAACCTTATCACAATGAACCTGTATACAAAATTTGAAGAAAATTGGACAATTCTGCATGAAAAAACCATTTATCTTAATTAAGGGGGGTTAGCCCCCCGTTCCCCCCTTTATAGTTAAACAATCAATCCCCAAAACTAATCAAGGAAGCGCCTTATCACAAGGAACCTATAAACAAAATTGGAAGCAAAACGGTTATTTCTGTCAAGAGTTATCGCGTTACGTACGTACATACGTACATACATACATACATACATACATACATACATACAGAACGGGCGGGCACATAAGCTCTCAGGCTTTGATAGCCTGTGAGCTAAAAACTGTTCAAATAATAATAACAACTGTTTAAAAATAATAAAAACTGTTTAAAAAATAATAACAAATGATAAACGATTGACTTTATACAACCAACATTTAAAAAAAGATAATCGAATCTAGTTTTTTCTAACATGACTTATTTGAAATATTCACTTTTTCTAGTTTGATTTATAACACATAAGTGATTTATAACACATAAGTAAAATATTATTTATAGAAGCACTAAATACGAGATTAATAAGAATTTTTAACTTACAAACATATGAACTCCTGATACACAAGTGATTCGACCAGTAAAACATTATTTATAAAAACATTAAATACGAGAATTTTTTACTTACAATTGTACGAACTTCAGATACGTAACCCTTTCTGAATCAATGTGTAAGAATTAACTGACTATTGAACTTATAACAGAGTATGATAAAATAATCACGTGACTTTTTAAACCAATAAAATGTTAATATTTTTAAACAAGCGCCCTCTATCATTTTATGAACTCCCAAGAAACGAGTTAATATGATTATATTGTTTCCTGTTCCCGCTGTGAAAGGTTGTGTTTTTCGTTTTAAGTTAGTTTACATTTAAGTGATTATGGAGCGAGTCATGGATTCTGCTTTGTTAAGTGTTAATGATATGGCTAACGTGAAGAGTGAACCCTCATCACCAGGATTAAATGACCATGACATGGAATTTTTAATACAGCCTAAAGAAGAACCCGTTTCGAATTGTGAAGTGAAAACCACCTCATCAGGATTAAAGAAACAGAAGTTACCCTTTGTGTGTTCTACTTGCAACAAAGCTTTTCCCCCGAAAGGTTAACTTAACGTTTCACATGAAATGTCATCTGGAGAAAATGCCTCTTGTATGTGTAATCTGTGAAAAAACATTCGCTAGAAAGTATCATTTATTAAATCATATGAAGATTCATTCAAAGACCCCTGTGATTCATAATTGTAATGTATGTGGGGAAGTATTTTCACAAAAGAGTGATTTATTAAAGCATGGGAAAATTCATAACACTTCCAAGCCAAAACAAAGGAAAAGTAGACAGTCACCCAGTCACTGTAAATGTGACGATTGTTTTGAAACATTTAATAATAGATCTGACTTAGCGAAACATAGAAAAATTCTTCTTTCACCTAAAGAACTTAAACCATCTGATCAACTTTCCTTGGGAAACAGTTCGAAATATGAAATTTCAGACATCACTCAGTTTAGTAAAATATTTAAGTTTTTCGATGTTTTTACTCCTGTTCATTGGAATTTAGGTGAGGAAATGATTGTTGAAGTACAAATGAATAAGAACTATGAGCTTTATGTTCACATACAGAAATATGAAGAATTTGAAAAGAACGGTCGTGAACTTACCCCCACAAATGAAAGCATTACATTATCATGTGCAACATTCGACAAATTTGAATCGAGATTGGATAAATTTAATTTTGTTTCTGAAAATGGTACATTCGTATGTAATAATGACTTACTAATCGCTTATGTATAAATAAGGAATCATGCATACTGCAAAAATTATTCAAATCGAAAAAGTTTGGGTTTTGCTTAAAGTCTGACTTTTTACTGCTTACAAAAGATCAATATTTGAAACTAGTGAAAAATCACTTTAAAATTACTGAATGTCTCATTGAGACGCTTTTAACTAAGCTTATTCCTGTTTCGGTTTTAGAAAACTTAAACAAATGTAAATGTACCCACCTCACAATCGAAGAGACTTTGAACTATTTCTTAACATATTTCGATGACAAGCTAAAGTCATCCGTTTCTAGCGTGTTTGATTGCTATCAATGTTCAATCGGAGAACCAATTAATATGAAACACGAGTGTGATAGTTATAGTTTGCGTAGAAAATATAATTGGTGTAATGAGAGTGCACTGCTAAATTTCAACGTGACTGAATTTGTAAAAAACCTATTCAAGCAATGTTCATGTAATTATACTCATTTATTTTTTGAAACTATGAATATGGACTTTTATAATAACCATTTAAACAATGTATTTATAAATTAACATAGAAATGTACTTAATAAATATTTGTTTTTATATCACATATCTGTTTTTATTTCACATGTCTATTTATTTTTTTATTTTTATTTATTTATGAAATCAATCTTTGAAGTTTCATTTTCTAGAAAAAAAAAAGTGAACATATATTTATGAGTAGGCAAAATTTTTTTAATTGTGGTCTTTAAAGTTAACACTTTTTGGTTAAATGAAATCTCTTTTTAAGAAACATTTATTATTTTTATTTGAATAGATATTAAACTTATTTATTGATAAGAATTTAATTTTTCTCTCCTTTTAAACAATGACATTGCATGTTTTGATAATTTCCACCCCACAGTTAACATTACAGTATTTAACATAGTTAAGAAATTGCTTAACTTAAACCGTCACGGTATTTATTATAGATAATAAGTAAACATTTTATCTTTAACCTTTATCTAATTTAAATGATTAACTATAACTGTGACTGCTTTTAACCTAGATAAGTAAATGTTTTCATGAAATACAATCAGTTTACTGTTGACTTTTATCAAGATTACACCAATTAGTAGAATACTGATTAAAAATATTTTATGACATTAATATGCAGAAAAGATCTCACGAAGAAGTACTTTTACCTTCAAAACATCCATGTTTAGAAAAACCTATGGAAAATTCAAATACCTATGAGAAAGAGTTAAAAGACCCAAGATTAAAACTTTCTAAAATGGGTAATAACTGTATAACTACTGAGGACTTACAAGATGTGTATCCCGAGATCGCTATGAGTTTCTCAACTGTTGCCTATAGGAATGATACAACATCTTTCGAGAATCCCGGTCGAATGCCAAATTCTGCCACGGATTTTTTGAATACATTTTTCGAAGACATAAGTTTTGAAAATTTAGATTATTCTACTACCTTAACGTTTCAAGAACCTACAAATAATATTTTACAGACTAATGTTAAACTCGAGGTCAACGAGCTACAAGAAAGCAACCTTTCGCAAATAAGTGGTGAATTACAAACCACCATCTCACCTACAAAGGACATTAAAAGTGATAAATTAAGCAATTCATATGTGTTTCACAAAGAACTAAGTGACTGTTTCTATTTAACTTTGAAGTTAAGAACTAAACAATATTGTATACTTATACGAGAATTTAAACGCAATGTATCTACTAATGAAGAAATCCCGACAAACCGCGTGGTTAATATGGATATTCCTAGCTGGTTTGAGTTTCAATATAAACTCATTGCATTTAATTTAAGATACAAAAGTACTTCCTTTGTTTCTAATAACATGATTTTAGTGTTAAATCAATATTCTACGATGCGAATTAAAAATTTAAAGAATTATTCTTATGTTGACTTAAACGAACATCAACTAGAAAAATTAAAAGAAAGTACCTCTCATTTAAATAGTGCACTTTTACAACATATGTATACAAAACTTTTACCATCTCTTATTAAAAAGAAATGTATGGTGAGTGATATATCTACAGAAAATGAACAGGTGTTAAAGTATAAACTTAACACATGTGTCAGGTTTCTCTCACAGGTGCAAGAGTTGAAAGCTATTCTTAAGGGATTAGCATATTGTATGTATTGTATATGTATCTATTCTGTACCGTTAAAGGCGTCCTTTAGAAAATCTTAATCCGAAGGGTGGCGACTTGGACAGAATGAAAGAAGTATTTCTATTGCAATGTGGTCTTTCAGAGATAAGAAAGCTATTGCACTCTTTTATTTAGGAAGACAGATCCGTCAAGAGGGAGGAAGGGTTGTCAAGGACCGTTGGAAACAGAGGAGAAACCCCGTAGAAAGGAGGGTGCTCGGCAGTTTACGAGAGAGAGAAAGTTAGTTCTAACGTAGGAAGCGAAGGGGTAAGGTCGTTCAGAGTTGGAGCTCTGAGACCGGTGTTGAGTTCAGACGGAGCAGCGAAGTGTGAAGGTTGCTCGGGGAATGAGCGCTGAGAGCGGGTGTGAGATGAATAGAAATCTCAGTGTGGAATAAATGAACGTAGTATAACGGTACACGTAAAGCGTTTCTATAATTATTTTGATTTAATATTAAACCGGATACTTTACCTCCGAGTTTAAGTGTAAATATTGTTAATAAAGTGTTTGTTTAAGTGTAATAGAAAGAGTTAGGTTTTTCTTGAATATACATCCCGTATTGTGTCCGATATCACGTATTCATATCGGTGGTGGCAGCATATCAAAAGACCGGATTATATTTCGAAGTTGTGTGGACGGAGAAGTGGAATCCGACAATGTTGGCAGCGACGGGATCTGAATCACCGAAGACCAGTGCCAGTTAACCGTGTTACAGAGAGTTTGTGCCGGATCGCCCAGCGGAAGTGTTCGTGCCCTATCGTCGTAGACTAGTGCCAGATAGCTGTGTTACAGAGAGTTTGTGCCGGATCGCCCAGCGGAAGTGTTTGTGCCCTATCGTCGTAGACAACCAGTGCCAGTTAGCCGTGTTACAGTCAGTTTATGCCGGATCGTCTAGCGGAAGTGTGTGTGCCCTATCATCGTAGACCAGTGCCAGCTAGCCTTGTTACAGAGTGCCTTGCCGGATCGTCCAGTGGAAGTGTTGGTGCTGTGTGTAGTGTTAGTTCCAGTGTTTGTGTGTAGTGCTTGTGGACACAGTGTTTCAAATTACAGTGATTGTTGCCCGAGAGTGCAAGATTTACCCTGTGGAAAAGTGAGCAGAGAATTGCCCCAGCGAATGAAGTACGAGGTAAGGTGTTTTGATCATTTTACTCTACTGACATTCTCGAACCTATTTTTTTTTTTTATTATTATTGTGTATAATTGATGGTAATTTAAGTTAATGTTGTGGTTAATTTTTGATAAGTGTATAATTGATGGTAATTTAAGTTAATGTTGTGGTTAATTTTTGATAATTTAGGTGCAATAATAATTGAACTAAATCAAATGAGATATTAACAGCCATTTTACACTATTGTTTTAAGAAAAGGATCTTATATTAATCACTAGAAGTGATTTTCTAATTGTTTTAAACGGATAAGATTAATGATTAAAATTAATGCATTGTGTTAATAGTTGGAAGGAATAATTGAAATATCTTAAATTGAAATTATTATTAAAGTAATATTTAAATTAAGTGATACTGTTTGTTTTAAGTTTGAAATATTGATAGTAAATGAGGAAAGGAAATTTGTGTAGAATTTAAATTAAATTGAAATAACCTTCAAGGAAGAACTGAAGGCCCAGAGAAAAAAAAAAAGTGCTGTGATTTACAATTTAATGTGAGAACTAATTTTGAAATTGAAATATTTTATTGAGATTAAATTTAGGAATTTATGTGTATTTCATGCAAATTTTTGTTAGGTGGATATTTTTATGTAGTGATTGGCATCAGTGTTTTATTCAAATTGCAACGTATCAGTATTATTGTGTAAATTGTATTTTATTATTTAATGGTATAAATTTAAAATCTGTATTGCATAATAGTCAAATTGAGATTATTGTTACTTTGTTATTGGAAGCAAATTGTGGGGTATCATTGTTTAAGGAAATTTATTATTGTATTATTACTTATTTGAAATATGTTATATAGTATAATATGTGGAGGTAACTTATGAGGGTAGGATTTGAGGAAGTATTAATTTGATATTGTGATTAAGTATTGTTGTAGGGTGGTAATAATTATCGGTAGAAGGTATGGCTTTCTTACTAAAATTAAAAAGGGTGGATCTTCAGGCGATATGTGGAGAGTTAGGAATTGAAGTCTCGGAAGATGATACCAGGTTTAAGCTTAAGAAAAAGATTGTGGAGAGCGACGAATATGAAGAGGGGGCCATTATGGAATTATCTAGCACTATTGTTCCTGAACGGTTAGAACAAGAAGCGTTAGTAGTAGAACGGGAAAAGTTAGAAAGGGAGGAAAAGTTACAACGAGAAAACTTAGAAAGGGAAGAAAAGTTACAACGAGAAAAGTTAGAAAGGGAGGAAAATTTAAAGTTACAACGAGAAAAGTTAGAAAGGGATGAGAGGTTAGAACGGGAAAAGGTAGAAAGGGAGGAAAAGTTACAACGTGAAAAGTTAGATAGAGAAGAAAAGTCTGAAAAATTGAGATTGGAACATGAGTTAGAGTTGGAAAGGATAAAGATTCAAAGTTCGGCTAATAACGCTAATGGGACTAGAGAATCTAATCATGAGAGTAGCCTAGAGAAATTGATTAAAAGTGTTAAAACTTTGTCTATCAAGGTTCCAGAAAGGACTGAGGGATGGAATCTGTTTTTTAGCAGTTTAGAACGAGCATTCCAAACAAAAAATGTACCGGAAACCCAGCAGGCCGAAATTCTGCTAAATATGTTAGGAGATAAGGCCGATAATTTGCTAATATACACGACTAGGGAACAAATTGAGAGTTATGAGAAATTAAAGGAATTAGTTCTAAGGGAACATGAGCCGACACCGAAGGCGTGTTTGGAAAACTTTAAGAAGGCTAGAAGGAATCAAAATGAAACTCATGTATTATTTGTGTCACGTTTAATAGCAACGTGGGAAAATTACTGTAAGATTAGAGGTGCAGATACGTATGAGAAGGTTAATCAGTTAATTGTCACGGATAAGTTGTTAACTACGTTAGATGAGGAAACCGCGACGCATGTTGGATTAACTCAGCACAGTAATTGGTTAGAAGTTTCTAAAATTGCTAAGGAATGTGATAATTTCCTTGATGCTAAACAAAAATCTTATGCGGTAACTTATAAGGGTTATAAAGGTAAAGAAAGGTATGTTAATAATGAAGATTCTAGAAGGGCAAAAGATGAGGGTTTTAGTAGTAATTGGAGACAAAATGGGAATAATGAGGTTAGTCCATTTTTGGGTAGAAAACCGGAATATAAGAAACCTAATGATACGACGCTTATCTGTTTCAAGTGTTCTCAACGAGGACATGTTCAGCGATTTTGTACAAAAGGAAATAATGAGGGAAGTAATCAAATTAATAACCGACAAGAACCAAGGGCTAGTATCAATAATGTCTCAGTGCGAGGAATTACAGAATTACCAAGGGGAGCGAGTATGGCAAGAATCGGAGCAAGAGGGAATTGGAGAGCTAAAGTTATTGGAGAGAAGTTAAATAATCTCGAGAAAGTGGAAGTTAGTGTAAATGGGAAGATAACAAAAGTATTGGTGGATTCTGGTTGCCAAATTAGCGTCATTCATAAAGATTTAGTACCAGCAGAAAAATTAAGAGGGGCTGGTAGCATATATTTACAAGGGATATTTGGTAAGGCAGTCAAATCGCCGTTAATTCAATTACCTTTAGCTATTCCAAAACGTGGTCAAACTAATGTCATTCATCAGGATGTACTTTGCGCGATAATTGATAACAGTAAGGAACAGGTAATTTTACATCCTGACGTGGCTAATGAATTGTCAGGGTTAAACAACGAGAAATCATTAAGAGAATCGGTAGAAAGGGAATGTAAGGAAGATCGTGGGAATAAAGTGAAGGAAGGTGAAAGGATTAGAAATGATAATAATTGTCAGGAGAAGGAAAAAGCCGAGGTGGAGAAAAGTAAGATTGATAAAGTTATGGAAAGTAGTTCAAATGTATTTCAGAAATCCCAAATGAATTGTAAAGATTTAGAGAAAGCTTGGGAATTAGCTGAAAATGAGAGAGAGTCTTATTATCTTGTTAATGGGTTATTATATCATAAAGAGAAATTGGTAGATGAAACGGTAGCTCAATTAGTAATACCTAAAATTAGAAGGGAGGAAATTCTAAAACTAGCGCATACCTCCTTATATGGAGAACATCAGACGGTTAAGAAAATGTTAGAAAACATCAAGCATTCATTTTATTGGGAAAATATGGCGAAGGAAGCTAAAATATATTGCGAATCATGTGTAGAATGTCGATTAACGAGGGAAATGAATGTGAGTAATAAGGAGAAAGAGGAAATATATCGACCTGCAGTTATAGTTGAGTTAGGGGACGGAAGTAAGAAACCGGTGTATCAAGATGAAATGAGAGCATTTATGGCTAAAAATAAAGTAGTCGATATTGTCTTGGATAGTGACGGGGAGTTTGAAGACTGTAGGAAAGATCTGTTGTTAGACCGAGAACAACCGGAAAATAAAGACAGGAAGGGATTTGAGATAAAAGGGTTAACAAATATTCAAGTTGGGGACATAAAATCAATCTTAAGGAAAAATAAGGAATTATTTATGGGTCCTATCCAACTGGTAGAAATGGAGAAGAATCGGATTGGTCGTAAACCGGAGAGGGTTAAGATGAAACAAAAATTGTACAATGTTCTCATCACGTACAAAGAGGACTTGGACCGACAAGTGCCTGATTGGTTAGAGGAAGATTTAATTGGGACATCAGAGGCAGAAGTTAGCCATTCAAGCGGGTGCATTACGAAAAGGGATGTACCAATTAAATTAACGAGGAAGGACTGGAGGGAAAAGGTAGTACCGCCTCCAGCAATCTCAGCCTAAGGACTGACATTGAAATGACATAATACTAGTGTAACTTTATTTTTTTTGTGTATTTATAATTGTATGTGCATCCTGTGTTTATAAAAGTGTATTAGCATATTGTGTATTTTTTCTGTAGTTATCACATTAGTATATGGTTCATTAGAGATGTCAGTAGTTAAATTTTCAGACACCTTGAAATATTTATGTAATTGTAGTAATGAAGAAACCTATCAAGGAACTGTTGAACTCTTCTCAGACATTACATAGTTTGAGGAAAATTAGCCCCTAAAAGGCATATTTTCCGCTAAGGTGGGGGGTGTCAGGTTTCTCTCACAGGTGCAAGAGTTGAAAGCTATTCTTAAGGGATTAGCATATTGTATGTATTGTATATGTATCTATTGTGTACCGTTAAAGGCGTCCTTTAGAAAATCTTAATCCGAAGGGTGGCGACTTGGACAGAATGAAAGATTGATTTTTTGTAATAGATGAATTTTTTTTAATTGGATTTACATGACTTCACTTAAAAGTTCTACTAAATTATAAACTATTAAATTCACTCATAGACACTTTGCAAAAAAAAAAATAAACACACAGAACTTAATCAAAAACATTTTATTTTCAGGTCTTAAATAATTCATTACAAATAGTTTGTTCATTAATCTTGCATAAAAAGTGCTCACTAACATTATAAACTCCGTTTAGAAACGTTGAAGTTACATAATCGAAATCTACGAGCATTAACAAAACTTCCCCTAATTGATTAAATTTTTCCCTATTATTAAATGTGAAACAGGAGTGAAGGCTTTTGCTCGAATGTCGTGGTGCACATGCATGACATTCATACAATTGATTAAGTATTGATAACATATTATTCTCGATACATGTGTTAAGTTTATACTTTAACACCTGTTCATTTTCTGTAGATATATCACTCACCATACATTTCTTTTTAATAAGAGATGGTAAAAGTTTTGTATACATATGTTGTAAAAGTGCACTATTTAAATGAGAGGTACTTTCTTTTAATTTTTCTAGTTGATGTTCGTTTAAGTCAACATAAGAATAATTCTTTAAATTTTTAATTCGCATCGTAGAATATTGATTTAACACTAAAATCATGTTATTAGAAACAAAGGAAGTACTTTTGTATCTTAAATTAAATGCAATGAGTTTATATTGAAACTCAAACAGCTAGAAATATCCATATTAACCACGCGGTTTGTCGGGATTTCTTCATTAGTAGATAAATTGCGTTTAAATTCTCGTATAAGTATACAATGTTGTTTAGTTCTTAACTTCAAAGTTAAATAGAAACAGTCACTTAGTTCTTTGTGAAACACATATGAATTGCTTAATTTATCACTTTTAATGTCCTTTGTAGGTGAGATGGTGGTTTGTAATTCACCACTTGTTTGCGAAAGGTTGCTTACTTGTAGCTCGTTGACCTCGCGTTTAACATTAGACTGTAAAATATTATTTGTAGGTTCTTGAAACGTTAAGGTAGTAGAATAATTTAAATTTTCAAAACTTATGTCTTCGAAAAATGCATTCAAATAGTCCGTGGCAGAATTTGGCATTCGACCGGGATTCTCGAAAGATGTTGTATCATTCCCATAGGCAAAGGTTGAGAAACTCATAGCGATCTCGGGTTTCACATCTTGTAAGTCCTCAGTAGTTATACAGTTATTACCCATTTTAGAAAGTTTTAATCTTGGGTCTTTTAGCTCTTTCTCATAGGTATTTGAATTTTCCATAGGTTTTTCTAAACATGGATGTTTTGAAGGTAAAAGTACTTCTTCGTGAGATCTTTTCTGCATATTAATATCATAAAATATTTTTAATCAGTATTCTACTAACTGGTGTAATCTCGATAAAAGTCAACAGTAAACTGATTGTATTTCATGAAAACATTTACTTATCTAGGTTAAAAGCAGTCACAGTTATAGTTAATCATTTAAATTAGATAAAGGTTAAAGATAAAATGTTTACTTATTATCTATAATAAATACCGTGACGGTTTAAGTTAAGCAATTTCTTAACTATGTTAAATACTGTAATGTTAACTGTGGGGTGGAAATTATCAAAACATGCAATGTCATTGTTTAAAAGGAGAGAAAAATTAAATTCTTATCAATAAATAAGTTTAATATCTATTCAAATAAAAATAATAAATGTTTCTTAAAAAGAGATTTCATTTAACCAAAAAGTGTTAACTTTAAAGACTACAATTAAAAAAATTTTGCCTACTCATAAATATATGTTCACTTTTTTTTTTCTAGAAAATGAAACTTCAAAGATTGATTTCATAAATAAATAAAAATAAAAAAATAAATAGACATGTGAAATAAAAACAGATATGTGATATAAAAACAAATATTTACTAAATACATTTCTATGTTAATTTATAAATACATTGTTTAAATGGTTATTATAAAAGTCCATATTCATAGTTTCAAAAAATAAATGAGTATAATTACATGAACATTGCTTGAATAGGTTTTTTACAAATTCAGTCACGTTGAAATTTAGCAGTGCACTCTCATTACACCAATTATATTTTCTACGCAAACTATAACTATCACACTCGTGTTTCATATTAATTGGTTCTCCGATTGAACATTGATAGCAATCAAACACGCGAGAAACGGATGACTTTAGCTCGTCATCGAAATATGTTAAGAAATAGTTCAAAGTCTCTTCGATTGTGAGGTGGGTACATTTACATTTGTTTAAGTTTTCTAAAACCGAAACAGGAATAAGCTTAGTTAAAAGCGTCTCAATGAGACATTCGGTAATTTTAAAGCGATTTTTCACTAGTTTCAAATATTGATCTTTTGTAAGCAGTAAAAAGTCAGACTTTAAGCAAAACCCAAACTTTTTCGATTTGAATAATTTTTGCAGTATGCATGATTCCTTATTTACATAAGCGATTAGTAAGTCATTATTACATACGAATGTACCATTTTCAGAAACAAAATTAAATTTATCCAATCTCGATTCAAATTTGTCGAATGTTGCACATGATAATGTAATGCTTTCATTTGTGTGGGTAAGTTCACGACCGTTCTTTTCAAATTCTTCATATTTCTGTATGTGAACATAAAGCTCATAGTTCTTATTCATTTGTACTTCAACAATCATTTCCTCACCTAAATTCCAATGAACAGGAGTAAAAACATCGAAAAACTTAAATATTTTACTAAACTGAGTGATGTCTGAAATTTCATATTTCGAACTGTTTCCCAAGGAAAGTTGATCAGATGGTTTAAGTTCTTTAGGTGAAAGATGAATTTTTCTATATTTCGCTAAGTCAGATCTATTATTAAATGTTTCAAAACAATCGTCACATTTACAGTGACTGGGTGACTGTCTACTTTTCCTTTGTTTTGGCTTGGAAGTGTTATGAATTTTCCCATGCTTTAATAAATCACTCTTTTGTGAAAATACTTCCCCACATACATTACAATTATGAATCACAGGTGTCTTTGAATGAATCTTCATATGATTTAATAAATGATACTTTCTAGCGAATGTTTTTTCACAGATTACACATACAAGAGGCATTTTCTCCAGATGACATTTCATGTGAAACGTTAAGTTAACCTTTCGGGGAAAAGCTTTGTTGCAAGTAGAACACACAAAGGGTAACTTCTGTTTCTTTAATCCTGATGAGGTGGGTTTCACTTCACAATTCGAAACGGGTTCTTCTTTAGGCTGTATTAAAAATTCCATGTCATGGTCATTTAATCCTGGTGATGAGGGTTCACTCTTCACGTTAGACATATCATTAACACTTAACAAAGCAAAATCCATGACTCGCTCCATAATCACTTAAATGTAAACTAACTTAAAACGAAAAACACAACCTTTCACAGCGGGAACAGGAAACAATATAATCATATTAACTCGTTTCTTGGAAGTTCATAAAATGATAGAGGGCGCTTGTTTAAAAATATTAACATTTTATTGGTTTAAAAAGTCACGTGATTATTTTATCATACTCTGTTATAAGTTCAATAGTCAGTTAATTCTTACACATTGATTCAGAAAGGGTTACGTATCTGAAGTTCGTACAATTGTAAGTAAAAAATTCTCGTATTTAATGTTTTTATAAATAATGTTTTACTGGTCGAATCACTTGTGTATCAGGAGTTCATATGTTTGTAAGTTAAAAATTCTTATTAATCTCGTATTTAGTGCTTCTATAAATAATATTTTACTTATGTGTTATAAATCACTTATGTGTTATAAATCAAACTAGAAAAAGTGAATATTTCAAATAAGTCATGTTAGAAAAAACTAGATTCGATTATCTTTTTTTAAATGTTGGTTGTATAAAGTCAATCGTTTATCATTTGTTATTATTTTTTAAACAGTTTTTATTATTTTTAAACAGTTGTTATTATTATTTGAACAGTTTTTATTATTTTTGATCATTTGTTTAGTTGTTATTATATTTTTGAACAGTTGTTCTTATTACTTTTTTAATACTTTTAGTTTTTTTTCTGTGCTTTTTTCCAAACAGGCGAAAATTTCAAAATTGTAGTTTACAAGTCTAAAATACACTTTTAATGAAAGCAGTCTGTTACAAGATAATCACAAAAAGTTAACATTATCTTTCAAAAATAAACCCTCATTTCACAATATAATTGAAACTGAACAGGCAAAATTAAAAATCACGTTATTCCAAACACAAATATCCGTAATCTAACAATCATGATATCCAGATGAAGCTATCCTAAATTATAAAAGCATTAGTTCAGTTTGTCACGGCACATCCAAGAAAATTTCGAAAAGATAAAAATTTGACTGTAAGTTTCGATGGAAAACCTATCCCCGAATCGAACTTGGCAGATTTATTTAATCTTTTGTTTTCTGTGAATAAAAGAAAACCGATCAAGGCACAGAAAGAATTATTAGAAACATTAAACGAAATGAATGTCCCGCGAAATTTTATTAAAAATAAATATTTGTCAACAAACATTAAACAAGATTTTGCATTAGATTTGTCAAAACCCGCTAAAAAACGAAAAGTGGGTTCACATGTATTGCATTGGGAAAATTATTAATAAAATTGAATTTGTTTTTTAAACTACGCCTCTTTCCTATGTTTTCTACACCAAACACAAGAAAAAAAACAGTACTTACCCCTAAACATGTCTTCTTTTTTACCATTGCGTCCACTATACATTTTAGAAGAAATATGTTAATATTCAATTGAATCATTTTGAAAACGATAAATTTCCGGTTTCATTAAAATTCAACCTTAAACTTTTCACTTCCGGTACCACGATACCTCTCTTTAAACACTTAAAATCTCGACATTCATATATAGCTTCTTGGCTTGATCAGTTAAACCTACCACAAATTATCAAGTCAAGAAGCTATTTTGCAGGTTCAAACCCCAGTGAAATCTTTTTAAGAAAACCTATTTTAAATATCCGTTATTGCATTCCCTTCCGGTAGAGGGCGCCACCAAAAAAAAATTGATCTCCGTTTCGCCTTCAAACTGAAAGTCCATTCTAAAATTTAAAAAAAAAAAAAAAAAATTACGCCCCCCTCAAAAATAAGCCCCCTTCAAAAAAGTTAGCCGCCTCTTCAAAAATACCCCCATCCTATAGCAGACTTCAATCTGACATTTAAATTTGATCCAAAAAAAAATTAAGCCCCCCCCCTCAAAAATAAGCCCCCCTTAAAAAAAAGTTAGCCGCCTCTTCAAAAATAAGCCCTTCCATTTTATACCCCCCTCCTATAGCAGACTTCAATCTAACATTTAAATTTGATCCTAAAAAAAATTAAGCCCCCCTCAAAAAATTAAGCCCCTCAAAAATTAAGCCCCCTCACTCTTAGACCCTCCTCCTATAGTACACCCATACGACCCATTCTACATTTCAAAGTGTTATTTTCATTTCATACTATAGCAGAAGCTCCCACCTCACACCACCTCCACCTCCAAGTGAGCCAGAACCACCATATTATTACTACTAACGGTGGCCGAGTGGTATACAGCGCGTGTCTTCTCTGTTCCGATTATCGTGTGGGTTCGATCCCTGCTATGGACAGAATGGTTTTTCTTATTTTATTTGAATTATTCTTTAAAAATTTCAAACTTTTTAAAACAGCTCTGAATTTTATTTTAATGGTACTATCAAGTTGTTTGGTGTCAAGTTTTGACGGGTTCCATCTAGTACCATTTTAAGTATCGTATATGTTTTGTACTATATGTTTCTGCATGTTTAAAAAAATTTCACGATTTTTTTTTTTTTTTTTTTTTTTTTTTTTTTTTGAAAAAATGACTCTATTGCAAGACGGACAGTCTTTTTATTTATTCGAGACCAGTATACTGTTTCTGTGACAAAATAAAATATCCTTTCGCATAAATATATTGTTGAAAACTCAATCAAAATTTTCATTGATCTTTTATTCAACAATGGTTATTCACTTTATATGGCCAGCCAAAAATTAAAAAATACCTATTTTGCAAATAACTAATAATATCTATTAACATAATTACCAATGTCTTTTATAATTTAAATTTTCAAAAATAAACAACAAAATTTAATAAAAATAATAATTTTTAAGAACATTATTTTTGTTTTATTATTAATAAAAAATAAATAATGCCAAGAATTTCCTGTGGACCAGTGATGTTCCACAGATCAGTGGTTGGCGACGCTGCTCTAAAAATATATTTGCTTAAGAAATAGAAGCCAAGTAACTAATAACATGTATTAACATAATTACCAATGCCTTCTATAATTTAAATTTTCAAAAATAAACAACAAAAATTTAATAAAAATAATAATTTTTAAGAACATTATTTTTGTTTTATTAATAATAAAAAAAAATAATAATGCCAAGAATTTCCTGTGGACCACTGATGTTTCACGGATCAGTGGTTGGCGACGCTGCTCTAAAAATATATTCCCTTAAGAAATAAAAGCTAAATTCCTTATCTAAAACTATATTATATTCTTTCATAATTCAAAAAATCATTTTCTTACTTTTCTATAAATATAGGTATATTCATCCCAAGTTAAATCATTCTTTCAAAGTTACTCTTTGAAATCCCCGGTGTTTTCACACATTCGAAATCTAATGCATACCATTTCTATAAACCTTCACATCCGTCAGACATCTACACTCCCTTTTAAAACGAGGAAGAAATATAGCATTTATATATTTTTTATCTATAAGTATGGAACATTTTCTCGCTATTCCTTCTTCACATTTGCCTTAAATATAATATTTTGATATGATATAACAGAAAAAGTAGGTATATATATTATCCATATAATATATATAAATGTCGGATATTTAATGTTTTAGCTGAAGTTGACATTTTAGAAACGAACGTAAAATATTTTTCAGAAGCCTTATTTGGCTCTAGATTTTAGCTTAAGTGAAAATGAAATGAAATGGTTGATTTTATTTAGATTGTTGGTGGAATTTGTATTTATTTCGCGGTCGGTTTGATGTTTCTATAATACTTTGGCGAATTTACTTCGGAAAACTGTAATATAAGATCTGTAAGTTAGAAATTTACCAGATGCTAGATTTTATTTGAAAATGTTTCTTGCTTACATAAACCCATATTTATTTCTTCTAAAAACCTAGCATAAAAAACTGCGTAAAAGTATGGCCTTTTATGTGTCGTCTGTTTAAATTCAGTTTTATATTTTGCACATATACGTTTTACATGTGTGGGATGTCGAATCTTTTCACATCCACGGTCCAATGTATTTTTTTTTTTTTTAATTACGTGACCATCATGTAGCAATAATAACAAAAAAAAAAGGGGGGGGGGAAAGAAAAAAGAAAGAAAATCCTGCATCAAACATACCTCATGAAATAACTTTCCAACATATTCAAAATACCGTAACAAAACTTAACCATTTAATAAAGTGACAGATGAAGCCAAATTTGGAATACGTATAACACATTTAAAACCCCAATTTCAGCAATTATCATCTATAATCGGAAAAATATCCGAACTCTTTCGTGCAGTCTTGTACATGATCTATAGATTTGTATATATACTAAATAGTATGCAAAAATTTTGTTTAGTTAGGAAACGTATAACACAGCTGAAAATTCATCTTCAGCAGTATCCGCCAATAAGCGGAATTGTACTCGAATTATTTTGTGCAGTGCAGTATATGCTATAGAAATTGTACATACCAAGTAATGTGCAAAAAAGATTACATTTAAAAACGTATACCGCAATTTATAATGCACTTACAGCGATTCTTGCTCATAAACAATACTGTAACCGAATTCTTTTGTGTATTCCAGTAGATGAACGATAAATTCTATGTCCATCATATTCTATAGTAAGCATCTTGTACTGTACTTCAGTGATGTATATCAATTTCAATATGTTTGAAATATTTTAACATCATTAAAATGCACTGCAAAACATTGTTTTCCATAGACCATAGTCTAATGGAATTTTTTTGAGTGCCCCTGTAAACGAACTATAAATGTTTCACACTTAATTTTCAATACCAAGCATGCCACGGTAAACCTCAATAACATATATAATTTGCATGACAATCCGAGTATATTTACGTTAGTTAGATGTTAGAGCACAGCAGCTGGCCAGACAAACTGAATTCAAAAACACTTTTGAAGTATGTTGAAAACTTGGAAACCGTTAAAAATGGTGAATAAAAATTAATGCATAAAAATTACTTAAATTTTTGTTTAATGTGATTAAAATATGGTGGTAACATATATATAGGTATTACACTATATTAGTTATAGTAACAATTATATTTTAGAAAATAATAAAAAAGTAAATGCTATATATAAATTCTTCACATTACCTATTTTACAATCAGACATCACTTAACCCTTTAACGGGCGGTGTCCACAAAAAAGGACACCTAATTTTAATTCCAAAACTGACAATCGGCGCCAAAAATATTTAATTAAAATTTTCCTTTTATTAAGTACCGGAAAATAAGAAATGTTTTAGTATCTAATGAATTCGTTTGTAAATTCTGGTGCCAGTCCATTATTTCATCATTTTACAAACAAACTTACTCCGCGCCGGAAAGGGTTAAAACATGGTAAAAAATTATATAAAAAAAAAAAGTCCAGCATTATAAAAATGTTAAAAAGTTTCAAATAAAAACTGTCACCATTTCAAGAACGTTTTCGATCTAGCCGGAGCATCATCAGTTGTAATTTCAGGTATCCCCTCCCTTCGCTATTTATTTCGACTGGTGATTGACAAATTCCCTCTAATCTCAATCTTCTCCTCCCCAACTTCTAAAATATTTTTCCAGCGAGAGTCTATAATTGCGTGCCCCATGTCGTTACAGACTTCGATTTTTGATATGCTGATTTTGATAGTCTCTCTTACTAAGAGCATTATATAGGTTGTCATAGTTCGTTATTTTGCTTATGTAAATGCTGTTTCTTTTATTAGATCTTGGATGCTAAATAATTAATATCAGGTTCATACCTAGTTACTTTGAATAGAATACCATGCGGATTGGAGTCATCTGACAAGTAAGTGGTTTCCATTGGAGTTTTTCATATCATTTAATTCCAAAAATAATAACTTGCTGGCATAGGTAGAGAGTAAAATAGTCAAAATGGCAGGTTTCATACCAAATCGCTATAATTTTACCATTGACATTTTTGCTTATAATTCCTTATCATCCTTCTTTTCGATATTCTCTAAATCTCCTCTAAATATGATAAGTTATTGAATCTTTAATTGAAATAAATTGGAATTTAATAAGTTGCATTTGAGTTTCTCTAATTTCAGAAAACTTTTCAATAAATTAGAAAAGATCAGTTTGTTTCAATTCGTGATTTTGTTAATTTCATTCTATTTTGTATCAGAATACAAATCAACGCTGTGCCAAACATATTCTGTCACGTGCCACTTATGACACACTTGCCATAGGTTCGCCGTCCCTGATGTAAGCGCCGTAACCCGAAGTATTGAAACATTAAACATATAAAAAAAAATTGCGATATCTGCAGAACATACAAATGAAAAAATTAGATTGTTTTAAAGAATAGATAGACCTGCATGATACGAATCGGAATTTGATGTTATATTTTATTTTAATTACTAGCCGGGCCCGTAATACTAACTTTAAATATGCATAAAATCAGTGTTCAAAGATTTTTTTTATAATTAAACGAAAATATTTCCAAATAAACCTAAAGGTTGGGGACCCTCGAATTTGTATGATTTTACATTTTTAAACGAAAATCTATCTAAACAAACCTAGAGTTGGAGTACCTACTACCTTCGGCAGTGTACACCGGGGATGCTATGCACACTCCGGTCTACTTTGATTTTAAAATATTAACCGAAAGACCGGTGTAGCCCGGGCCTGAGATAATAACATTAAATATTCCTAAAATCAGAGTTGAAGGAATTTATATATTTAAACGAAAACATTTCCAAACGAACCTATTTTTGAAGGCCCAACTACTTTCAGCAGCATACACCCTCGAATATGTATGATTTTATGTTTTAAATGAAAATCTATCCAAAGCAACTGAGGGATCCTCGTTATAGCGATTGCCGATTTAATTTCTGATGTTTAAATATATTAAATTCATTTCTGACCAAAAGTTCCCGAGAAAACATAAATAATATAATCCTCAACCCAACTTCCCTCTTTTAAAGTAAAAATAATATCCAAAATAATATATTTCTATGTTGAAGATGTAGGTTCCTAAGCGCGTGCGCACAAACGAAAACCCCTTCACAAATATTCTTACGTGCAAGGCATTCCAGAACTGACTACCAGAAATGAACTTTTTTGAAATAGTAAATATTAATATTTAACCAAACAAAAAACAAAAAACAAAAAACAAAAAAAAAAAGACATCGTTGGACTATTTACAGATGATTATTATTTTTATTTTTTCGTATTATTTTGTTCATGAAAACGGATGCAGATTTTTAAAAATTGCAGAAAAATCGCTGAAACAGCTCTCTGAAAAAAAAAAAAAAACATTTTGAAAGGGATTTTCTATTTTTTCAAACGCATTGCATTGCTAAAAAGAAAGAAGTACGTACACATAGCAAGGTATTGTTCGATTTCTGGTATTTCGAACAGTTAACACGAAGTGGGCTTCGAAAAACGGAGAGGGAACATGAAAAAAGACGTTTGGAAATAATTTTTTGAAAGAGTTAATATAGATATATTTTTAAACTGATAGCACCGTTGGAAAGGTTAAAGTGTTAAATTTTAGGGATGCATTTTTTGCTTTATCGTATTTCGAATACTTAAGGGTCCTGTCCTCTCACGCGAAAAAAACACACGGCAGCTATTTTATAAAATCTCGTTTGCATTTCAATTTTTTTAAACAATATTTTTTCAATGGATAGCTGAGATAGATTTCAAGAACCGCCGTTTTTTACCTTTTCGATTTTCTTTGCGATTTTTTTTTTATTTTTACGAAGATACTTTTACTTTCCGAACCTGTTTCAAAAATAAAAGTGTCCTCATAAAAAAAAAAAAAAAAAAAAAAAAAAAAAAAAAAAAAAAAAAAAATCCGCAAAGAAAATTGAAAAAGTAAAAAACGGCGCACAGTGGGGCATTTGACTGATTTAGCCGGCCAAAAATATTTCTTCCTGAAAAAATGATGGACCGTTTATATTTTATTAGTTTATCATATTTTTATACTTTTATAGCAATTTGTTTTTGAAAAAAATGTTTTTTGTATATACAGGGTATGTGAAAGTCACTGTAACATGTAACACTAACTTTAATTATAGTAAAATATCAGTGATTAATTCTCTTATTGCAATTGTATTTTGCCCATCAATATAAAACTAATTTTTTATACAGAATATCTCAAAATTGAAAAATTTTAAGTCATATTCTAATTTGTTTAAAAAATTTGGAGATATATATTTTTATGCATAAATATAGATTATTTTACGTTTTTCTTCAAGCGTGTTTCAAAGTTCTGAAATCCATTTTAAATTACATTACAGTTGATTAAAAAAATTGTATCAACTTTAGAAAGCTATCTTTTTAAGCATTGTTAACCCTTAATCTTTCCTAAAATGGAAATTTCCCATTTACGCTTTTACAGAGTAAATCAATAGTATATTGAAATCAAGTATTTATTAATCACATATATTTTTTACTTAATTTAAACAAAATATTACAAATATCATATTAGATAAATGAATATATATATGTACATATTTGATAACGAAATCTATGATTATTCATCAGATGATGCAAAATTGTCATCGTAATAGTTTTCATCACTATCCGATTCTGTTTGACTCTGATGAGCTCTTGCATACAAATGTTCAACAGGAATATAAGTAGTGCCAAAGCCTTTAAAAATGATTTAGATTTTTTTTTTTCACTTTGTATACGTTTTATACAAGATAAGAGTGAATCTTAACTGAGCAGTTACAAATTTAAAATATCCACGTTGCACGATTTTTCTTAAACTTCGACTCTCTAGATATCCTTTACAATAGTAATTCTTATGGGTCGACAGAATCTAAGGCGTGGAAGATATTAGATTTTGCCAAACATTTTTTTCTTTCTTTGACTGAGCAACAATTTGGAAAAGTACAAATGAATTCCAAAAAAGGTTTCCATCAAAATTGATATTATTTTTTAGCTTTTTTTATATTATTTTTGTTCAAAGCCGTCACAGCCTCACTTTCAATTTTACACAGTGTTGTGTCATCATTCATTGTCTCGGCAACTTCTTTCGGATAATACAAGAAGCGTCTAATGGCGTGGTCTAATAAATGTTTCAACTGAACTTCTCCAGAAGTCTCTGTAACTTTGTAGGAGTCCTTATTTGTGCAATAGTTATTTCCATTTGTAGCGAATTATACGACTGATATGTTTTCTTATGTGAATGTCAGACTGTTTTATAATGCATTTTCGTGATTTTGCTTCAACAAACGTTGATAAAACCTAAACAGTTGAGAACTTCCAATAAGTTGTTTCATGATAATTATATAACACCTGTTTATTTTTAGCTGCAAGATATAGAACCCATGTCATTTCGTTGACTATTGTAAAAGCATTCCTATGTCCAGTAACATACTATTGTGATTCGGTAGCATGAGGAAGGATTTCAAGATTTGCTTTGCTATGTACTTCTTTGGTTTTGTTTCTTTTGCTTCTTTGACTACAAATCACAGAAAAATTTCTGAGGCCAACCTGAACGTACGTACTGCAATTGGAATGTTCCCTGAAATCTTAGATTAACCTTTTTCTCAGAAAAAACACTTAAATCATGATTTATCTGATGCTTTTGCTTTTCTTAATAATTATCTTTGTTGACAAGGTAATCCTCGAGAAATTAAAATTTCTTATCTAAATTTTCCAAATTCTGGTTATTCATATGATCAAATCGGATTTATTTTGATATAATTTTCATTTCAGATATAAAATTATTGATCAGACATGCACATTTGAACTCTTTTATGTCTGCAGATGACATTTTGTGGCAACATTTGCAATTTAGCTATCGTAGAAGACATTTTTAAAAAGGGGGTAAATGAAAACATGATCATTTACAGAAACATGCACATTTCCGTTTGAAAGAAATTCTTCTAAATTAGCGGTTATTAGCGGCTATTGTTTTGAAAGTTATTAACTACATATCTTGAACTCTCAATTCATGTAAAAAATATCATCGGATCTCACCCGTAAGGCTAACTAATCCCTTATGGAATATTTAAAATAACAATAAAAATTTCCAAATTATATGGTACATTTCATGTCGCTTTATCATATATTTTAATTAGACAAATATAAACATATTCATGTGAAATATAAACATATATTCCTGGTCTTTCATAATCCATAACTATTTCATGTAAGTAAAAATTTTGAACAAAAAAAATCACACTGAAATGAGCACTCACAAAATTGTAGTTGACAGCAGATATAACCAACCTACTGCTACAAGCAAGTTTTAACTTGCATGGCACCAATTTGATTGCACTTGGACAAATTTTATTACTCTATGGAGATTCCCCAACTATTTACCTCCAAAGTTAGCTACATATATTTCTCATCAATTGTGTTTTGGAAAATTGACTTTTGGCCGGCTAAATCAGCAAAATGCCCCACTGTGCGGCGGTTGTAGAGGTCGATCTCAACTGTCCAATGAAAAAAAAATGTTTCAAAATATTTTAAATGCAAACGAGATATTGTAAAATGACTGCCCCTTAGGATTAACATTAGCGAGCGCGTGTTTTCGCGTGAGGGGACATTACCCTAGAAAAATTGCATTTCCTACTCTCGGCTCTTCATTTGCGGAATGGAGTTTTGATCGCATCGCTGCAACTTTTTGTGCCATTTTGCCTTTTTATGCCATTCGTTCATTAGGGTTTTCAATTAATTAAAAACTAATTAAAAGATCCAAAAAATGAAAAATATTTCATATCTATCCTTGACGCATGATTTTTCATTCTTGTTTTTTACTGACAAGTTCTTAAATAAATTATGATTTACACACTGTTTTATTCTGAATTACAATTTAATTATAAATTGCAAATGGCAAAAATTATTTCAGTTGCTTTAATAAAATCTTGTGATTTCTTGAAACGTGCGGCGTTGTCGAAAACAATTCAAAAACTATTTGCTGGGATTAGATAATTTAATTTTATTAGGTGCATTCGTAATTATATAAATACTTAGCATCTATAGTCGTCGTCTGGTCCGTCAGTCCGTCCGTCCATCTGTCCGAATATAACAGCGCAAAAACTATCCAACCGAACGGTTTGAAATTTAATATATATTATCGTTCTAGAATTTTGTCGAGTCATTTCAAATTGTATGAAAATCGAATCAAAACTTTTAAAAATATTAATAAAAGTTTTCTTTATTCTATTAAATCCTATCGTACGTAATCTATATAATAAAAGCGCAAGTCTGAGTAAAACAAATACGGGCAAACTTCTTTTTTCATATGCAAGGCAGCCATTTTTATTCAAAATTATTTTTTTAAATAAAATTGCATAAAAGTTGCATTTTTAGAAAGATCGTTGAAAAAAAATTGTTTGTTTGAGAGATGAGTTACATTAACCCCTTCGCGACGAGCGTCCTTTACAGAATGTTTAATCTTTTAACAAGCGGTTTTTCAAAACAGAAATTTTCTCCTAATCGAATCGCAGAAATGCTGTCATTAAATAAGGCAAAGCTTACAATAAAAGGTAACTGGTGGGAATAATCGAGGATTCTGAGCATCTTATGCGTCACGTATACGTGTCGCTCATCCCCAAGGGGTTAAAAAATGTATAAGATTCTGAGATAACTTCAGTGGAAATTTCGTAAACAGCCGAATATTTCAATCCATTAGAGTAAATAAACACAAGAGATTCGTTCATATATTTTTTACATTACTAGTTACGTTTAACGTACAATTTCCAACTTGTCTTCTTTTCTGACTATCTTCTTTTGTTTAACGGCAAATCCATTTCCGTTTGAATATTGTAAACTTTTCTAAAACCTTAATAAAAGGAACCGAGAGGGACATGTATGCTCTACAGACTTGGTATCCTCGTCTGAGCTGTCCCTCTCAGGCTATCAATTCATATTTATAAGAAAAGGCAATAAAACCTACAAACATTTCTAGAAGATATGCTTAAAAAAAACGATTTGTAAAAAAAATGCATAAAGATTTTTTTTTTCGTACGTGTCAGTGAAATGATAGATTTCGATTTTTAAAATGCACATTTCATTAGCACATTAATTAAGTGACGCCATTAAGTAGTTTGTTAATTTCTAGCATTCTACATATCACAGTCCAATTTGTCATGTAAAACAAAAAATTATTTCTGTTAGAGTTAGAATTTTTGGCTAGAGATATAAGACCTATTGTTGTAATTTTATTCTTTGGGAATCTATAAAAAATTAGCAGCAACATTTAATCACGACAGATAAATAAATATAAGAAAATAAAAATGTTTAAAATATAGTGTTACAAAACAAGTAGTAATCGAAGGAATGAGATAGTAGTTATTATCAATATAGAATTTTTCTTCCCTTTAATTGACTTAAATAGCCTTAATATAAATGCAGAGAGGTTATTTAGTAAAGCTCGCATACGACAAGTGATTCATCGTTAGTGTAATTTTGTTGATTTATAGATATATATTTTTTTTATACAGTTCTAAATGACATCTAGCTCTGACTTTCGTAATTAATTCCCTATGATATATTCTTGAATTAATTAGAATTAAATTTATAGTCATCGTTCGAGAGCTTTGTTGTTATTCTTGTTGTTGTTTTTTTTTTTTTTTTTTTTTTTTTTTGTTGTTGTTGTTTTGATTGCTGTTGTTTTGACGCACTGTACAAAAAAGAATTCAAATTATAATTTTTGTGATTTGTTAAATCAAAAAATAGTTTTTAATTTCCATTTTATTTTAATGTTGAAAAAACTTCTTGTAGTATAAATACATTTTACCTATGCTGCATAACATAAATCCTAATTTTTCTGGCCATAATATATATTTTTCAGAAATAATGTCTAAAATTTTAATATGCCATAGACATTTGGTTAAAAACGATATTTCGTATCACTTAATTCATTGAAAATGTACAGAAATTCAGCAGATAGAGCGCGACAGATAAATCTAATAAAATGTTTAAAAATGTATAGTGGCACAAAACAAGTATAGGCATGCGATTGTAGTTGTTCTCAATGTAAAATTATTTTAATTGAATTTAAGGAGCCTTAAGGCTGTTCTTAATTCCAAACTGGCTACTTTATTGCACATTTTTTAATTCAGTTTTGTTCGGAAACGTATGAAATTGGCAAGTGTTTTTATTTAGAAACTTTGTGATCTAAGCACATTTTCCTTTTTTTTTTTTTTTTTTTGTAAAGTCAGAAGATCTTTCAGAAAATACTGTCAAAGTCGGTGTTTTGAACCGAATTCCCGAAGCAGCATCATGAGAAAGGCGAAAAACGTGTCGTCACGTGACACAATTCACTTATAACTCGATAAGTAATTTATTTATCAAAAAATGGAAAAGTCATTTCAATTCCAAATCGCTTCAATAGTCTGCCAATTTTTCAGGCCTACCCATTTTATGCCTTTGCGTTTAAAAATGAGTCAGAATATTTGTCAGAAAGTTTCACATTGTTGGGCAGGTCATTTGAGAACCACCTTAAAATAAATGCAAAGTGATTAATTTAGTAAAACTCGTATAAGACAAGTGATTCATCTTCAGTGTATTTTGTATTTTCACGCTTTTTTTTTAACTTATTTTATACATGAAGATAACTGAAAAAAAAAAAGTATTATTGATTTTACGGTATAATACTGGCATCCCATCTGCCAGTATTATACCGTAAAATTACCTGTAATAAACAGTAAAATAAACAGTAATACGCTACCACGTATTTTTTTTATTTATTTATTTATTTATTTTTTTTTTTTTTTTTTTTTGTTATTTGCAGTGTAACTTTTTGTAAACAATTTTTCACTCATTTCCTAATATGCTAGAAAAAAAAAAATATGTATACAGGTGTATTTCCTATGACAATACAACATTTTAACATTTTAGATTGTAATTATAAATTAATAAATTAATTTTAAGGCATTTTACCTTTAGCCGGATGCAGACAATAAATCGTCAAATATTCTTTATGGTTACAACTGTACAAGAGTTATAACAACGGTGGAGTTAATGGTGCGCAAAACCACGCTCGCTAAAATAAGCCAACTGGTTGTGAAACAGCAACAATGAAATATTTTAAATGCTGAAATGTAGAAACAATAAAGATTGACCAAGCGTCACAAAATTTGAATATTTTATGAAAATACATAGTATTATTATATGTTTTGTTTTTGTTTATTAATTAGAGGTCTCTGCCCTCTACCAGCTACGCTCGCCAACCCACGTCCAGACCCTACAGTCTGTAAAAAAATTTGCTATATTAAAAAAAAAAAATACCAATTTACACAATATTTAATTATATCACAACCGATGGGGATCTTCTGTAATCAAGTTGCCACTCATGAGTGCCTAGCTTGACGAGTTACTACCTGGGAGCGGGGCGATATTCGCCTGATCACACCATGGCTGAGATACACCTGACAAGAGTCTTGTTGGCATCGCTGCAGTGCCCTCTTAGTGGTTTGCTACAGTTTTCTTTGTTTGCCAGTTCAAGGTTTCTATTTAACTTTGCTGAATTGAGAGATTTAAAAAAAGCAAACATTAACGAAGAGAAAGGAATTGGTCTCGTATTTTAGAACCATGAAAATTATACTATGCGCAAATATCCAATGCAAGACAATGTAAAAAAAATCATCGCTATTATTTCACTGAAAAAATGAATTATATCGTCTGTTATTATGATATAGTTAATTTCCGTAATAAAATAAGTACATTTTAAGTGGGCAACATTTCATCTTTTGTTGATATTTACTGAAAATTCCAATGGGAAACTTAAGCCTAGCTTTGAAATTTTCAGAATTTGAAATCCATATTTAGACTATTTTTCCATTTAATATTTATTTCTCCGGAAACATCTATCCAAAAAACTGTTGGTAGATTATAGGCTTGCTATAATTAAACAATTTTAGTACATAAATTCGGTTTTTACATTCAGTAATACGGAAATAATATGATTTCATCTTAAATAGGACGTAATAACCATGGCAACCTTGAATCATTACCTATCATGGGATATCATTGAATTAATTACGTGTTATAGGATTTAACAGAATGAAGAAAACTTTTATTAATATCTTTTTAAGTTTTCATTCGACTTTCATAAAATTTCAAACGATTCGATAAAATTCTGCAACGATTATATACAGGCATCCCCCGAATCACGTATACTGCGACTTACGTAAATTCGCAGTTACGTAAATTTTGTTTTTGAAAATTACATTTATGAACTCACTAGCGCATTTGATACGCGTTTGCATACTTTTGATAAATATTTTATAAATAAAATATGTAGATAAAAATTATAACTATAATAATATAGTTTTATATATTAGAGAGAGTCATAACAATGAATGTTTATTGTTCGTTGTTCATAGTTGTCATCATTCTTAATAAATACAATTTGTGCTTATCAAAATTTATTTTATTTTGTGAGTGCTATTCATTTGTCTTGTCATCGAAAATTCGTGGAGAAGAGGTAAGTCAGTCCTCTTTAATTATTTCTTATTTTTATAGTCATTTGAAGTAATCTCAAAATTGGTTATAAATCACTCCATCAATGTTAAATTTATAAATCCCAAATTCCACAACATATTTTTTATTTGAAAAGTGTTTTTTTTTTTTTTCAATTTACCTTTATTTTTTCATAGTTGTATAATTTATATCCGAGTAAATACTGCCGCATAATGCTTTATTTAAAAAATAATGCTGTGTAAATAATCTATATATATTGATATGTTTTTTGAAATTCAAAGATATTATAAATATATATATATATATATTAAATATTAAAGTTTCTTACGAAATTTTACTTAAGCAAATTACACATTCGACTTACGTAAAATTCGAGTTACGTAAAAGTCTGCGGAACGCATTAATTACGTAAGTCGGGGGATGCCTGTATATCAAATTTCAAACCACTTGGTTGGGTAATTTTTGCGCTGTAATGCGGACAGACGAACGGACCAAACAACGCACTTAAAAATGCTTGAAATGTAGTGGCACGAGACAAGTAGTGATCAAAAAACCTGATATGGTAGTTATCATCAGTATATGTAGATTTTTTGTTTTCATTTTAATTGACAAAACAGCTTTAATATAAATGCAGAATGGTTAATTAGTAAAACCCGCATACGACAAGTTATTCGTCTTTAGTGTATTTTGTTGATTTATAGATCGCTTTTTAAGTGCATGTTTTCATACAGTTCTAATAACATCTAGCTCGATTTGTCATGTCAATTCAAAATGATTAACAATTTATTTTCGTGACTTTTCTGTTAATCAAGAACGACCCATACATTTAATAGTTTTTTTCTTCTTATACTAGAGATGATTTCGTTTATTTTTATTTTTCCCAAAGCTAGAAGCCAAAATTAAATTACTAATTTTTTTATTCAACAAGAAGTTGAAGTTGTAGTGAAATTATTTATCTTCAGAGGGAGGGGGGGGGGGGGATATTAAATCATATGATTAAAAGACTACTTGTTGCTAATTCTCGAAAACGATTAAATCATATGTTATCATCTTTGCAATACCTATTTTGACCATAAATAGACTATCGTTTATTTCTAAAACTGCTTAATGATTGATATTATTGTTGGTATTTAATTATAGTTATATAGAATAAGATTGAGCTTCGTACCAAAAAACTAACCCGACATTTATTTAAAAAAAAAAAAAAAAAAAAAAAAAAAAAAAAAAAAAGAATCGCCCAACGGAGAAAAAAAGAAAGAATTTTTATTTTCACCATGGCAACCACTTAATTCTGAATGATGTTGCAGATGTTGGAAGCGATCGCTAATCCCATCACGTGATCCCGTAAATATACTTATTAGCCAAGCGTCTATACTTCTAGAGTTGCCCTGATGTCTTCATTGATTTTTTTTTCTTTTGACTTTCATATTATTATTTTATAGAAATCTTTATATATTGCATTCTTTGAATCATTTCGAAAAAAAAAAATACACACTTCTCTAAGGCTGCTTTATGCTTCCCATAATTTGGAGCAGGCGTTTTTGATTGCTTTTACAGGATGCGTATATTTTTACTCTAAACGGATTAGCTTTAACTTAATGGCATATTTTTCTATATAGTTTGGAAAATGATGTGGCTATAAACACAGTTAAGAGAGATTCATTTTTATAGATAATTCCATAGATAATTCCTTAGCCAAAAAAATAAAAAAAACATTATCGGAAAAATCTATTAAATGAGGAAGTTTTTTTTTTTAATTCTTTATCTTCTCAGTTGCACAGTTAAACATCTCACAAAAAAAAAGTAACTCTTTTTTTTTTTTTAATCCACGACTCAAGCCAGAATATATATTTTTTTTCTGTCTATGAAGGTTTTATTATTTATTCATTGATTTTTTTGTATTTTAAAAAAGTGTTTCATAAAATTTCTTAAAATTATAATGAACAGTTGACATAACTTAATAGCCGAATTGTTTGCGGAAAACAAAGCCTTCACTTTATTAAAAACACGTAATGATCGTTCATTGTAATAGCACTTCTATTATAACGATCTAAAGGTTTATTATATACAAGAATTACTCCTTTATAATATTAGTATATATATATATATATATATATATATATATATATATATATATATATATATATATTTACAGTGGCGACTCGTGGCTGGCTTTATTTAGGGCACTAAATGCATGTCTTCCAAATTTATTCTTCTAGTACCACTATATTTTAAAAGAATTTTTTTTTTTTTTTATGTTTTGGGTAAAAAAAAGGGGGGGGGTTGCCATTTAAAAAATCAATAAATTTCATTTAAAAAGTAGTGGTACGAAAAGAATAAATCTTTCAATTATGTATTTAGTGTCCCAAAAATAGTCAATCATGAACCGCCACTGTATATATATATATATATGTGGCGCGTATATATATATATATATATATATACGCGATTTTTTTTTTTTTTTTTTTTTTTTTTTTTTCGCCAGAATTGCTTATTCAATCGCCAGTAAACGGCGTGTCATTCGTATAATTAAAACACCCGACTGTGGAAAGAAATCATTCTTATAGCGATTTTTGCATTGCGGATTAGGACAACAAACATTGCTCATTAGCATAGCGGTTAGCTAACGCTTTTTTCTTACCACTAAAATTTAACAGTAATTTTTGCTTTATTTCATTACTTTATCTTGTCGAATAAAAAAAATTTAATTTTCTATTAAATTTTAGTGGTAACAAAAAAGCATAAATGTTGGCAATTATGCTTGTTAGTCATTATTATTTTCATTTCTCCCTATTTTAAATAAAAATAATTAACTGCTGCCGGTAATTGAATTTAGTGTGACCGTTTGCGTTTCACTTTCTTGGCTTATACAGCAAAAACTATTGCATATAAAGCATGAAAACTGGTATATTTATAGAAAAATGTATGATAAACACGTTAAACCAGGCAGTTTTTAAATCGAAGAATTATTTTAAGCGTTATTTAATGTTGAAATTGGCCAAAATAGTTCAGTTACGTAAGTTTTATAGAATCAAAAAAGCCTATGCATAGCGATTTAACCTTTTTTTTTTTTTTTTTTTTTTTTTTTGCAAGCACGTACTTGACTAGATTGTGGTGTGCAATGTCCCATCATTAATTTTTTTATTTATGAAATTTTTAAAGTTTTTATTCAAAATTTCATTATCTGAATAAAGATTTAATTCATAATTTGAAATAACTGTTTTTATACATACTGTTGCCAGATTTTAAAAAGCCAAAATAATAAAATTTGCAAACACTTTTCAACTGAAAAATATACTTACACGTAAATATATAAAAAAAAAAAAGAAAGAAAACTTAAAAAATTACATGATTACGTGTAAAAAGCATTTAATGGTGAAAATTATGTCATATTTAAAACAATAATACATTTAAAACTTCTTATTTAAGATGATTTTGTAATAGGGTTATGAAAGTTCGGGAGGCAGCGACATTTTTTACTTAACAATTTTATACAGGCTGATTTCCATATATACTTTAATCAATCATGAAAACAGCCGTCAGTTGTCGTGACAAACAATCAACATGTTTTTAGAGCCTGCGGTGTCAGGACGGGAGTTGGCGAGTGTAGTATCGTAGGGGACAGGGACCCCCTGGTGTTGCAAAGAAAAGTAGTATCGTTGTTATGTATATGTTGTACGTATTCAACTTCGATTGTAAAAAAACAACATACCGTGTATTCCGGTGTATGATGCTTCGGCGCATAACGCACACCTATTTCTCTATTTCTAGTTGTATTCACCGTATTACATTACACCCACTGTTTTGCAAAGAAATACTTATGAGATACCCGATTAGCTGACCCGCCCAAGTTGCCCGGGCCCCTCTAAAATTAATTTTTTAACGTTGTTAGCCAAACCTATGACTTTGCACGCGTAATTGTTGAAATATACCAAGTGGTATTTGTAGATCTATTTTTATTAGAAGAAATTATATACTATTACTAGATACAGAGGTGCCAAGCTCCCACTAATCTTCCGTAATATGTGGGTTAATTGGACCCAGTTTAACAACATTTCGAACCTTTATTTAATGAATTTTTATTTATTTAATTTCATATTTCTACGTGAAATATATTTAATTTCATTTCTTAAAAAAAAAAAATCTGGTGTGAAACGTATTAAACCTGAGTCAAAGTAATCTACATTTTACGGAAGATTAGTGAGAGCTTGCCTCTTTATATATTATACACTTATTTATCATATAATGCAAAAATTTCTAACTAAGCCGTATTTTGAGTAAACTTTATTCCTTTACTGAATTAAGCATGAGAAAATCTAAAATTAATTCCAAATAAATCGTAATTTAAAATGTATTTTAAAGGTTTATTTAAGTAAAATGTTTATTTAATTTTTTATTTGAAATTTCGAAATTTTTAAAAACTGTTTTTAGCGAGCATTTACATTTTAAAAGTAACCACCATGCCAAATTCCAAGCTTCTTGTTATCCAAGCTTCCATATGAACTATGTCACAGAAATCACAATTTTAGAACTTTTTTTTATCCCGCACACTTTTAAATTTCCAAGTTTTTAAAAACTGTTCTGTGGGTGCATTTTACGTCCCTAAAGTAACAGTCGCGTCAAATTTCCAGTTTTTATCCCTAAGAATTTCAAATAAATCATAGTTTAGAATGTTTTTAGAATGTTTACTGCTCATTTCACTGTTTTAAATTTCGAATATTTTAGAAACCGTTTTAAAGGGCACTTATATCTTAAAAATCACCACGCCAAATTTCAAGTTTCTAGCCTCAGCAGCATCACAAAAATCGCAAGTGTAGAACGTTTTTTGCTTCTGTATCCTTTTAAATTTTGAATATTGTAAAAACTGTCCTGTGCGAGTATTTATATATTAAAAATAACAGACATGTCAAACTTTAAGTTTCTATCCCTAACAATTCTAGATTTAGAATGTTTTCCGATCATTTCATTATCTTTAAATTTAGATTTTTTAATAAACTGTTTATATCGAGTGTCTGCATCTTAAAAGTAACTACTATACTACATTTCACGTTTCTAACCCTTACAATTCCAACTAAATCGTAATATAGAACGTTTTCCGCTCATTTCCCATTTTAGAATTTCGAATTTTTTAAAAACGGTTTAAGCAAGCATTTACATCTTAAAAGTAACCACCAAGCCAAATTCTAAATTTCTATACCAACTGTATCACATAAATTGCAATTTGGGACGCTTTTTACTCCTACATTTTTTTAAATTTCCAATTTAAAAAAAGCGTTCTGGGAAAGCATTTACGGCTCTAAAGTAACACCCATGCCAAGTTTCGAGTTACTAGCCCTAGCCGTTCCAAACAAATCGTAATTTAGAACATTTTTAGAACGTTTTCCTCCCATTTCAACCTTTTAAATTTCGAACTTTTTAGAAACCATTCATAGAAAGTATTTATATATTAAAATTAACCATCTCACCAAATTCCAAATCACCGCCCCCTGAATACTAGGCCTGCGCGCTGAAAAAAATGGCGGCTGTCGCAGGCGGAATCGTTTGTACAGTCCCTCGAACTTCAACACCAATAATATCTAAAAGTTATCTTTGACTTATTTGATCTCCGAAAAACAAGGCGAAAAAAACTTTTAGAAATTATTGGTGTGGAATTTCGAGGGACCGTTCAAACGCTGAAAAAAAAATCGGCCTGCAACAGCCGCCATTGTTGTCAGCGCTCAGGCCTAGTATTCAGGGGGCGTTGTCCAAATTTCTAACTCCAACAATATCCCAGCAATCTCAATTTTTCAACATGTTCGTTCATGCACCTCCTTGGGTATTGTTGTTCCGTCATAATAGCCTATATCTTGGAGCAGAGATGGTCACCAGCCTTTTGGCATCATTATTTTTTAAATCAGTTTGGTCCAAAGATTACCCCCTGCAAGCAAACAAACGTTGTTTCTTTATAATATTAGTTTAGATGTAGCATGAAAATAGATTAAAGAGCATAGAAAAATACAATAACTAGTACAAACATAACGAAAATAAGCAAATGCAAACTGAGGACGTACGCTACTGACAAGCCTGAATCTGCACAAAGCGTTTGGAATGGTACTCTCGTACATTCAAAATATCACGTCTTCTTCTCTTGCTCATTAATATCGAAATTGTAATTTTTATGCTCAATTTTTACAATTTCATTTTTATACACTGCAAAAAAAGTGTTGATTTTACAGTGTAATACTGGCACTCCTGCTGTCAGTATTATACACTGAAAAAAAAAATGTTTCTTATTTTATGAAAATATAACATCATGAACGAAAATATAATATAATCTTCTGAATTATCCGAAATTCCGAAAAGCGTGTTCCATTGTCTTTTGAATCCCCAGAAACCAATACTTTTCAAAAATTTAAAGAATTATTTATAAAAGCATAGTATTTTTTGCTGCCCGTATTTATCAGAAACGTTTCCGAATAGTTTTTATAGTGTATTAATCAGTTTCCTCAGCCTGGAATACCTGTTTTTCGAATGTAATCCACATTCTCAAGTAAACGTTTTCAGCTGCATAAGTTAATTTATACATGAAAGAGTAAAGAAATAATCTTAATATTAATGTTAGTGTTAACGCTTTTAATTTTGCATGTTTGTCTAGTTAAACATATTCGTTGAACATGAAAATGTTTACTTGATAATTGATAGCATAGGGAAAAACTATATTCCGGGTTAGAAAACTGATTAATACACTTTAAAAGCTACTCGTAAACGTTTCGGAAAATTACGGGCAGCATGAGAAATTTTGTTTTTATAAATGATTCTTTAAATCTCGAAATGTCATTGATGTCTGAGGTTTCTAAAGATAAAGAAACACTTTTCAGAATCATGGTTAACAAGGATGAGTTTATAATATAAATTTATTCGTGATTATATTATATTTTCGTACATTAAGAAACATTTGTCATTTTTTACAGTGTACTGTAAAATTAACAGTAATAAACAGTAAAAAGAGCAGTAATACGCTGCCGCGCATGCGCGGTAGCGTATTACTGCTTATTTTACTCTTTATTACTGTTAATTTTACGGTATAATACTGACAGCTGGAGTGCCAGTATTATACTGTAAAATCAACACTTTTTTTTTTTTTTTTTTTTTTTTTTTTTTGCAGTGTACCCGACGTAAAAAAATGCGCACCTGTAAAATCTGACCAATTTTTTTGTTTCAAAAATGCGCGTTACATACGCCGAAACACGCGGTAACTTATAACTTCTTCTGAACGGATTTCAAAGGGTTGGCACTGTCAGTTACCCAGATGTCTTCATTGATTTTTACTTTCTTCTATCTTTACAAGAAGAAAGTATTGGATTCATGAAAATTTTCGACTTCCGGTTTTCGACGGATTTATACGTATTAGAAGGTCCTGAACACGATTTGACCATTTTTAGAAAATGTCTGTCTGTGACTCTGTCTGGCTGTCTGTCTGTATGTGACAAAAATTTTGTGGGCGCTCTATCTCAAGAACTAATGCTCGGAATTTAATAAAACTTTATATTCAGTTAGTCTCTGATATAAATTGGTGCTGATTAGTTTTTGGTAAAAATCGCCCAGCAGGTGGCGCTGCTATGCAGGATTTTGCAGGATTTACACGATTTTAGCGATAGTCCTAATCTAAAGAAATAATGCACGGAATTTAATAAAACTTGAGTTTCAGTTAGAACTTTGTATAAATTGGTGCTGATTCTTTTTAGTGTATGCGAAACCTGTGTGAGATAGAAGAAAGTTTTGGGATTGACACATCCGACTACTTATACCTGGCGTATAATGCGCACATGTAAAATCTGACTAATTTTCTTGTTTAAAAAATGCGCGTTATATAACGCCGAAACATACGGTAACTTATAACTTCTTTTGAACGGATTTCAAAAGGTTGCCACTGTATTTCACAGTTACCCTGATGTCTTCATTGATTATTTATTTTTTTTAACCCCATATTATTATTTTATAGAAATCTTTATATTGCATTATATTGCATTCTTTGAATCATTTCGATAAAAAATACACACTTCTTTAAGATTGCTTTATGCTCGCCATATAATATTTGGAGAAGGGCATTTTTTAACACTTTCCAATCTACTTGAAAAGTGTTTATGACTTCGGTTTGTCTGGCCGTATGGCCGTCTGCCGTCTGCGTCCCGTAAACATGATCGGATTGCCCTGCAATTTTTAAATGTTATTGCCGTTATCTATAGCATGTTCCCTATTTCAACTGAAGTGTGTAGCACTTATAGTTTTTTTACAGAGACACTCAAAATGATTCCGTTACATGACGGTCTAGGGGGAAAAATCATTTGCGGTTTATTTTAATGATGTTACGCAGTTTCAAACACGTTGTAATTGATATATATCACTAAGGTGCATTACAAGAAGCTTAATATGGAATAAGGTGTGCATAGCACGTATAGTTACTTTACAGGGACAGTCAAAAGAATTCCGTTACATGACGTCTATGGAGAAAAATCGTTTGCGGTTTAATTAAATAATGTTTCACTATTTTAAACGCATTGAAATTTATACATATCACTAAGGTGCATTACAAGAGGCTTACTACAGAATAGTGTGTGTATAGCAGTCATCGTTCATTGACAGGGACACACAAAAGAATTCTCTACTGTCTGCTAACAATAATTCCTGGAAGTGCGTTTTAAGTTGCTGAACATGATTTTAAATTTAACTCACTTTTTGTCTATTACTTGGTGTGTATAAATTATGTAGATCCTATACAGGGCAGCACAAAAGTTCACGAACACATTTCCGTTTATTGACAGAAACCCCAAGAGGAGAATTTTAAACTGTGCTACGCGTTTCCTAACTAAACTAAAATTTAGCATCCTATGTAGTATATATACAAATCTATAGATCCTATACAGGGCTGAATAAAAGTATTCGGATATTTTTCCGAATAATGTATATGTTGAAAATATATGTTGCAAATTCCTGAAATTACGTTTTTAAATATATGTTATGCGTTTTCCAAATTGTTTACTTAGATGTTATCTTTCAGCTTATTACACGGTAATGATTTGTAAAATTATTTTGAAAGCGTTGGAAAATGTTACATAATCTATACTTGACGCATGGTTTTTCGTTCTTGTTATTCTTACAGGATGCGTATATTTTTGCTCAAAAACGAATTATCTTTAACTTAATGACATATTTTTCGAAAATGATCTGGCTGTAAACTCAGTTAAGAAAATTCCTTTTTATTGATAATTCTGTTTAAAAAAAACATAATTAGGGAAATTTATTAGTTGAGAAAGGATTTTTTCCCACAATTGTTAAAATACTGAGCATTTCGCAAGTTGTTTAAATACTGAGCATTTCGCAAGTTCTTAAAATACTGAGCTTTTCGCTTTTCTTTTAGATTAGAATCCATTTAAAGTGAATTATTACTTACCCATCATACATAGTATAGGGTAAGTTTTGTAATCGTTTCAGAAAAATGATGCATTTACACGTTTCAGACACTGGAGATTCCCGAAAACATATTTATATAAAAGAAAATTGCCGTCCGCCTGTCTGTGTGTGTGTGTCTGCAAACGCTCTAGCTCCCGAACAAATTGAGACAGAGACTTGAAATTTGGTATACTTAGTATGTAATAATGAGAAGAAGCTTATTGAATATCAGTAACCTCGATTATCCGGAATTATTTTTTTCGACTCTCGAAATATTCGTTCTGATAAAAGGTATATAAAAGTTTTCGAAATTGTTTATTTTAAGGAATGAACATAAAAGGCAATAAAAAAAACATAAATTTTTCATAAAGAATGAAGTCGAATGGATAATGCATTGCCGAGATATTTGTAATCCTATTATCCACACTCTTCGATTTTTCATGACACTGTATTTCATTCAAATTTCAATTCAAAGATATATTTTAATTGGAAATTAGATGCTTAATCCGACGCAGTAAACTGTTAATTAATATGATTATCATTTTGGAGTTATTTTCATATTTTATATTGTGCATATCCATGATGGGTAAGTGTTACGGTGCCCCCACCCCAACGACTAATTTTTTCTATCAAAAGAAATAAACGGAAACCATTTATTTATTTATTTATTTTCATTCTGAAATAGTTTAATCTCATCCTCTGTAAATCACATTCGTGAAATTAAACATTTTGAAAATGTTATGCACTTACTTATACAGATTTAGAAAATATAATATTTTATTATTAAAATTTTAGATGTCAAATGAACTCCAAACTATCCGTTGAAAGTGGCAGTAAGTCCTTCAAGAAGATAGCCTTTAGGCAGAAGATATGGAGTTGAGAATTAAACGGGAGTAAGTTTTGTTTAGATTAATTGGTATTATGAATTTTCCGTTGATGATACGATAAGTTCTATGTGGTCGCTTATATTAAGACATCTTAACTCATCGACTGCTATGGCACACAAATATGCGTGTTAGAAATAGTTCCTGGCCCGGGACATCATATCACACAAATATGTGTGCCATCAATAATTTCATTGCGGACTTTCAAACGGGATTATTGGTAATTTATTACCATGTATTTTAACAACCTTAATTGTTGGGCTTTTTGAGCAATTGCAAATATAATTTATTTCTTTAAAAGAAATATTCAAACTACTACATTCTGGATAATGGATATTGGCAAAATAAATGATTAATTATATCACAGTTATACAGAATCCGTAAACAATTTTATAAAGAAAATAGAAACCTCATAAAATAAACATTTTCTTTGGAGATACTTAACCCCTTAACTGTTGGGCTTTTTCGACACCATAAACTAAAAATAGGAACGATACACCACTTTTCACTTCGGCCAAGAAAAGTTTGCTTGTTTCGTTACTAAAAGCTTTCGGACACCACTAATTTTTAATGGCAATCTTCGCTTTACTATTTGGCAGACATTTTTCGATTATATAAAAAAAATATTTTAGTACGGAAAAAGTGGTGTATCGTTCCTATTTTTAACACTTTCCAACCTAGTTGAAAAGTGTTTATGACTTCGGTTTGTCTGGCCGTATGGCCGTCTGCCGTCTGCCGTCTGTCCGTGCTCTAACTCCCGTAAATAATTTTTATATGTTATTGTCGTTATCTATAGTATGTTCTCTATTTCAACTGAAGTGTGTAGCACTTATAGTTTTTTACAGGGACACTCAAAAGAATTCCGTTACATTACGGTCTATGGGAAAAATCATTTACGGTTTATTTTAATGATGTTACACAGTTTCAAACACATTGTAATTGATATATATCACTAAGGCGCATTACAAGAAGCTTAATATGGAATAGTGTGTGCATAGCACTTATAGTTACTTTACAGGGACAGTCAAAAGAATTCCGTTACATTACGTCTATATAGAAAAATCGTTTGCGGTTTAATTAAATAATGTTTCACTATTTTAAACGCATTGAAATTTATATATATCACTAAGGTGCATTACAAGAGGCTTACTACAGACTATTGTGTGTATAGCAGTCATCGTTCATTTACAGGGACACACAAAAGAATTCACTACTGTCTGTTTACAATAATTCCTGGAAGTGCGTTTTAATTTGCTGAACGCGATTTTAAATTTAACTCTCTTTTTGTCTATTACTTTGTGTGTATAAATTCTGTAGATCATATACAGGGCAGCACAAAAGTTCGCGAACACATTTCCCTTTATTGACAGAAACTCCAGAAGGAGAATTTTAAACTGTGCTACGCGTTTCCTAACTAAATTCAAATTTAGCATCCTATGTAGTATATATACAAATCTATAGATCATATACAGGGCTGAATAAAAGTATTCGGATATTTTTCCGAATATTATATATGTTGGAAATATATGTTGGAAATTCCTGAAATTACGTTTTTAAATATGTTATGCGTTTTCCAAATTGTTTACTTAGATGTTATCTTTCAGCTTATTAAACGGCAATGATTTGTAAAATTATTTTGGAAGCGTTGGAAAGTGTTACATAATCTATGCTTGACGTATGATTTTTCGTTCCTGTTAGTTTATGGCGTCGAAAGAGCCCAACAGTTAAGGGGTTAAAAAAAAAAAAAGAATCCCGTGCCCATCCCTTAACCCCTTTTCCGGGCACGTTTAGTGATTTCAGTTTGACGTTCGACGTGTAAAAATAATTAACATCTGAAATTTTTGAGTTAAAAATGTATAAAATCAACAAACATTGCCGCGATTGAGAACTGTGAACTGACTCGATAAACGCTGAAAACTGCTTTGTCAATGTCTTTCAAAAACGCCACTTGGTCGCAAACTGTGTCGGTCAACGTGTTAATGAGTTTCTATACTTCGAATCTTTGAATTCAGCATTGTTTGAAACATAGGGGGTCTATTGAATTATTCGTAAAATTAATTATTAATATTTTAAATATTATTATTATTATTATTATTATCCATAATATTAATTATTTGTCTAATTACAATTATAGTATTAAACTAACAACTTATATAATAAATTTTCTAACCGCGGTGGACGATTTTCCTCTAAACGCCGAGAACCGAAACTGGTGAATACCAGTGCTGCAAATAAGAAGGACAATTTATAAGGTATTACACGAAAATTCGGTTATTGTGTGTTGAAAATACCCATCATCAAGTAATCTCAGAAAGCGAGAATCATCTCATAATATTATTCCTTTTAATAAAAGTATTAAGAAAGAACGTATGACATCAATCAACAGTGTTACTAGAATAAGCTGTAATCCGGCAGTAATTACCCACTTCATCTGGGAAATTCAATTTCCTCGCTCACTGCAATAATCACATCATAGACTCACTGGGTTTTTTTTTACGAACTAATTGTTTTTTACTATCTTTCTTATTAGAACTTCAAACATATTATTCAGATAAGAAAATGTAACTTACACTGAAAGGAATTATGTTTTAATGCTCCAAACAATGTGCTACATTACTATGTATGTAAATGTAACTCAATGTAACTCAATGTAAATCTAAATGTAACTCAATGTAACATGCACCCCGGGTGCCAGAGCGGAAAGCAGAGGGGGCGCCAAAAGATGATTTGGTTTGTCGTTTGATACAATATATATATATATATATATATATATATGAAATTTGGGTAAAAATGTTTTGGAAAATACAAAAGAAAAACTGAGCCAAGTGCACAAAAGTTGACAAATAGATAAAAAGATTGGAGGTCGGGTGACTTGCCCGGGACACTAAAAACTAAGGAGTGGAAAATACGCAATTTAATATATATATATATATATATATATATATATATTAAATAGAGGGGTGAGTTGAGGCGACTGCCGGGACGCTAAACACTAACTAGGGAACTGCAAGAAGTGTTAGCCGCCGATTTTGATGAGAGTGGTATCGTTGGAAAGATCTCATTGTGGGGAGTAAAAAACTAAATGGAACAACCCGTCGGAAATGAGCCGTTTTCGAGATATCCGACAATTTGTCACACAATTTGTTTATTTATTTATTACAATGTATTTATGCTAAAATTGTTATGTCGTTAAATTTGTAATTTTTGCTGTTAAATGGCTTCCTGATAATTTAGTTGTGTTACTTATGTTTGGAAATTAAGTTTTCACATCGAGTGGCTGCAGGCACTTTGTTGTATTTTGAGGAAAGAACATGGGTTCTATATTCCCTCCCAACTTGTCCTTCATGATCTCTGTGTCTCTTTTTTCTGGCCACTAATCCAAAAGCAGGAGGGTCTGTTCGTTGCCAACGGACTCTTTCCATTCGATACGATCGGGCGAGAAATTAGTTCCTGACATTACAGACATTCTACCAATTATTCCATATTACAAACGGCTTTTGACTTCCTTCTCTTTCATTGTTTCTCATAGATTACCAGCAAAAATAAACAAATTGTGTAACATAAATTATCGGATATCTCGAAAACGGCTCATTTCCGACGGGTAATTCCATTGAATTTTTTACTCCCCACGACGAGATCTTTCCAACGATACCACCCTTGTCAAAATCGGCGACTAACACTTCTTACAGTTCCCTAGTAAGAGCTAGAAAATTCACAAAATAAAATACTTAGTAAAAACTTAATGGGGTTTTATTTATTTTTTTATTATTATTATTTCATTTTCTAAGTCACTATTATAATTTTGAAAATTAGCGTTGCGTTCAGAAAGCATCTAAACATATCAATGTATTAATAGGAAGAGCGGTATAAGTGATAATTCCATGAAACTGGCTGTAGATAATACACAAAGATATTTTACGGTATTGGAATTCATTGTTATACCTACAGAAAATCCCAGATTTTCAGTTCTTAAAACATTGTGACTCATATCACTATGACTTTAAATTGCTGCTGAATTGTAATATAATACTACAGTTACAGTAAAATATGTGAAAATGAAATCTGTCTATAACGGAATCCTGTCTTAAATGAAAAAACTACATGGGTCCCAACAGAAAGAATAAGAACAATTTTGCGTGCTAAGACGGAAATTCGTATAAGTTAGAAGTTTTTTCTGTTCCTTTCTATTCTGGTTTCACAGGTTTTAATGAACAAATATTTGAAAAAGCTGATTACATAGTTCAATATTACGTATTTTATGATTACATATTTTTAATTTTAAAATTAGTCGGCTTTTAGAAACTTAATGAAATTTTCTTCGTAAATTTACTTTGCGGAGTGGGTTAGGACGCCAAAATTTATGTTTGTTCCCCGTTGAAAAAAAAAGCTGGTTTCGTCCCTAATTCTACATAGTTGACAAACTTGGGAAAATACATTACAATTTTCACCTATGTCATGGAAATTGGTCGTTTCGGCACACTGCGCGTCGTCGTGAAACAATTTATGATCCGTTGAGGAGTTGTAGCTTTCGATCATCCTCCGTACATACTTAATCTTGTTCCAGCAGACTTTTTTCTGTTCCCGCACCTGAAATGAGCCTTAAAAGAAGAGCTATTTTTGTAAACAGACATTCAAAGCGATATCACGACGGCTCGTCCAGAGATACCGAAAAAAGGTTTTTGCCTGCAGTTTTTAAAAACTGTACAAACGTTGTCAAAAGTCCATCACAAACGACAGTCTTTATTTCGAAGAAATATAAAACTTTTTATCTGATTCAGGTAAGACTCTTTTGTTTGTGAACTTTGTTGCTATATCTTGAACATTATGTTCAAACATTTATTGATGCATTGCTTTTAGTATCCTCAAAGCTCTTTCTTCCTTCTTAAATGTGTAATTGACAGCATTAATCAAAGAAGCAGACAAAATATGCGCATACTATCTTGTACTTTAGAAGTTTCTTATAAAAATAGCAGGTACTACTATACAAATTAAAATTCCTTTCAAAACGCAAAAATCTCAGTGTATTGTGAAGCATTATTTTAATGTTTCTTCGAAAATTTCTATCCGTCACGAAAACTACAAAAATATTCTCAATAACTACTCCAAATAAATCATTAATTAAAGTCACTTCAAAGTTTTTGACTGCTTGTCAAATTTTAATAAGTTATCCGAAATAAGTCTAGCTAATTTCCGACTGGGGAATCCACAAGTGAAATTTTAAAAGTATTTTCGAAGAATATCACGAGATATTCTGCAGTCAGAAAACTTGTTTAATGTAATTAAAGAACAAAAAAAAATTACGAGCTCCATCTTTTTTCTTTTTCCGTTTTATTCCTCAAGCGTCTTCCGATTGTACTTTCGAAAGTATATTCCATTAATTTTGCAAGATTTTTCCTCCAGTGATAGTTTTACGGAATTTTTACAAAGTCATGTAAACAACTTTCTTTTTCGCATCATATTAAATATTGTTCGCACACAATGACAGCTGCGTAATAGGGTTTTGCAAAGGGGTTGAACATCTTCAACGTATAAAACGGCATCGAGTTTCAAGAATATCTTCCGAAATCTTGACTTTTATTGCAATCTATTTCAGCGCCATTCCGTAATTTCGGAGAGGCGAAAACTTTAAACAAAAAAAAAGACGCCTTTTATCTGAGGCACGCAGTTCCATCGGCTGTTAATATCTTAATAAGAACTTAAGTCGCATCCTAGTGTTATCGAAGGAAACACGACTTTATTACGTGTAGGAAGGGGACGGGAAGTAAGTGGGGTGGAATATGTCTTTCTGCTAAGCAAAAGCTTCAAAAAATAAAGATAAAGGAGTAATTTATGCGGTACACATTTACCGCAAATTCACCATTCACTTAATACAACAGATGAATAATGCATTATTACGGGGGATAAAACTTTTGTCGATTATATTCTTTTGCTCTTTTTCAGAGACCGGAATATATTTATATGTTGGAAAACGTCATAATTCATCTCTCCCTCATTGGTCGATTTGAAAGCGCTCCGGCCCAATTGCGATTCCGGGCACAGTACCCAATGAAAAAAAAAAAATTTTTTTTACTGTACTTGTCGGCCGCAAGGGGACGCTCCTGACGGTTTGGCAGATTTATTCTTCAAAAACCATTTCTTTCATATGCTCGGGTAAAAGAGAAAATGCGAGAAATAATTATATGATAACATCACCCTAAACCGATTCGATTTTTTCTTTTTATTTTTTTAAACTCCTTTTTTTTTTTTTCGGAGAATTTAATGCTTTCATTGGAGATGAAAAGAGAAAAAAAAACTATTTCTTTTGTTATCCATGATGAGGAGAAAAACGAATGAGAGGAATTTTCCAGTGAGATAATTCTTGAAATATTATATTTTAGTTTTCGAATAAAACTTTTAACGACCAATTTTAAATGAAAGATTCTCGCTGAAGCTTTGCTATTTAATTAATTTTTTTTTCTTCTTATGATTAGAAAAGTATATTTCCATCGGAACATTTTATAATAAAGCGATTTTTCGTTTTTGCTTGTAAGTGTAATTACTATAGCGATTCGAATAGATTTAAGGCTTTTGAAATTAAATTATTTATATTTTTTTATTTCATGATGTAAAAGTGTGTTTCTCCTTATTTTTTTCCTTTTTATTTTTATTACCAAGAAGATTATTATAAATCAATTTCTATACTTTATTCAGGTTTGTTTGTTTTTTATTTGACAATAAATTGGCATGAAGCGTTTAAGTCAAAGTTTGTTTCATAGTGATGGTTTAACAATTTATACTGAAAAGTTATATCAAGGATGTTAAAAGCAAGGAGGAAGGGAAAAGTTGAGAAGTACCATCCATTTTTGGACCTACTGCTGTGGCAGGGACGACCTCGATACAGACTTTTGAGGGGAAGGTGATCCGAATTTTTTCTCAGAGTCAGAGACCATTGAAATGATCAGCTGTGAAATTGCCTAGCTAAAAGTGTTTGTGATGCCTGACAATGGAGCGAATTTTGTCTGATCACTGCATGATGACACTCCATTGGGCAAGCAGCTGTGGCCGTCAAAAATAAAAGCTTGTAATTTGGCAAAACTTGGTTGAAAAGAATTGCAACAGAGATGTATCATATCCATTGAACTATATAGCATCTCTGTGGTTTTATCGAAACCATTTTTTTTTTCAAAAGATAATTGGATGTGTCAAACTTTTAGAAATCAACCATCATTTGTTTCAAAATGTTTTGCCTTTTATAGATGATGAGGAAGACTTATCTTAACAAAAACACGGTTACCATTAATTCAAAATAAATTCTTTGCCACCAACAACACGACTGTACCATAAATGAACTATTGCATGAACAATAGAACTTTTGTATATAATTATATCATAATCATCATAATTATTCACTATTTTACCTATTTTAGATATTTTGCATTATTCTTAAACTTATAAATCTCTTTCTAATTTAGTAAATAAATATGTAGTATTTTAATATATGTTTGCAGAACGCCAGCTTTGCCGCGAAATTGAGCTTCTGCCGTTCCAACAAGTTAAAAATCCTATTATCTATAATTTCATTATTTTATTAATTACAAAGATCTAAATTTTTCTTGGGAAATCCAGAAAAACTGAGCTTTCTATTGTAAATATATTGTATTCATATTGTATTTAATCTTTAAATTCTCAATCGGGTTTCCCTATGGGTCCTTTAGATGCAATCTGCTGGATGGGGCTTGTGAGTGCTTAAGCCATTTGGTAGGCCTCCCCATCAAGCTGATTCTCTTGACTCTCTTGAACTATGTAGCAAGCCCCGTTCATCACACCAGCATGGCACGACCGAGAAGAACAGTCTGGGTGCTAATAATGTTTCAAATGGGAGGTGAAAACTTATCCAAAAAATTGAAGAATTAAGGTAGATGAAAACACAGAATTAGGGTATACTGCAGCGGGTAAGTTGCGCTAGAGAGGTATTTTCATTCTCGTTCTCAAACAAGAAATATCCTTATACTTACACAGCCACTTTGTTGGGACCTTGTAAAATTGAAGAAAATGCAACTTAAGCATCCAACTTCATTATGTGCACCGCACCCATTACGCAGAACCATATTACAGCATGAATAAAGCAAGCATTTTTCCAGAGTCCCAAAATTGTATAATAATATGTATAAGGTGATTCGGAATTTCTTGTACAAAATTCGCAAGGATATCAAGGAAACGATACCGTGCAATAAACACAGAGTAACGTTGGGTCTCTATTGAATCCTTGAGGTACAGATGGGTGATGTGTCTTTGCCCCCGAAAGAGATAGTCTTGGGACTCCATCATCAACTATCGGTGGTTTACCAAGCTCGTACGAAATCATTGTTTTTCGGATCAAATCGTTGAACTCGGATAAAGTTTCGGAACAAATCGTTGCCTTCCGAGGATAAAAACTTGTATAAAAAACAACAACTATTTCGTCCAAAGTTGGCAAAACGCCTTCAGCAGATGATGCAGTTCTAAGGTTATCTGTTTCAATGGCAACGGCTGTGTCAGTAGGCAAAGTGATTAGACGGAGTCAACTTACAATGTTAGTTGAGTCTCGAACTATGTGAAAGGCTATGTTGTTGCACATGACCACTAATCACCTCACCAACGGGGCAACGAACTCTAGATTAGGTGCCAAGCAACTGTATCGGGAACGAGTTTCTGGCAGTCGCCTTCTTATACTTTATTCCAGCATCTGCATATTCGAATGTGCAAAATCGGAAATTTCGACAAAGAAAACTACTTGTGCAGAGAGAATGACGCAGATAACCAGCTTGGAAGATTCAGAAAACAGTACATGGGCTAATACCTCTAACGTGTCATCTTGTTGTATCTGTCTTTGTAATTCTATAACGTCTCTAGATTGAAACCGAAGTTCCTTTATGATTATTGCTTATTGTGACGTTGCTTACTTCCCTTCAAATTTAGTACAAGGAGTTCCAAAAGACACCATGTATGCATAACTGATCATTAATGTAATTCGTGATATTGCAGAGGGATCTCAAAGTCTTCATTTGCCTCAGCAACGAGAACTGTGAAATTGGGCCTTGCCAAAAGTCACGAAACTAGGCTAAATTTTACCCGATAGAAGGTAATTGATTTGATGTATCCTCCAGTTTTCTGAATGACACTAATAAAGTCATGAAACTCCCAATTATGCGAAGACTATGCTTGCTCATTTTTACGTATCAAATAACTTGTAGCATTTTATCCAAAAAGCTTACATCAGAAATGGAGTCAAATATTATGGATAGATATTTGCTTCTTTGATACCATTAAAAATATGTCCTCTTGTTTTCCCAGCAACAATCTCTAATATGAAAGAAGCTCAAAAATCGCAACCTGTATATTTAACAGCGCAAAATAACCGCAGTTCACAAACACATAAGTTAAGTAACCAAAATGGGTGAAAATAAAAATAAACTGGTCAACCTGGTATCGAGACGTGCAGCTCCCCTCTTACGTGGTGAGCGATCATAGTGATAGGGATAGAGCTGACTTCCTCCGTTTATTTCTGATTCTGATTTAACCAAAGTAAATTTCCCTAGTTATGCAAAGTAAAATATACTAATATCATCACATGAGCAAGTATATTTTTCCTTTGTTTTTAATCTTTATATAATTTTGCAATTTTGCACCCTCCAAAATCTAGTACCGTACCCGAATCAAATGCCCCGCCTACTTCTCCCCTCTCCTAGTTTCGCCACTGCTTCCCAGCATCATATCATGACTGGGCTATGTGGGCACTAGAAGACGCAAAGATATATTAGCCATATATCTATTTTAAGAGCATTTTACTTTGTATGCTGCAGATCGACAACTGACTTCAAAAAATATATTCTTCATTTATAGTTTTTATGGAACACATTGGATCATGTGGCTAATAAAGATTTTTTACAGAAATAGTTTTGGCTGAGAAGAAAATTATATGTTTAAGAAAAGCTTTTTGTATTCAATACGCCGAGCAGGATTTTGATTCGATTCTTTTGAATTCTCATTCCTTCCTCTTCAATTCTTCTATGGTATTTATTTCCTTCCGCTGCTTTGCGTTTGCGTAATCGACTTGGTCGCTGAAACTCACTGAAACAGATTTCTGTACCTAAAAATGTCTAAAATTCAAGGTGGTGGACATCAAAGATCAAATACTCGAAGTGCTTCTTCCAGGAAAGACACCATTAGCGATGAAATTCTACAGATTCTCATGTCAAGGTACATGCTTCATTAATGAGTACAATATCCCGCATGCAATGTGTCATCGTCTGTGAATGTGGTCACTTAAATATTTTGTAAGCTGAATATTTTTTTTTTCTTCTGACGCCTGTCTCTATTCTGTCACAACAGCTTGTCTTAGCCCATGTTATATGTTGTCATTTTTTGGTGCTACAGGTATTATTTTAACGCAATTTGTATTTCTTTTTCACTTCGTGGATCACATTGTGATGCGAAAAAATGGATGTTGCCATCTGAAATTTTGGAAATTTTGTCGCTGTAACCGTAATTGTTAGAACCGGAACTGTTGATCAACACACATTCCCAAGCGTGTACCCAGAAATACTTGCATTTAAAATTTCTATCTGAATTTCTTGAACGCTTTGGTTGCTAGGACTTCATATAAAGCTTTCAGGATCCATAAAACATTATTCAGGGATATTTAGATGCGTGATTAACAGGATCCGATGCTTTTCAGCCATCTCATGAATTTCAGGTCACTAGCTTCTTCACCCTGTTGCTCACATTTTTAATTTAGTATTTGGCTTATTACGACACCGACAAATTAATTGTTATAGAGCAAGAATTCATCTTAAATTTGGTTGAATAAAAAAACTGGACTTGATCCACTTTGGTTCTAAAAACTCATATATTAGCAAAGCTTTTTTTTTTAATGACCATTCTGGTATTACGAAATCGTATAACCTGTTTTATTTTAAGACAGTTAAAAACTAAAAAAAAAAAGAGCAAGAAACCCATTCATGTGAAGGATCTCTTTCTGAAACAATAAATTCGGCAACAGATTTTAATCGTGTCACAACCTTAATTTTGTATCATTAAATAAAAATAAATAAATAGATGAAATAAAAATTAATGACTTTTCTGCAGGGTAGCAAATTGAACCAAAATTGACTGATCAGACAAATGGAAAAAACTCTACAGGGGCATGACTCCTCACCTTATGAATGATTCTGGCAATAGTGTACCGTCAATTAAATAGACGTTTCTCTTACATTATATACCATCTATTATTTTAGCATCGATTTAAACAACCACTTGATGTCCGAGTTATCTCGAGGTCTGATCTGGTAGAAAGCATTTCATTTTGGGCCCTTCCCATTCATTACGTTGCATGTTCGAAATCACTCAGTGTCACATTGAGAAAGAAAAAAAAAAAGAGGTCTTCAGCAATGAATTCATTTGCAAATATCCCTTCTGGAAAGAGATGGAAACCCTCATTCAAATCCTCATAACATAAGTAAACTCTAATTAAGCTATCACTGCTATATGAGGGATGTGGTTAAGGAGAAAAGGGAGAAAAGTACCTAATCGTTGCCAATTCTAAAGTACTTAAGTTTGTACGGTAATTAAACTTTGTCTATTCGACTAGAATGATAAGGTAGACAAGATTTCGTAATTAAAACAGCAATCAGACGGAATCAGTTCGGAGGATAGGTTCTAAATGAAGACGTTTTCTCAACCCACTTGTTTTAATGACTCGCTAAAAGTTGTGGGTCATTGAAAATTCAGACTCGTAAAGACAGGACTTAACGCAATTATTGCTAACAAATTATCGGGATTGAGATGTAAAGATTCTTGTTATGGTCACAGTTAACATAGGATTTTCTACAATTTAATCCTGAGAGGTTGTTTTCTGATGGCATGTGTAGAAATTATTATTTAGTAGATTTTCAAATTAGCAGTATAATATTTAGTTCAACAAACCAGTCATACTAAAAATTTCAAGAAACTGTTTATGTGTATTTTAGTATTGCATATGAATTTTATAAGCAATTTTCATTTTAAGCAATTATAAGCAATTGTTTTTAGTCATACTTTATTCTTATTGATATTTTTAACACTTTCCAACATTCTCGAAAAGTGTTTATGAATTCGGTTTGAGCGGCCGTCTCTCTCTGTCTGTCTGTACTCTAACTCACGTAAATATACTCCTATTTCCATGTAATTAATATATATTATTGAGGTTTATAAAGGTATGTATGGCATTGAAAATGAATTTTGTAGGATTGTTAGTTCGAATATAAGGCACTCAAAAGAATTCCGTTACACTATGGTGTATGGGAAAAAATCGTTTGCAGTGAATTTTAAGGATGTTACAGTATTTCAAACATATTGAAATTCATATATATCACTGAGGTTCACTGAAAGATGTTTATTATTGAATATGGTGTTCATAGCATTTATCGTTCATTTACAGGGAAACACAAAAGAATTCAGTTCTATGAGGAATAATTGCTGGAGTGAGTTTTCAAATGAGGTATGCATTTTTAAATTTAACTAACTTTTTGCACATTACTTGGTGTGCATAAATTCGATAGATCATATACAGGGGTGCACAAAATAATTCGGATACTTTTCGGACTATAGATGGTAGTTGATGAATTTGGATTTTCAAATCTCTTATGGGTTTTCCATTTTTCCCTATCTTTCACCCTATTAAACGGTGAAGTTTTGTTATAATATTCTGAATGTGTTGGAAAGTGTTTCATAACCTATACCTGACGCATGATTTTTCTCCTTAAAAACATGAAAATACAAAAGTGGAACTGTGAAATTAAATTTAATACCTAGCTTAGATTAAAGCAATGCTTCTGATGCAAGAAAAATAAGCATTAAAAATTATACAGTATTTAATTAACTTAATAAATAGTAACATTCTCTTATATTTTTATATCATAAAGGTTAGAGTATGATTTTTTTATATATAACTAGTTCTACGATGAAAAAGTTTTTCTATAGAACTTAGACGTTAATTTCTTCCCCATCCCCATACATAAATTTACGGCTTCGTAAATTTAAGGGAACTTAGAACTCTTAAAATGTCAAAAACTGAAAAAAAAAATTGACCATTTTTGTCATTTTACATCTTAAAAAGTATACATTGCAAAAATGCAACTTTTAAAGGCAGTAATAGATACGTGTTTTTTTATTTCATTTTATTTTTATTTATTTATTTATTTTATATATATATATGTTTTTTTAAGGCCATTCTCAAATTCACTTTCTGACATAATTTTGAATGCATTTTTGTTCGGAAACGATGAAATTGTTAGGTATTTTTATTTAAAAACTTTGTAATCGGAATGAGTTTTCCTTTTTTTTTTTTTTTTTTTTTGGTAAAAGCCGATCTTTTATAAATTACTGTCAAAGTCGACGTTCTGAACCGAATTCCCGAGACCGCAGAGCGAGAAAAAGGAAAAATCATGTCGTCACGTGACATGAATCGCTTATAACGGGACAAGTAATTTATTTATCGAAAAATTGAAAAACTCATTTCGATTCCAAATCGCTTCCACAGTCATTCCTACCAATTTTATGCCTTTGCATTTAAAAATGAGTCAGCAAACGTGTCAGAAAGTTTTGTGTTATTGAGCAGGTCATTTGAGAACCACCTTAAGATCATAAGGAGGAAAATTAATTTTTATACGAATTTTGAAATTTTTAGGCATTTTTCGAGCAGAAAATGGATGCGCTCATGATTACAAAAGATTTTCTGTAACTATTAAACAAAATGTTTGGCATCTAATTATACTTGAAAGCTTGCGCTTACATTGAACCTAAACAGTTACTTATTTATAGAATTGTTCATGTTTTAAAGCAAAACTGTACACTGCAAAAAGTGTTGATTTTACAGTATAATACTAGCACCCCAGCTGCCAGTATTATACCGTAAAATTAAAAGTAATAAACAGTAAAATAAGCACATGCGCGGCAGCGTATTACTGCTTATTTTACTGTTTATTACTGTTAATTTTACGGTATAATACTGGCAGCTGGGTTGTCAGTATTATACTGTAAAATCAACACTTTTTTTCAGTATAGACACTTTCGAAATTGCGAACAAACGTGACAAATTATGTGCTCTCGTATTATAAGTAGTTTTATAAATATTCAGATCCTGGTGCAATAGCTATTGCACTCTTATGCAAAAATGTATGAATACAAAATTTAAAATCAACAATTTTTTTTGTTGTGTATCTTGCTTATACAGTAAAACCTCCATAACGGATACTCCCGAATAGCGAACCCCTCTATTTTACGGACACTTTTCCAATCCCCACTCCCAAAACCTAAATTTTTGTATGTTTAACCTCTGAATAGCGGACATTCCGAATAGCGGAAAGTAGTTTTGGCGATAAAGTATCAAAAATGTTTTTTTTAAAGAGAAATAAAATGGAAAAAAAGTAAAAAGCCTCTAAATTTATCAGGGCAATGTGTCACAAATGTTGTGACCACAGATAAATGTGGTTGGTGGCCTGGTGAATCTCCCAATTTCGCAATAGATTTTGTATCGATTACTGTTTGATTCTTGAGACAATTGACATACATTATTCAAAGTTTCAAAATATGTTAACGCCATTTTTATCGTTTTGTGAATATATTGAGTTCTACATACTCTGAATTTAGTGTCTTGTTTGTGATTAATGTTTTGAGAATGACCTGTAAACGGAAGCGATTAACTTTAAAAGAAAAATTTGAAATTGTAAGTGTAAGTGAATCTCAAAAACAGAAATTTAATACTTGCCTAACGTTTTAAAATGAGTAAAACACAAGTGGGAGAGATTTTATGAAATAAAGAAGAAATAAGGCATTTGTGGATTACTAACTCTAACTCTAACACGGAAATTGAGGAATACTGATTCCATTGAAATTGATTCTATAATTCAGAATTGGTTTACTTGATATTGTTCAAAAAAATTTCTATCAGTGGATCTTTGATTCAGGAAAAGGCTTTAGAAGTATCCAAATAACTCGGATTATATGATTTTAAGGCTTTGAGTGAATGACTGGAGAAGTTCCGATTTCGACACAACATCGTTTTCAAAACAATATTTGGAAAACAAAATCTGTAGTCCTTTAAAAAAGTGGAGGATTGGCATGAACGACTGCAATCAATTTGTAAAAGTTATGAGGAGAGAAAAAATGCTGATGAAACCGGACTCTTTTTCAGAATTTGTCCTAATAAGAATTTGAGCTTTAAAATGGATGACTGTATCGGCGAAAAAATATCAAAAGAGTGACTCACTATTTTATTATGTTGCAATGTATTAATTAGGAGAATTTTAAATCCCTCTTACAATTGAAAAGTCTCTGAAACCCATGTGTTTCTCAAAGAACATCCGATTTAATAAATTTTGTTTTATGTGGAGAGCGAATAAAAAAGCGTGGATGACCAGTTCTTTATGATTAAATGGTTAACTTCCTTTGATAATAGGATAAAAAAACAAAGAAAAGTTCTGTTGCTTTTGGACGATGCAACTTCTCATCCAAAACATTTGAAATTGGGCAATGTTAAAACTGCGTTTTTCCCCTCAAACGTAACTTCCGTATTCCAGCCCCTTGATCAAGGCTTTATACACAATTGTAAAGCCTGGTACAGAAAGCTTTTATTAAGTCACAGTCTTTCGAAGTTAGATTCTATGAATACACTTAAGAACTGCCTAAAATTATTTAATGTGTCCCGATGTTCTCGAATTTGGATTTCTTCATCTGTAAAAACACATAACAACCGTAAAGCGTACGACAATGTTTCAGAAAAGCAGGTTTTATATTAAAAGAAACTAAACACTTATTTCCGATAGAAATGAAGAATTAAGCGCAATAAGTGAAATAATGAAATGTGTCAGGAGTGAAGAAACTGCCGAAATGCTCATCAACATTGATGATGACTTACTGAAGAAGAATCATTTGATGCAGGCGATTATAATATTCCTTCAGAATCTTCGGCAAAAGCTGGCTCTATTAGTGATGATGAAACAGATACTGAAACTAGCGGATGTTTCCTGCAATATCGAAAATTTCCAAGAAGCGGCAAAATTTAGTGAGCAGTTGCACATTTTGTAAAAAAAAGATGATTCAGAAGGATTAAAACTACTCATAGAATTAAAACTTCACATAGAAAAACAAATCACATGTAATCGCAAGCAAAAGCAAATTTTATAACAGGTTTTTTTATTAAGAATGTAATAAACAGTGGAAAAATGTATGTACAATATCATTTCAGTTTTATTGCAATATTTTAAAAAAATAATTTTAATTTCTGATTAATCATATAACAGAAGTTCTAAGACACATAAAAGTCAATTAATGAAACATTAAGCATTTCATAACGATTTTGTGAAACTCCGAGGTTTTCCCAATAGCGGACACCTCCGAATAGCGGACAATTCTGCGCTCCCGAGGTGTCCGTTATTTAGAGGTTTTACTGTATAAAATTTTCAAAATTTTAACAATTTAACATAAAAAAAAATATTTTTTCTCCACAAAAAAGATGAAAATTTTGGTTTACTTTATAGAACCAACTATGCACTAGTTATCCTGAAAATTTCATGGAAAAAATATTAAAAAGTTTGTTAACTACCTTGCGCGTAATGCCCCAAAATCACAGTTTCAAAAAAATGACTTTAAAGTTCTTTCTTTGAAAATATTCCTTAGGTAAATATAAGAATTTTTCATGCGGTTTGTTTTAAAGTGTTCAAAAATGATACTGCTCTTTAATACATTTTTTAAATTCAAATTTGAAAGGTTTAAGACTCCTAAGTACCCTTAAAATATATTACACCAACATAAATGATGTTATGCTATCTATGATATTTCGTCTAGAATGACTGCCATCCTGTTATGTTGATTATATTTTGAGAAATAGAAATTTTACATTATTAATACGTATAATTGTACTATTCACTCAGAGATGTGTCAACCTGTCTCTCTGTAGTTCAAATTTTTTCTGCAATAGAACCATGACTGCCAATAATCACCATCAGAATTCTAATCATGACTTTTTTTTTTCATACCGCTGACCAGGCTCCTACCTGCCGGGCTTGAGTGCCTAGCTTGACGAGTTAGTACCAGGCGCGGGGCAATTCGCCTGATCACAGCATGGCTGTTGATCCACCTGTCAAGAGCCTTGTTGGCATCGCTGCAATGCTCTCTATTGGTTTGTTACAGTTTTCTTTGTTTACCGGTCCATGGTGTTACTTTGCCTTGGTTCTATGTTGGCCGGTTACTTAAAGTGGATTTGCTTGACGCGAGGTGGTCTCGTAATTTACAGTCTTGATCAGGTGACAAGACCTTCACCTGACTACGCCCTTCCAGAGGTATAATTCATAGGGAACTTGGAGGACATTTGCACCCACGGTGGATTTTACAAGCACCAGGTGCCATTAGCGTCAAATTACTGAAAAGTCTGAGGGCGATCATGGTTCTTATCACGGTATAAGTAGTTGGTTCTTACAGAAAGAACTTTCAAATAATACGGAGAAAGGCTGGCACCTCTAGTTTCTTTTCTACTTTTCAAATATTTCATACAACATTTTCAAATATTTAGTGGCGTATACGAAGCAGAATAAACAAGAAAGAAAAATCATTCGTCAAACATAGATTATAAAACACTTTCCAACACATTCAGAATACTGTAATAGAAGTTCACCGTTTAATAAGATGAAAGCTGATCTCTAAGTTAATAATTCGGAAGACGCACAACATATTTGAAAACAAAGTTTCAGCAAATATCATATATACTTGTAAAAAAACAAATTATTTTGTGCAACCCTGTATATGATCTACAGTTTTGTATATATACTACATAGTATGCCAAAATTTAGTTAAGTTAGGAAATGCATAACACAGTTCAAAATCCCCCTTCAGCAATTCCCGCCAATAAGCGAAAATGTAATTGCATTCTTTTGTGCAGCCCTGAATAGGATTTATAGAATTTATACACGCCAAGTAATATGCAAAAAAATAGTTCAATTTAAAAACCCATACCACAGTTGAAAACGCACTTCCAGCAATTATTGCTCGTAGACAGTACTGTAACGGAATTATTTTGTTAATCCCTGTAAATGAACGATAAATTCTATGCACATCATATTCTATTAGTAAGAATCTTGTAAGTACACCTCCAGTGATTCATATCAATTTCAATATGTTTTAAATAGTGTAACATCATTAAAATACACTTCAAACGATTTTTTCCCATAGAATACAATATAACGGCATTCTATTAGTGTCCCATAAGCAAAGTATAAATGCTACACATTTTATTTTGAATACAGGACATGTCATGGTAAACCTCAATAACATATACCAATTACATGGCAACCAGACTATATTTACATGAATTAAAGCGCGGACAGATGGCTAGACAAACCGAATTCATAAACACTTTTCAACTATGTTGTAAAGTGTTAAAAACGAAGAAAATTGTGTTACGAACGTATTTTTACGGTGAGTGGGACAGACTACAAACGTTCTGGGCAGTATTGAATTTATTTTATACGGTTTAATAGTGCAATCTACCCCCCCCCCCCCCCATGCACACACACCGGAACCACATAATGTCCCTTTGAAGCTTTAGAAACTTCTGCCAGAGAAAAATATCTGAATTCAACACCAGTTCTTAAAATTGAAAATAACTCTTAAATGATCAGTTACTGGTGCTTTCAACCTATCTTTTTTATAATGAAAGCAGGTTATAAATGACCTGATTGTTCTCTCAAATGTGTATAGTCAATATTTTTTTTATGATTTGAACGAAACCAATCGGAAAATGAACAGCGTTTTGGAAATTCATTACTTATATTTCTTTACAGTTTGTGGAAATGCCTTACTTATTTTAAATTCACAAACAGTAAGCGTACTTCATTTCTAAAGCCTTATCAAAATTATCAACTGTATTAATAATCGTGCGATTATTAAAGTATTTGATCTGAACAATATACATTCATTACACCTTCTTTTTCAGACGACTGTAAGCTTTGAAAAATCGCTCATAGAATCATAATCAGAGATAAAAATCTAACACACGGTCATGAAATTACAAAAACCAAACAGCGAACACCATTAATTCGTGGTACTTCAAGAAGGAATTGCAGAGATTGATGTAGCATACGCCATTTACGAAAGGTAATTTTATTATTGTTTTTTAATTTCTTTCATTCCACGGGCTGTACGTGATAAGTTTTTGGCAGCCTAGAACTCCGAAGCCATCCTTCATACAGAGATAATTTTGTGCAAGCAGCTAAAACATTATATTGGTCTTACGTTCAATTAAATTAACAGCAATTACCCGTCGAATTTCTACAGCACGAAGCAATGATGATTTTATTGAGAATAAATAATAATAAAAAAAAGATAAAATAAAGTACTATGTAGCTAAGGAGGATGTTTGAAAGTAACTTTCAATATTCTTTTTTTTCTAATTTTCGCTACTTTTAAATTGAGAATATGTTTTTTCGTAATACTGTGCTTATGCAATTATTCTTCGCTAAGTATGTTTGTATAAGAAAATTATCAGTCAGTAATTTTGTATCCACAGGTGTGATTTTGAATACTATATCAATACAATTCAGATGATAAAAAATAATATAAATGATAAAGACAGGAATAGGAAACGCATCGTTTGTCATGGAGATGAAAATTTTTCTTTGACAGAAATCGTAAAGCTGTTACTTCAAAAACTTTCCAGCAAACTGACCAGTCATTGAACCGTTTTTTGTAAATAACGGTTACTTGATCATATTATGAAGCGTTCTCATTGGTCAAGATCGATTAAAATTACGGTTATGTATCGGTTATCTGTAAAAGCGGCCGTATGACTGGACAGTTTGCTGAAAACTTTTAAGTGTACAATCCAGATTCACGCCTCATGTACAGCTGCAAACTTTCATAAATATAGATCTTCATGCCAAAAAAAAGTTGGCACAAATTTCAGGCAAACTCTACAAAATTAAATTAACTATTTAATAATATAAATAAATATTTATCCTTAAAAATAATTAATTTAATTTCATAGAATTACAATGCAATGTTTGATGTAATCTCACCATTTTTCACTCTTGTGTTAAGATTCTTGACAAACAAAACCAGATAATAATTTTTATTTAGACGTTTTCATCCCCTAAATAATTTAATAATAAAAATATCAGCCAATATAGGAATCAATATAGCAATCTTTATCAAGTACTACTACTAGGTTCAGGTACACTCTAAATAAGAAAGAGTGACTATTCACTCCGGAGGAGTGGATATTCACTCTATCGCAGAGTCAAAATTTGCCCAACCTCTTTAGAGTGACTATTCACTCTAGGAAAAAGTGAAATTCTTGACTCCCTGAAAGAGTGAATACTCACTCTTTCAGGAGTGAGTTTTTTCACCCCTGATAGGAGTAAACAGTCACTCTTTCAGGAGTGACTTTAAAATTCTTGAATAAAAAAGAGAAACTCATTTTTACACACGCTTGTTCGTAGGCGGTCACCCTCCCAAGTTGTAACCGAGCTCGCTGCTGCTTGACTTCTGCGCTCGGACGACAACTGGTACCTACAGCTTGCTACAGCCGCTTACAACTTAAAAAGCTCTTATTACATTATTTTAGCTTTGTTTCTTTTGTGATATTCGAACACGTTTATTAAATTTGTGTAGAAATCATAAATATCTACGGTGTTTCTCAACTGTGTAAATAAGAAACTGAAACCTTCTTTTTGTATCACATAATACAGAGACTGTTCGCACATATTTTAGACAAATTTGATAAATTATTTAAAAAGATGGAATTCTTTTAGAGGAAAAAATTCTGACAACAACTTATTATGTGTAATTTATATTATCGTCTGATACTTTCAAATTTATTCTTATTTCAAGATTGCGCATGCTAAAAAAGCTGTGAATGGGAAGATGCGTTTGCGTTTTTTTTTTTCTTCTTCCGAACAGAAGTATGCTAATTCCACAGTCTAAAATGATTGCAAAGCGCATAATATAAAAACTTTTTAGTGCGAAATAAACATAACAATTGATTGGAAAGTGCTATTCCAAAAATCAGTATATATACATAGTAAAAAGATATCAGATGAAAAAAAAAAAAAAAAAACAGGGAAAAAAAGAGCCCATTTCAAGGCGGAAAACGAAGTTTCAGGTAAGGATTTATGACTATTGCAAATTTATCTTACATCGAAAACATCCATCGATATCCATCGAAAGCATTATGCAGAATTAGAATCAAGAAACAAGATTATCATACAGATTATTTCAGAAAGCAATATTCATATTTTAAACGTTAAAAACAACAACGCCGAAATCGTCTAAAAAATGTGCGAACACCCGTCTGTACATTTCCGCTATGACAAAAATTCCGTTACAACAAAGCAGTTATTTATTTATTCATTCATTTTTTTCTTGCTAATAATGTTTCCATAATTACAGCCCGATTAAGATTGTCCGAGGCCCAGGGCCTGTTTACCAAATAGGCCCGTGAAGCCGAAGTTTACTCACTGAAATACAAAGGGGCCCCCAAATTTACTTTTCAAAACTAATTTTTTGGGGGGAAATTTAAGTCAGGGTAAAAAACGTTTTTTTTTTCTTAAATTATAGCTGTTAAATTTTTCCTAAGATTATTTCCGACACATTTATACTCTTTTTTTTTTTTCTATAATAAATGTTATAAAATCAGTGATTAAATGCAACGTTTTTCATTTCTCTTATGTTTAATTTCAAACGTGCTAAAAATAACAGAAAATTTAATCTGTATAGTTATATTTTGTTTATATTCATAAAGAGGTTAGAAATGATATAAAATATGTAGAATAGGTTATTTAAATAAAGAGGAAAATAATTAGCATTCAGAGATATTAAATTTCTGTTTATAAAATAGAAGCAAAATTGTGTTGCAGCTAAGCATAAATTTACTTCAAATATTTATTTTCCCTGCACTTTTCTTAGCATTGGCAAATCCTGCAATTTGTAAAGCATAAAATCTATTTCCTGTCCATAATTCTATCGATTCATTTATTATTTCAATGCGTTTTTCAGTTTTTTTTAAATCGTGCTACTATATATAAAGGATTTCATTTTAGGTGTTTCGTTTCGATAACGGAGATTACTCGGATTCTCAACCGTCAGCTGGCGCCATCTTGTGATTTTATTGGAAAAAACTGTTTTTCCTCACTCTTCAACGGAGTGAAATATCTCACTCTTGTCAACGGAGTGAACAGTCACTCTCGACAACGGAGTGAGATATTTCACTCTTTTCTAGAGAGTGGAAAGTTCCACTCTTTAAAGAGTGCATATTTATAAAATTCACTCCTAAAAGAGTGAAAATGCCTCTCACTCTTCCAAAGAGTCAACTTCTCACTCCTTCCAATTTTAGAGTGTACTGATTCTATGAATTGTGGATTCACACTGCTCCAAAAAATTAGGGGAGTATATGGTTTTAACAAAATTGTCCAAATAAGTTTACTGATAATTAGCATAAAACGAAACAACCATAGACTAAAAATATGACAAAAAGTAGAAGAAAATATAATATGCAAATCAACGTTTCATGATTTCAGATACTCAGAAAAGGGATATAAGTGCGGAAATTGCGATTTTACATAAGCTTCTTTTTTCACTGTCTTGTTCGTAAAACGCAATTGTTCAAAGTTTTTTTTTTTTTTTAGTAAAGATTATTTGTAAATGTCACAACAACGTGATTTACTGGAGTCTATGGCCGGGCAAATTATCACGAGACTTGAATCCGGACGAACACAAAATAGTGTAAAGGAATTAGTTGGAATGGCAAAGAGTGTCATTTCAAAAGTGTGGAATCGATTTAAAGAAACGAGGAATGTTCGACGTCGACCAGAGCAAGTGCGCGCACGTGCTACCCCGCAACTGATGACTGTCATAGCATCTGGGGTTAACAGCTCGTTGAAACAGAATACACAATTCTACTCAGCTGCAAAGACACTTTAGTTTGCAGCAGGATGGACGGTGTCATAGCAAACAGTTTTAAATAAGCTTCATCAAGGTGGCCTCACCAATGACGTGTATACTTTTGACATCAAGACACGGTGCGGTCTGACTAAATTGAGTCGCTAAACATCGAGATTGGATTCAACATGATTGGAGTCAAGTGATTTTCACTAACGAGTCCCGATTCAGTTTGGAGTGGACATCCAACGTGTTCTGGTATGAAGGGAAAGGGACACTTGAAATAACCCGCATGTTTGTACAAGAATGACAGACGAGGTGGATTAGTGGTATGGATCGTAATCAGCATAGGTGAATGTACGGGCCAGCATATCATCATGATTGGCACTTACACGGCTCAAAGGTATGCAGGCAAAATATTCAGTTCCTTTCCTTTACTGCAGATAATTCCAGTCAAACCTCATATTATTCGATTTCTGGAAAATATACTTGAAACTTAAACAATGCAGCGTACGAGGTGGCTATCCGAACCGATCGATCATATCGACACTCGGTTGACGCATTGCAACGAAACCAATGCTTGCGTTTACTGTCCGGAACTTGGAGATTGCACTTCTTGAAGAGTAGAACAGAATTTTAACTACAACCTCGTCGCATTCAAGGAAAACAGGTGTACAACACTCTTAGCCATTTAAGGGCCCCATACACAATGTTAACTATCCTGCATCCTCTTCAAACAACGTTTTTTTTTTTTTTTTTTTTTTTTTTGTTATTTAGAGATATTTAAATTCTTGCCTTGGAGCTCCTTTTCGTGTTCTTGACATCATTTCAAAGAATTAAAATTCCCATAGATCATATTTTGGTTTCTTGTTTTCTGTATTACGCTTTAATAGATGTATATTTCCCATTGTATGTCGATGCATGCTTTCTCGCATGGTTTTCGCCACTTTTTTCCTTGTTCTCCCAATTTTTTGGGAAGCGGTATATTTGCTTAAATTTATTGGTTTTGTAGAAAACTCGATCATTGCCTATATTTTTAACCACACGTAATTGATCAGTTTTTACAGTATCTTCGTAAATAAATGGCCTTTTAGTAAGAAAACGCTCTAATAGCTTTTGTTTAAATATTCACTAGTACTTTTATATGACTCACTAACTTCATGCTTCAGTAAATCTTGTTCAAAAATCTTGCAACTTAGTTCAGAGAAAATGGTCACTGAGAGTTAACATATACTTATCTCTGAATCAGCAGGAGATATACTATATTAACCCATATCTGGAGATGCTCCATTCAAACTCTTAAACTCCCGAATAAACCCGGCAGATATTGGATTGACAGCGATATCCATGAGTGATTTACTTGTGACTGTCGGTGTATATTGTATTTCAATTGTATAAAAATGAATTTAATTTCTTAATCAATAGGTAGTTCTATATTATTTCCGATTAGCATAGGTACCACTCGGATTTGATTATCGCACAGGGACAAGGGGACTACGCCCTGTGAACTATGAATGGAAGATCACAAAAACTTTCGTGAAATCACAAATGTATCTTCATATAAAGTAGATTTTATGAGAATAATTCACTATTTTCCATAATCTAATAATGACGCTTTTAGACACTAATCTCTTGGAGGCCCAGTGGTTAGCATGTTGGCCACAAAATGATAAGCTTGGTCCAATGCTCGCAAGATCGAGACTGGCCCGATTTGATCGGGGTGACTGTGCAAAGTTTTCAGGGTTTTTCTTGCACGAGAACTATTATTGAGTAACTTTTCTCTCAAAAGTCCTCCCTGAAGGCATCCTTCCTATAGTAATATGGCCAAAACTGTCCGAAGTTTAACAAAATCCCATCACTAATCTCTTCGTGGTTTAAAAAAGCTCAAAGAAACTTAGTTTAAAAACTACAGCACAAAAGCAAAATGAGTATAATATTATGAGCTGCAAAACCCTTAAAATGTATATGTTAGTCAATGTATGCACCATCGATGTGGAACTTCACGAATATCATATTAAATATATATGCATTTATGAAACACATTATGTAAAGTACACGGAACCATAGTGCGATAACAACACCAAATATTTACATTCGAATCTCTAACACACTAGCTCAAACAAACATAGATTATTGCAAATTCAAACATCTAAACTATCGCATCATTTTCTGGTCATCTCCATCAGAAGAGTTATATCTTCGACGCATAAAAAGAAAAAAAAAAAGATAATAATCTCGCGTTAGATGAATATCGACACTGGGGCACGGGAAATTGCCACAAGAGCAAAACGAAATACAGAAAAAAAGATAACTTACAACTGCCATTAATTCGAGGCAATTTCAACAGTTAGATACTCCGATGGCTGGAGAAGTCATTAGGTTATGTTTGGTTTTCGCCGGCTTTACTTTCGCAGTTTTCTCGTTTCGTTTGGAGATAAGGCATCTTCCAATTCCCTGCCACATACACGAGGTCCATCTTTCATTCTTATTCCATTTGTAGAGGCATCACAATCGCCTATGTATTAAATTAGCCGCTATTAGCCATCGGACGTTGAATCACGAAGTGGTGATGATTTCATTGAAGAAAAGATAAAGAGAAATTGCATTACAACTCTTTGGCATCTAGAAGGGAGTGTTATTAATGTTCTGCTTATGTACATTAGGTGGTGCTCTTTTAATTCGTTTGTTGATTTTTAAAGTATTATTTAGACATCTGTAGATTTTATAGTTATTATTAGATAAAGCCCGTCAAGTGTGACGGGAGAATAAAATATTTATATGTCAATATAATATAAATGCTGGACGATTACACCATGAAACATTACAACATTAAAGAAGTGAGTATAAAACGTCACAAATTTACTGAATGGTGTATACAAATTAAAAATTTTATACATACATTAATATTGAAAATATCTACGTTTCGACCACCTTCTATGGTCATCTTCAGGAAAAAAAAATTATATTGCTTTTGAAGCAATATAAAAAAAAAATTCCTGGAGATGACCATAGAAGGTGGTCGAAACGTAGATATTTTCAATATTAATGTATGTATAAAATTTTAAATTTGTATACACCATTCAGTAAATTTGTGACGTTTTATACTCACTTCTTTAATGTTGTATTTATATGTCGTTTAAAGTTTTACAAAAATAGTTAATTCATATTCCTTATTGATCTACTGTGTATCAATTATAGAAATAAACTTACATAGTAGGACCAGTGGAAAAACAACTTACTTTTTAATGGAATCCTGTTTAAATATTTTAGTCCAGTAGAAAAGGAAAACCATACACTTAACCCTGCTAAGACAGAAATCTGTCTAAAATAAAAAAATTCTCTAGTCCTTTGAGATACCGTCTTAACAGGTTTTACACCATATGACTTTGATTCTCAGAAACATAAAACAAGTTGATTATTTTTATTTATCATGACATTTACTGGAAAGTAACATGGAATATATCAAATACATATTTTGAAAATATTGAAAAGAAAACATAAATTAGCTTAATACATATACCAACCAGATACACGAAGTCCCTTTTTCATTGTTATTCCATTTGCAGAAGCATTACAATCGTCTATAGATTAAATTAGACGCCATTATCCATCGGACGTTGAATCACGAAGTGGTAATGATTTCATTGAAGAAAAAATAAAAAGAAATTGCATTGCAACTCTTTGCATCTAAAAGGGAGTGTTATTAATGTTCTGCTTATGTATATTAGAGGTTGGCCTTTTAACTCTTTTGTTTATTTTTTAAGTATTATTTAAGCATCTGTGTGTTTTATCATTATTACTAGGTGAATATATATAAAGCATGAGAAAAATATTTCTATTTAGAAAGTAGTGGGAAAAAATTATCTGAGTATTCACTTAGGGTTTGTTTAAAGAAAGGGAATTTTTTTCTTTAATAAAGTTATAAAGTTATATATAGAGAGAGGAGAGAGAGAAAAGGGGGGGGGGAGAGGAGGGAGAGGAAACGAGAGAGGGGCGCTATATATATAAAAGTTTGATATTAGGTGGGAGACGGATGAAAAAAATTGAAAGCAAGTTGAAACAAAATGTTTTTCTCTTTATCTTTGCCTAAAGACTTGAAAAATATATATAATGCAAATATTGCAAAAAATTTGCAATTTCATTAGAATTTATATAGGTCTAAAGATACAAGAAAATATTTTTTTAATTTGGAGACTAAATTTTCATAGTCAGGTTCCAAGCTAAGATTTGGCGATTAACATAACCGATATCAAGAAGAACAAGGTTGCATTTAACAATGTAATAAAATTTTAAAAATTTTAATGAATCATTAAGCATGTGAATGGCATTTGATGCATAGAAAATCGCCTACGTATCAAATTAACTGCTATTAGATATCTAATATTGAATCACGAAGTGATGATGATTTCATTGAAGAAAAGATAAAGAGAAATTGCTTGGCATCTTGAAGGGAGTGTTATTAATGTTCTGCTTTTGTGCATTCATGTAAAAAATAGTAAATCCCCATATAAAATCTGCCACAAATAATCGTATAAAAATGTGATTGGTATGATACCAATTGATTAGCAATAACGGCTACTAATTAATGCTAAACTTAAAGTTAGCTTAGGGGGTTGTCTACATAGAGATATTGTAGCAAACTTTAAAATGTTCAACACAAATACAATTTTGACATTATATTTGATTTTTCGGTATATTTTGCTTTCGTATATCATACCGCAAGTTATTAGGTCAAGTAGTTTAGGAATTATGCAGGTTTAAATGTTGGAGCTCCTAATGTTAAATCATTTTTAATCGTCGCAAAATAGATTTCAATGCAGATAATTTTTTAAGCATAGCTCAACAACTACTTGACGGAATAAACTGTAACTCTGCAATTTGATTACTTGAAATTAAAAAACGACGTCTGTGAAAAAATTCATAAGTTAAAATTCCTATATTTTTTTCGAAAATAAATTAAAAAATATGAATTGTAACGTATTAATTTTTTTAACAGAAATCGATTTCTAAAAGCTTCAAATATACAAATTCAAAATTACAGCACATTCCACCCAGTAGTTTTCGAGCGAAGCTTCAAAACCTGCCCGCATTGCAATCTGTTTTACATCGATTAAAAAGGAAATTAAATTAGGAGATCTAAATTTTAAACCTTCATAATTTCTGAACTACTTGACCGAAGGACTTTCCGTTTAGTATCCTAAGGTAAAATATACCGAAAAAATCCAAATATGATGTTAAAATTAGGTATTTGTATTGAAAATTTTAAAGTTTGGTACAGTTTGTCTATGTAGACTCCCCATAATCAAAATTTTATTATATTCTATCCTTAATCAGCAGACGTTATTACTAACCGATTGTTACCAATCACATTTTTATAACGTGATTTGCGTGGTATATATTTATTTTCTATGACTGTACACTGTACATTAGGAGTTGCTATTTTAATTCGTTTTTTTTTTATTTTTAAAACATCTGCAGCAGGTTTTTTCATCGTTATTAGACTCGTCCAGAATGACGAAAGTAGGTAGAATATAGGGGTACTGGCGCACCAAATCTGAGGAGGAAGTGAGAGGTGAGGAGGTCCTTCTTCCTCCACCTCCTTTTTAATTTTTTATTTTAATTTAAAAATATAATTTTTCGTATTTTTACACATCAAAAACCATCTGCGATTAAAAAAAAAAAAAAAAAAAAAAAAAAAAAACAGCACGCCACAATTTAGAAGAAAAAATTTACCTCTTAAAAAATTTGGCCAAAATTGTGATCTTAGTTAAGAACTTTTACTAAAGTCATGGTGACTAAAACCAAAGTCCCCATTGCCCAGTGTGCACCACGAGAAGGTTGATCACTGATACCCCCAACACACTCACATTCACATGCATGCGCACACATTTCTATTTAGAAGATTTTTTTTATTAAGTATATCAGATATTTCACATTCTGTTTATAAATTTAAATCAAAAACTTCTTGAAAGTGAATTATGTCTTTATGGTCTAAAGCTAATGTGTCAATTTTATTATCCAAAATATAACGATTATCATTGTAATCTGATAAAGCAATTTTTCTTTCTATGATGGTGAACAAGTACGAACAGTCGAACGTAGAAATAAGCAAACTTACAAACGTAAAAACAAAAGGAAGAAAAGAAAAAAAGTTACAAAAAACGTATAAACATGCAAAAAGTACAAATGCACTAACAAATTAGCAACAACAAAAAAATCATAAAGACAAACGTAGAAACATACAAAAAAAATACAAAGGCAAAAAATACGTACAAACGAAGAATCAAACAGACAAACAAATGTACAAAAGGACTAAAAAAGTAACAACGAGCAGATGTAAAAATCAATGTACTAACAATAATATATAGAAACTGAGAAACGTGCAAACATATAATCATACACAAAGGCGTACAAACCTTTACACACGTCCAAACGCCTAAACAAATTTACGAAAAAACAAACAAATACACGTTCAAACGAAAAAGGATTAAATGAGTAACTGTACAAACAAACTTACAAATAAATATGCAAATACAGAGAAAAGTACATAGACAAAAGTACAATCGTACAAACCAGCGGTAAAAGGGACAAACATACAAACAAGCGTAAAAAACAACGCATAAGTAAACAAAATATACATACAAACGAACAAACATTTTTACAAACAAACTTAAAAACAAATAAACATTAAAACGTAAAAACAAACGAAAAAAGGATCAAACAAGCGTACAAACGTACAAGAAAAAAATAAAAATGCACAAACAAATGAACAAATAAACGTAAAAATGCACAAACGTATAAACGTAAAAACATACAAACGCAAAGGTACAAAAGTACCTACAAACGCACAAGCGCCCAAATAAACATACGAAGGTCTAAACGTTAAAAAAGTAACAACGTACAAGCAGATATAAAAACAAACATACAAAGAACTGTACATATAAACTGAGAAAAGTACAAACTTAAGTACAAACGTAGAAACGTTAAAAAATCGTACAATTGCCTAAACAAGCCTACAAAAACAATCAAATAAACATACAAACAAACGTATTAATATGCACACAAACAAACGTACAAACAAAAGTACAAGAAAACTAATGCATAAACGTACAATTATACAAATACAAAATTAAACATACAAACGAGCTTGAAAACTACAACCACACATACAAATAAAATTACTAACGGACAAACACATGCTTAATCAAAATGAAAAACAAAAAAACAAGCAAAAGCACAAACATACAGACGTACAAAAACGAAACACACGTGCAAACAAAGAAACAAACAAAAAGTATAAAAACGCACAAGGTAACACATGTACAATAAAAAATAAGCAACAAATAACAAGGTAAAAACAAATAAGCAAAGAAATAAACTAACATACAAACGTACAATTTATCGTAAAATCTAACAAGCAAACAAACAAACAAACATACAAACGTAAAAACACAGAAACGCACAAAGAAGCTAATTTTAAAGCAAACATAAGAACAAACAAAAATTCGCAAAATAAACATACAAACATATAAGCAAACGTAAAACCAATAACATAGAAACAAACAAACGAACAATAAAATTTTAAAACAAAAGAAAAAAGAAATTATTCAACTAACGTACAGACAAACAAACGTACAAACAAACTTATAAACAAACAAACAAGAAAAGAAACATACAAAGGGTACAAATGTATAAATATACAAGTACAATAAGTACAAACAAAATAATTTTAAAACAAACGAACCAAAAGAACCAAACGAATCAAACGTAACTGTAAACGTAAAAATCAACAATTAAAAAAAATCATACATGCAAACAAACGTACCAACAAGCAAACAACACTCAAAGAAATGTATAAGGAAACAAACGTACAAATAAACGTAGAAAAATTGTACAAACAAACGTAAACACAGACGTAAAGACAGACGTCCAAATGAAGGTATAGACAGACTTACAAATAAACGTACAAGCGGACAACCGTAGAAAAGTTATATGTACAAACAAAAACAGAATTAAACAAAGGTACAATACATAGGGAACAAAAGTACAAACAAACAAAAAATACAAATGTATAAATACACAAACTTACAAACTTACGTATAAACAAACGTAAAAACAAAAAATGTTTAAACAAAGTAACTAACAAAGAAACTTACAAATACACAAAAATACATAGACAAACGTAAAAACGTACAAACAAACGAAAAAATGGACAAATCTGTAAAAATTACAAACACACAAACGTACATAAAAGTACAGATGTACAAACAAACGTACAAATAATCAAATAAACAAATGTACAAACGTACAAACAAACAGCGCAAACAATCTAAGAAACAAATGTACAAACGTACAAATAAACGTTAAAACATAAAAACAAACGAATAAAAGTGCAAACGTACAAAATTATACAAACTTACACTCAAACGTACAAATAAACAATCGTACAAACAGACGTACAAATAAACGTACTAGCGTACAAACCAACGTACATAGAAACAACAAATAAAAGTACAAACGAAAATGAATTGTTCTTGTAGACTTGTTCTAAACATGTATCTATTAATAGGCATATGTTCAGAACAATTCGACAAATCAGCCACTCAAAACTTTGATTTGAGCAGTTGATTTGTTGTTTTGAGTGGTTGATTTGTTGTTTGGAGCGATTGATTTGTTGTTTTGAGCGGTTGATTTATCGAATTATTCTAAACATGTGCACATGTTTAGGATAACTTGTCGAATTATTCTAATTCGACAAATCAAACGCTCAAAACAAAAAAACAATCGCTTGTTGGTACGTTTGTTTGCTTGTACGATTTTTTTAAATTGTTGATTTGTACGTTTACAGTTACATTTGGTTTATTTTTGTTGGTTTGTTTTTAAATTATTTTGTTCGTACTTTTTGTACGTTTGTATGTTTATATATTTGTACCTTTTATATGTTTATTTTCGTGTTTGTTTACAAGTTTGTTTGTACGTTTGTTTGTCTGTACGTTAGTTGAATAATTTATTTTTACTTTCTTCTATCTATAATAGAAAAAAGAAGAAGAAAAGAATAATAGAAGAATAATATAAGAAATTTGGGGTCAGAGATTCCGAAAAACATGTTTTTACAAAACGTCTGTCTGTCCGTCTGTCTGTCCTCATTGTATCATCGAAAAGTGCATGAAGGTATGCTTCAAATTGAACCAAATTTTTTTTCTATGTTTTTGGCTATGGCCAGCAGGTCCTACTTGAATTTGGTTATATTTCAACGAAAGGGGGCGCTGTGATCGCGATTTTTGTTCCATTTTCACTATTGTATCATCGAAAAGTGTATGAAGTTATGAAGATAATTGAACCAAATTTTTTGTGTATGTTTCTGGTTAAGGCGATCAGGTCCCATTTGAATTTGGGGATATTTTGACGAAAGGGGGCTCTACGATCTCTATTTTTGTTCTATTTTTGTTCCTTTTTTGTCTCTATTTTTGTTCCATTTTCACTATTGTATCATCGAAAAGTGTATGAAGTTATGCAGACAATTGACCCAAATTTATTTTTCTATGTTTTGGCTATGGCCAGCAGATCCTACTTGAATTTGGGGACATTTCAACAAAAGGGGGTGCTGCGATCGCAATTTTTGTTTCATTTTCACTATTTCATCATCGAAAAGTGTATGAAGTTATGCAAATAATTGAAACAATTTTTTTTTCTATGTTTTTGGCTATGGTCAGCAGGTCCCACTTGAATTTGGGGATATTTCGACGAAAGGGGGAACTACGATCGCTATTTTTGTCCCATTTTCACTATTGTATCATCGAAAAGTGTATGAAGTTATGCAGATAATTGAACCAAATATTTTGTAATGTTTTTGACTATAGCCTGCAGGTCCCAGTTGAATTTGGGGATAGTTCAACGAAAGGGAGCGCTGCGATCGCAATTTTTGTTCCATTTTCAATATTGTATCATCGAAAAGTGTATGAAGTTATGCAGATAATTGAGCCAAACTTTTTGTATATGGTTTTGAATATAGCCTGCTGGTCCCAGTTGAATTTGGGGATATTGCGGCTAGAGGGGGCGCAGTGATAGTCATTTAAAGATTTCAATTTCAAAAAGTTGTACATAAAAATGAGAAATCCTAAAAATATTTTGCGTTAAATGTTCGGCCTTGATCCAAGGATTCCAGAGCGTTTTTTGTTTTGCCTTTATCTTAAAAAATGGCGGAGATCAGTTTGAAATTATAGGGTGGCTAACATTTTGAAACAATACAGCAGGATTCCTCTATAAATGGGTTTCATTTATGAGTTTTAGTTTATATGGTTTTTCCAAATTTTCTTTCATTGTTGTAACCATCGTTTCAACACTTACATGCTTAACACTATATATTTATATTCGCCAACGTCAAATTCTCGCCAAGCTTGGCAAAAATTCGTGAAATATCGTCAAATTTGGCGAAAAAAATACGTTGCCACGTGTGAAGCCAAATTGACTATGTCTGTCTAATTTAGCGATATTCTCATTCAAATTCAATATTGACCAGAACTGGGAATGACTCTTCTGTAATTGGGTTCCGCGCATTTTAACTTCGTGTATTTTCAGTAGAATTAGCTAAAATCTCAAAACCGAGCAATAGGGAGGCTATCTTTTCCTGCCGGTACAGGCCAGAAGGACATTTCGGCTGCTCGCATCGAGGTAACCGATTTGCAAGTAGCTGACGTACAACAGAATGACGAAAAATATTATTTTTTTTTTTTTGCTGTGTGATATCGAATTTTGAAGTATTAACATGTATGAGATAGAAGAAAGTTTTGGGATTGGCATATTCGACTAATTCCTTTTGTTTTGAAATTTGATTTTTCGTTTGTTTGTTTCTATGTTATTGGTTTTACGTTTGTTTATATGTATGTCTGTTTGTATGTTTGGTTTTTCACAATTTTATTTGTTCTTATGTTTGTTTTAAAATTAACATCTTTGTGCGTTTCTGTGTTTTTACGTGTGTATGCTTGTTTGATGTTACGATTAATTGTACCTTTGTATGTTAGTTTATTTCTTTACTTGTTTGTTTTTATCTTTAATTGTACATGTGTTACCTTGTGCGTTTTTATTCCTTTTGTTTGTTTCCCTTTTTTTGCACGTGTGTTTCGTTTTTGTACGTTTGTGCTTTTGCTTCTTTCTTTGTTTTTAATTTTGTTTAAAAATGTGTCTGTCCGTTAGTAATTTTATTTGTATGTGTGGTTGTAAGTTTGCAAGCTGATTTGTATGTTTAATTTTTTATTTGTATAATTGTACGTTTATGTGATAGTTTTCTAGTACTTTTGTTTGTACGTTTGTTTGTGCTCATGTCTGTACGTTTGTCACTTTTACCACTTGTTTATGTGATTGTACCTTTCTCTATGTACTTTTCTCTGTATTTGCATGTTTATTTGTAAGTTTGTTTGCACGGTTGTTCGTTTAATCTTCGTTTGAACGTTTATTTGTATGTTTCTGGTAAATTTGAGTAGGCGTTTGGACGTTTTTAAAGGTCTGTACGCCTTTCTGTATGATTGTATGTTTGTACGTTTCTCAGTTTCTATGTACTGTTGTTAGTACATTGATTTTTACATCTGTTCGTTGTTACTTTTTAGCCCTTTTGTACATTTGTTTGTCTGTTTGATTTTGCGTTTGTACGGATTTTTGTGTCTTTGCGTTTGTTTGTATGTTTCTACGTTTGTTTTTGTTTTTTTTTTTGTTGTTGTGTTAGTGCATTTGTACTTTTTGCATGTTTGTACGTTTTTTATAGTTTTTTTTATGTTTGTTAGGTTTTAGGTTTGCTTATTTCTACGCTCGATTGTTTGTGCTTGTTCACCATCATAGAAAGAAAAATTGCTTTATCAGCTTACGATGATAATCGTTATATTTTGGAAAATAAATTTGACACATTAGCTTTAGACCATAAAGACATAATTCACTTTTAAGAAGTTTTTGATTTAAATTTATAAATAGAATCTGAAGTATTTGATATACTTAATTTAAAAAAAAATCTTCATAATAGAAATGTGTGTGCATACATATGAATGTGAGTGTGTTGGGGTGTCAGTGATCAAACTCCCCGTGGTGAACCCTTGGCAATGACGACTTTGACTGTAGTCACATTGACTTTAGTAAAAGTTCTTAGCTAAGGTCGCCTTTTTAGCCAAATTTTTTATGAGGAAATTTTTTTCTTCTAAATTGTGGCGTCCTGAAATTTTTTTTATCGCAGATGGTTTTTGATGGGTACAAATTCGAAAAATTATATTTTTAAATAAATATTAAAAATTAAAAAAAAAGGGTGTGGGAAGAAGGACCTTCTCACTCCTCACTTCCTCTCAGATTTCTTGGGCCAGCATCCCTATATTCTACCTGCTCTTAGCTATAGTTCAGTGGGAATTAAATACACGAAATTATCAGGAGAATTATTTTATATATCATCAAAATTATCTTATAACCTCCCCTTGATCATGTGAACACACCGACTCGTTAACACATTTAAATCAGGAATATACGAACTCGCATAAAGAGAAAGTCTAGCTCTTAGAAACAAATCTAACTAATTCTTGAGTAAGCTCAAAACAAAAAATGGGGGAAGGGAGATTCTGACAGAAAAAGAAAGAAAAATAGAAAGAAAAATCTCCATTTAAATACAGAGAGTGGGATCTGATAGTTTTCATGTGATATTTTCTCAGTCGCATTATTTCTTCTCCAAGAAAATTCTCATGTTTTAAAAATTTAAATATAAAATTACTAAACATTTTTCTCCAAAATTCCTTTTGTACCCGTTGTTTTTTGCCAATATGATGTATGTTAAACGTATCCCAGATTTCCCTGTGATGTAACCATTTCGCGACTATTTCCAAACAATAATCTTTGTGGTAGATTTTTATTACACATGAAGAAATACACCACGATGGTTATTCTTTGGCAATTAGCCGCAGAATAATCGCCTTTCTGGAACTGTGGTATTGTTTTAAAAATGATCTTATAATAATGAAAGGCCGAAGCTATTTCTTTTTTGGCTATAGTTCAGTGAGAATTAAATAAATTATTTGTCATAAGTAAATAATTCATCAATCGCAAGCGGAAAAAATCGTGAAATTCGTCAGTGGGTCGCGGGAAAGAACCGCAAAATTCGTCAGTTTTCTGTTTTCACCCCTTTTATAAATTGATTGATTGATTGATTTTTTTTTTTTTTAATATAATTCCCGGTTGATAATTTTTATTATTACTATTCTAAATTATTATTCACAAATTCTAATAATCTTTTTTTTTTTTTTTTTAATACAGCGATGTTTGTTTCGGATTAAATACACGAAAATTAAAATTCCTTGGAATGAATTCTTATGCTCTACCTTTGATAGTTAAATAATAAAGTTTGATAGAATTGTATAAAAAAAATCATTTATTATCACTAAATGAAAATACATATATACTCGTACATGCTAAAAGAGATTACAGTACATGTAAATATATATACAGTACATATATATTTTTAAAAGGGGTTTTAAGACTTTTTATATGCATTGTAATCTTTTTCAGCCTGTATCCTAATTTAGTAATAAAATGTGGTTAATATTTCGAGTTTTTCGTGTTGTTACGTGAATAATTCGGGAAAAAAAACTTTTTCCCTTTTTTCAGCAAACTCAAAAGTGGTGAAAAATAAAAAATAGTGAATAATCCAGTTTGCTTCCATATTGAGAAAAATGGAGCCTCTGGTGAAAAAGGCGGTGACTGAGCAATCAGCAAGCACTCCATTTATGCTCGCCACGATCTTTCTGTTCTAAAGTAGCTCCCCCTATACCTCTTTCCCCCAACAAACGATTTTGGCTGTCAGCAGAGACTTATTACTTCTAATTTCACATCGTCCGCTAATTGTAGGTTTCGGTCCCACAAAACAAATATTATTCCAGATGCCAACAGTAGATAACGCTCTCTGTATTTCAGTGGGAATTTTTTTTTTTGTCTATATTTCCTTCCTTTTTTTTTTTTTTTGCAGCATCTTTTTTCCTCTTTTTATTTTGAGTTTACTCAAGAACGAGTTAGATTTCTTTCTATGAGTTAGACTTTCTCTTTTCTGCGATGAGAGTGTGTGCTTGATTTAAATGCGTTAATGAGTCAGTGTGTTCACGAGATCGTGTAGAGATAATAAGATAATTTTTGATAAGATACAATTCTCCAGATAATTTTATGCATTTAATTCCCACTGAACTAGCCAAGAGACATGGTCACAATCACAAGCACAGGAAGAACGAAATTCAGGTGGGGCCATGATTTTCAGACAGATCTATGGCCCGAGGCACAGGTCGAGCTTTTTAAAATGAAGACTAAAAACATGAAATAAAACAAATTATATATATGTAAGACAATTTGTAAACATATCAATATAAAAATCAATATCAAAATGCAACAAGAAATATTAAAATTCCAAAAGTAAGCTTTTACTGGCTTTTTGCAAAATACAGAATTGAAATATAGTTTTTCTTTTTCTTTTTTTTTTCCATCAGGGATGTTCTGTCCACCTGAATCCATCGTTTATAATAATTTTTAAACACATGAAAGTAAAATAAAAACAGAACTAAGAGTTGTCCACGGGAGATTCAGAGGAATAAATGCCCCCCCCCCTCCCCTCTTCACGGAAAATTCTCAGTTCTTTTTTCCTTTAATGTTTAATTATTTTATATCACTTGTAAAGAATATATTTTCTATCTTTTTTTCAAACCAGTAGAGAAAAAGAAAATTCTGTTAATTAAATTACAAAATCCAGAGAGGGGCGATGTCCTTCCTGCCCCTCCTCTCCCCTTTCCGTTGCCAGTATCCATGTCAAGTGAAAAAATATCTTCGGCTTTCCATTGTTTTAAGATCATTTTCTAAAACGATACAAAAGTTCCCAGAGAGGCGACTATTTCGCGACCACTATTTACAAAGAATAATCAGAAATCTGCCATAAAGATTATTGTTGGAAACAGTGGTCACGAAATAGTCGCCTTGTGGGGAAACGTGCTATTGTTAAACATATACTAAATCGCCAAAAGACAACGGATACAAACGATATTTTGCAGAAAAATGTTTCACAATTTAGGACCTGTTTTTCCTAATTTTATATTTAAATTTTAAAAATGCTGGAATTTTCTTGAAGAAATCGTGGAACTGAGAAAATGTCAGATAGTAGCTCTCTGAATTCTACTGTGAATTTTTTTATTGTTTTTCTGGCAGCATCCTTTTTTTTCCTTTTAATTCTGCGTTTATTCCAGTACGAGTTAGATTTATTTCTATAAGTTACATTTTCTTTTTCTGCGGAGTTATAGTGTGTGCTTGGATATAGAGAGTTAACAAGTTGGAAATTGTACGTCAAACGTGACAAATGAGGTGTGTTCGTACTATAGCTAGTTATATAAATATTCAGATCTTGATGATTTTTAATTTCGTGAAATGAATTATATCGTCTGCAGATTCATTTCTGTCATAAAATAAGTATCTCGGTCGCTTGACGATTAAACCTCGGAAACTCCTATAACAAGAAAGCGCCGATTTCTTTTTAAAAAAATTCGAATTTCTTAATAAATATTTTGATTAATATTTTTTAAAGTTTTGATTCGATTTTCATAAAATTTGAAATGACTCGACAAAATTCTGCAAAGATAATATATCTTAAATTTCCAACCATTCGGTTGGGTACTTTTTGCGTTGTTATATGCGGACGGACGGACAGACAGACGGACGGACCAGACGACTACAATAGGTGCTACGTATTTATATAATTACGAACGCACCTAAAAAGTTAGTGTATTCAAGAAATCACGTAGATATTATGAGCTAAGCGCTCTTCCAGATAATCTTTTGCATTTAATCCCTACTGAATTATAAGTAAAAATGAAACATCTACTTTCTGTGTCATAAGAACATTTCTAAAACGATATGCTTTTACACTGTATTACAAAATACAACGGATAAGAGCAATATTTCGTGGGAAATTTTTAATAAATTTGACCATTTTCTCCTAGTTTTAAAATATTGAAGTTTTCTTTCGGATGTAATATAAGGAAAACTTGAAGCTGTTATAAAAAATTAAATTTGCCAGTGCAAAGGAAAATCTGAACTTACACACACAATGGTGTGTGGGGTGGGGACGTGTATTATTCTAAATTTTACTTCTTAATACATTAAACAATAAAATGTTGAATTCTTAACAAATTCAACAATAAAATGTTGAATTCTTAACAAATTCAACAATAAAATGTTGAATTCTTAACAAATTCAACAATAAAATGTTGAATTCTTAATACATTCAACAAAAAATATATATCACATACAATTTATATAACAGCAAATGACTAACTTTAATAATATCATTACTTTCTATTCACTTTTTATAGAAGAAATCAGAATCTTATAATATCTATAAAAAATATCAATCACCTTACTAACTTTTTAAAGTAGTACAGGTTATCAAGAGGTTGACAAATATAAAAAATTAGTCTGTTCATGAAAATTGGTTAGAATATCTCTTCATCATCAGTATCAAGAATCTGAGGAGTTCCAAAAAATTCCAGGGGGATTTTAAGGAAGAGGTGCAGAAAATTAGGGTTTGTGAGAACACTATACAATTGGAGTATCATTTTTCATGCTTTCGTTCACTGAACCAAAATAAACCAATGTCAAGTCGATAAAGCTGCTCTCAAATCCAAACTGGCTCTTTTCTGACACATTTTTTTAAATTTGTTTTTTATCGCAATCGTATCAATTTAATAGGCGCTCTTATTAAGAAAATTAATTCACAGCGAATGCGCAATCCGCATCGCGCGGGTAGGATTGTAACCAACACACTTCCACCCGAAATCAACCCGAACCCCAAATATTCAAACCCGCATTCGACACATACTCGATGTGAAAGAAAATTAATATTTTTATACTATTAATATGGAAAAGTAGTCTACTATTATATCTCTAATATCAATTTTATATAATGAACACATATACACTCACTAATATTCAAATATATGGATTTTTCATTTTTTATTTGAAAAAATTCAGGACTTGTTTTCGAAAATGCTGGTCAACCCGAAACCCGAGTCAAAAGAGTCAAAACCCATCCCGAAATCGACCCAAACCAGAAACATTTAAAGCCAAGCCGACCCGAACCCCAAATATTCAAACCCGCATTCGACCCACACCCGATGTGAAAGAAAATTAATCAATATTTTTATACTATTATTATGGAAAAGTAGTCTACTATTATATCTTTAATATCAATTTTATCTAATGAACACATATACACTCACTAATATTCAAATATATGGATTTTTCCTTTTTCTTTTGAAAAAATTCAGGACTTTCTTTCGAAAAAGCTGGTCAACCCGAAATCCAAGCCAAAAGAGTCAAAACCCATCCCGAAATCGACCCAAACCAGAAACATTTAAAGCCAAGCCGACCCGAACCCCAAATATTCAAACCCGCATTCGACCCACACCCGATGTGAAAGAAAATTAATCAATATTTTTATACTATTATTATGGAAAAGTAGTCTACTATTATATCTCTAATATCAATTTTATCTAATGAACACATATACACTCACTAATATTCAAATATATGGATTTTTCATGTTTCATTTGAAAAAATTCAGGACTTTCTTTCGAAAAAGCTGGTCAACCCGAAACCCGAGCCAAAAGAGTCAAAACCCATCCCGAAATCGACCCAAACCAGAAACATTTAAAGCCAAGCCGGCCCTAACCCCAAATATTCAAACCCGCATTCGACCCACACCCGATGTGAAAGAAAATTAATCAATATTTTTATACTATTATTATGGAAAAGTAGTCTACTATTATATCTTTAATAGCAATTTTATCTAATGAACACATATACACTCACTAATATTCAAATATATGGATTTTTCCTTTTTCATTTGAAAAAATTCAGGACTTTCTTTCGAAAAAGCTGGTCAACCCGAAATCCAAGCCAAAAGAGTCAAAATCCATCCCGAAATCGACCCAAACCCGAAACATTTAAATCCAAGCTGACTCAAACCCGAAACACAACGAAACAAATTATCGTCAACACAGCCCGAACTGAAGCGCGGGTCGGATCGGTTCGGGTAAAATTGAGTTAGCCGACACGATGCAAGCCTCTACTTCCGACAGCGACAGATGAATTCGGCCCTGTAACTTTATTTCCCTCAACGTAAGCATATGCTAGTTGGAAAACAAGATTTACAGGTGGCTAGCTTGTCTGCAGGAAATGCAGGTCAGATCATATTCTCGTATCGTCACGTCACAATATAGGCGTAAAATAGCTGCGTGCTCGCTTATTTACATTTCGTCAGAACTGCCATCATATTAAAAAGCATATATACTCACAGAATTCGAACTAAGGGAAATTAAAATTAAATTATGTAATTACCTGTGGTGGGTCCATGGTAATTGTTTCCCATTGCAATCTTTGAGATTATTTTATGATACGTTTTTGCATTAATTTTTAATTAAATGTGATTTTAATCAAACAAGATTTTTTAATGAGATTTGAATGAACTATGTCGAAAGCCTGTGAAAAAATCTTTCATATGATACCTCATTCATCGTTATGCGTTTTGTATTTGCATAGAAAAATGGATGTAGCTAACAGAAATAATATTACGGTGATATTGCGATTAATTTCTCGAATTGTTACATGTAATTCCTGTAGCAACGATTAAAATTTTATGTCCTATTTTTCGTTGTAAATGTGACTGTTGTAGGCAACACAATTGATTTATTTAAATAATATGCAATTTATTTTTCCAATAATTATTTTCTGTTTTTATAGTAGCGTATTAAATATCTTTCGCCATATTTTTTTCATTGTAAATGTTGTTGGCAACACAAATAATTTATTTTTCCAATAATTATTTTTTGTTTCTATATTAGCGCATTAAATATCTTATATATATATATATATATATATATATATATAAGCATGATTTGACTATTGATAATGAAGCATAAAGCAAAATGTGCCCGTGGGCAAAGCACACGTCATGTTGACGGTGGCAAAGACCTGACTAATAAAATTCGCCTTTTCTTTCTTTTTTTTTTTTTTTTCTTTTTTTTTTTTTAACTTCTAAACATCTTACAATTCTATTTTTTATACGTCGCCGAATAAGGGAAAAAATGCACTTTCGAATTCATCTTGTTTGAAAACTGTATTTCAGTTTACTGCTTTTTTTTTTAATCTATATTATAAAGCAAAAACATGCCAGTGGGTAATTCTATATATAGTAGCAATAACCTGATCAATAAATTTCGCTTTTATTGCATTTTTTTTCTAAACATCGAACAATTTCAACTTTTATACATCAAATAAGGGGGAAATGTACATTCCAATGCAATTTCTTTGAAAACTGTATCTCGGGTTACTGATTCTTTATGGTTTTTAAAATAATTTTCAAGCATGATATTTTTTTAATCTATCGCGTACAGCTCGATTAGGAGATTAACCCGTTTTCACATAAAACTATATAAATATTTCAGCATATGTCTCCTACTGATATTCCAAAACAAAATTAAAACTTCATCAATTAAATAAATTAATTTAATTTAATTTAATTTAATTTAGCAGATATGTAATCTAACTACTTTTTTTTAAATATTGAAATAATCAGAATAATAGAAAAAAACGGGCGTTGTAAATAATAAAATTTCGATTTATTCGATGCGATTTATTTATTTCGATGCGATTTCTTCGATCATTAACCCTGGCATGCGGTTAATACGAAAGTGTCGCTTTTACTAAATTTTAAAACTTTATTTGAATGAGCATTTGAAAGTTTTTATATAAAAATGTATTTTGATACAGGCAATAGCAGTGGACAATCTAAAAAATATATTAAATATTTCTAAAAAATATATTACAATTTTCAATTAAAAAATGTTTTTAGGATACAAAGAAAGAAAAAATTATAAAATCCAGAAAATTCGAAAAAAAAAAGCATTCGAAAATTCAACATATTTCAACGAAATTGAAAACTGAAAATAATACGACCTTGTAGTCTTAGAAACTTAAAATTTGGTGTAAAGGTAGTGTTCAAAATTCAGAAAAAGAAAACATCAAAAACACAATAAAAATCGAAAATAAAATTTAAAAAAATCGAAAAAAAAATCGAAAAAATCGAAAATTTGAAAGTAATCCGATTTTGCTGCCCTCGAAATCCGGAAAATTAGAAAAAAAATTCGAAAAAGTCGAAAAAATTTAAAATTTTTTAAATAATTTGATCTTTTAGTCTTAGAAACTTAAAATTCGGCGTAAAGATAGTGTTTAGGATTCGAAATAAGGCAAAATGAAAAACACAATAAAATTCGAAAAAAAAATCGAAAAAAATCGAAAAATAATGAAAATTCGAAAATATTCGATTAGAAACTTGAAATTTGGAATAAAGGTAATATTTAGGATGCTATTTTTAAAAGAAAATCAAAAATACGGAAAATTTGAAAAAAAATCCGCAAAATTCGAAAATTAAAAAAAAAATGAGAAATTGAAAATAATTGGATTTCGTAGTCTTAGAAACAGAAAATTTGTGTAAATGGATTCAGAAAAAGAAACAAAAATGAAAAACACAACAAAAATCGAAAATAAAATTTTAAAAAAAACGAAAATTTGAAAATAATTCGATTTTTTAGAGCTAAAAACTTGAAATTTGGAATAATGGTAGTATTTAAGATAAAAAAATTAAAAAAAAAAAATTAAAAAATCTGGAAAATTTTTAAAAAATTCGAAAATTTTAAAAATTGAAAAAGTTTGATCCTGTAGCTTTAGAAACTAAAAATTCAGCATATAGGCAGTGTTATAGAGAAAAAGGGAAAATTAAAACACAATAAATTCGAAAAAAAAATTAAAAAATCGAAAAAGATCGAAAATTTGAAAATAATTCGATTTTGTAGCGCTAGAAACTTGAAATGGGGAATAAAGGTAGTACTTAGGATACAAAAAAAGAAAAAATTCAAAAATATGGAAAATTCAAAATATTGAAAAAAATCGATCTTGTAGCTTTAGAAACTAAAAATTCAGCGTAAAGGTGATTCAAGATTATCTTAAAGTCATTTAAGATACAGAAAAAGAAAAAATTAAAACACAACAAATTCGAAAATAAAATTAAAAAATCGAAAAAGATCGAAAATTTGAAAATAATTCGATTTTGCAGCGTTAGAAACTTGAAAATTGTAATGAAGGTAGTATTTAAGATACAAAACAAGAAAAATTAAAAAATCCGGAAAATTCGACAAATTGAAAAAAAAAATTGATCCTGTAGCTTTAGAAACTAAAAATTCAGCGTAAAGGTAGTGTTATACAGAAAAAGGAAAAATTAAAACACAATAAATTCGAAAATAAAATAAAAAAAATTGAAAAAGATCGATAATTTGAAAATAATTCGATTTTATAGCGCTAGAAATTTGAACATTGTTATAAAGGTAGTATTTAGGATACAAAATAAGAAAAAATTAAAAAATCCAGAAAATTAAAAAAAAAAAAAGTTTCGAAAAAAAATAAAAAATTGAAAATAATTCGATCTTGTAGTCTTAGAGACTTAAAATGTAGTGTAAAAGTAGTATTTACGATTCAAAAAAAGAAACATTTAAAAAATTTGTAAAATTCGAAAATAAAATCAAAAAACTGAAATATCTGTAAAAAATCGAAAATTCAAAAACTATTCTATTTTGTAGTGCTAGAAGCATGAGTTATAAGATAATTGTCCTATTAGCTAGTACACCGCTCCTAATTGTTTTATGTTATTTTCCCCGGATTATGCTTTTTTTTTTCTTTTGTTTACGAATTTCGGTATAGAAAAGTTGCGCTATGTTATGGGCGGTTTCTTTATAGACACGATTTTTTTCTTTCATTATGTTATACTCTATTTAATTTGCATATGAAATATGGATTGTTAAATGATAGACCACAAAAATTTTCACAGCTCCCTCTCCCCTCCCGACATTACTGGCTGGTTATGGCTTGATAGTCCTTTCTAAATAAAATCATGGTGACTGACTCTAAGATTATCTTGATTTATCTTTAAATTGAACCTAAATTATCCTAAGAAGACGGATCAAAGAATTACTATATTGGCATGACAATCAGGAAACTTGGAAGTAAAATCGAAAAATCAATAAATGTATTAAAAGTCGAAGGTTGGAAAATAATTCGATTTTGTAGTCCTTACAAGCTTGACATTTGGCAGAAAGGTATAGGGTTTAGGATACAAAGTAAGGAAAAAATTTAAAATCCGGAAATAAATAAAACAAGTGGGTAGGTGTGATCGAAGATCGCTCAAAGGGTTTCGTTTAATATTCCTTTCTTTAATAAATTCACATAAATTTCATTTAGCAACAACAACAAAAAAAAGTCATGTTTTTTATAAAGTAAAAAATTACCGGTCTATTTTTTCTTTTTTTCGAATACCTAAACCAGCCCAATAGCGGGCTGAGCCCGCTATTATATTCTGTCATAATAATATATGCCATGCGGACTAAATGCGACATTAAAAAAATAATAATTTCAAAATTAAACATGTTGTACACCTTCAAAATGTTAAAATATGCGAATATTTCCATAATCGTATTTTTATCATGATTCAATATGTTTCTCAAACTCATATATTTACTATTCTCTATTACTCATATTGATACGCGCTTTGTAATATTCTCAAACATTTGAAAAATCCGTTAAACTTCCAATATGACGTCAGATTTTCTTTTTAATTCTCTAATGACGTGATATTAATCTGCTTTGTGTACATACACATACTCATATTCCTTGTATTATTGAGAAATCTTTGAAAATTTCGTTTTATTACCACTATGACGTCAATCATTTTTATTTCATATTAATATTTTTTTTTTCAATTGGTGAAACTTGTTATTCCATTTTCATTTTTCACGAGGTAATCGTCTGATAGAAAATTAACGTAGACAGAATTTCATCGTGGATTTTTAATTTTTGGCATCTGCTATAACGAAAAATCTTTAAATTTAATAGGAAAAGGCTGTTAGAATTTTGGATTTTTATCTGTATTTATTAAAATAATACAAATTTTTCAAATTTTAATATTTTGATCTCTTTATAGCTGGTATTCAGCTATATACACAAAGTTTCAACTCTGTAAGTTATATAGTTTCTGAGAATAGCTCTGTGACAGACAGACGACGGAGCGGGAGTAATAGAGTTTCGTAAGATGAACAAAACCCTAAAAAAAAAATTTTTTTTTAACTTTGAAAATCGAATATAGTTTGATTTATTGAAATTTTCTGAAAATTTTAATTTTGGCTTTCTTTTAATCCTAAACAGTACTTTTGTGCTAAATATCAAGTTATCTAGGCTGCGAGTAATATCTCAGATGGATAGCACCTTTCCTGGAAGCAATTGAGAGTACTTTTGATTCCCCCCCTCCCATAACTCAGTGCTTGCCTAGTTACCTGAAACTTCTTTCTAGTAACTTCTTCGAAAATCAGTGGATGATCTCCAAAAAGAGCCCAAAATCAAGAAAAGGAGGATTACTTACAAAAAGAAGTGAAATCTCATCAAAAACGTCACCTGTAAAAAATGCAACCAAGTCTCGTGACTCATTTACCGTAAAAAGAACTGAGATCGTTTAAAGCCAAGTTTAGCTAATCTTATTAACTCTGAAATTTTCATTCATAAATCACTCCTGTCTCTACATCTTTAGTTAATTATTATGTTGTGACTTGGCAATTACGCAGCACAGGGATGTTATTACACCTTACTATGTTATGGGATGAGATGGGATAATTTAATTAAGGCAAATTATATACGCAGAGGGAAGTTATTACACCTTAATATGTTATAGTATTATTTGATTAAGACTAATTATATACATCACATTCTCGTGCTACATAATTGCCAAGTCACAAAATAATAATTAACTAAAGATGTAGAGACTAGGAGTGATTTGTGAATGAAAATTTCAGAGTTAATAAGATAGCTAAACTTGGCTTTATACGCTCAGTACTTTTTACGGTAAATGAGTCACGAGACTTAGCTGCATTTTTTACAGCTGACGTTTTTGATGAGATATACTTATACGCGGATATTTTCAATTAGATATCTACCATAAAGATAATTATTTTTTTGCAAATTCTGGTACGACTGACTATAAAAATAGTCGCCAGTACTGTTCCGTAGTCAAAATTTTAAACACACAAACAGAAATCATAAACACCTAAGAGCTACGCTGGAAAGTGTTTAAAATCACGGAAGAGTGACATTCTTGATCGTGAAATTAATTAATTCATCTATTATTCAATAGATTCCAAAAGTGTTTTTATTGTCATAATTATACAATGTCTCATTTACAAAAGAGAGGCATAATTTGTGACAATAGCATATTGAACATTTTCTACCATTTGTGACTATACTTCGTCACGATATCGCCTATTTCGTACCATTTGTGACTATATTTTTAGTATTCTCTGCCATTTGTGACTGTACTTCATCACGATATTGCCTATTTTGTACCATTTGTGACTATATTTTTAGCATTCTCTACCATTTGTGACTATAACATTCACATGTTCATGCTTGCTAGTTTTACTGTATAAAATACCATTTCAATAGAAAATTTGCAGTTGTTTTCGTCAGTAACATAAGTAAATTTTGTAAGGATGCGATCACTTTGCAAAAAATTAAAGATTAAACACACAAACAGAAATCATAAACAACTTTGAAGCTACGCTGAAAAGTGTTTAAAATCACGGAAGAGTAACCTTCTTGATCGTGAAATTGATTAATTTATATATTATTCAGTAGTTTCAAAATCATTTTTTATTTTCATAACTATACAATGTCTTATTTACAAAAGGACGGCATAATTTGTGGCTATAACATATTGAACAATCGCTTACTATTTGTGACTATACTTTGTCACGATATTGTCTATTTCGTACCATTTGTGACTGTACTATTTTGCACCATTTGTGACTATATTTTTGCATTCTCTACCATTTGTGACTATAACATTCCCATGTTCGTTTTTACTAGTTTTCTCTATAAAATATACCATTTTCAACAGAGAAATTGCTGTTGTTGTGTCATAAGTAAATTTTGTAGCAATATAGTCACTTTTCAAAAAATTAAAGATTAAACACACAAACACCTTTGAGCTACGCTGAAAAGTATTTAAAATCACGGAAGAGTGACCTTCTTGATCGTGAAACTGATTAATTTATCTATTATTCAATAGTTTCCAAAATCATTTTTTATTTTCATAATTATACAATGTCTTATTTACAAAAGGACGACATAATTTGTGGCTATAACATATCGAACATTCTCTTACTATTTGTAACTATACTTCGTCACGATATTGTCTATTTCGTACCATTTGTGACTGTACTATTTTGCACCATTTGTGACTATATTTTTGCATTCTCTACCATTTGTGACTATAACATTCCCATGTTCGTTTTTACTAGTTTTCTCTATAAAATACCATTTTCAACAGAGAAATTGCTGTTGTTGTATCATAAGTAAATTTTGTAGCAATATAGTCACTTTTTAAGAAATTAAAGATTGACCCTTAATTGCATAGTGATGTAAATTTCCATCACTGCTTATTTAACTTTTAATAAATAAATCAACTTCTTCGCCACCACTATATTTATATAGAAATATTAATGCAATAAATTTCCCATGAACTATGTTGCTGAACAAAGTTAAAAATCTATCTTAAAATTTCTGGTGTCTAATATTTAATATATGTATAAAAAACACAATTGTAAAAGAAAAACTCATGCAAAGAAGGGTTAACACACAAACACCTTTGAGATACGCTGAAATTTTTTTTTAATCATGGAATAGTGACCTTCTTGATCGTGAAATTGATTAATTTATCTATTATTCAATAGTTTCCTAAATCATTTTTTATTGTCATAATTATACAATGTCTCATTTACAAAAAGGCGGCATAATTTGTGGCTATAACATATCGAACATTCTCTTACTATTTGTAACTATACTTCGTCACGATATTGTCTATTTCGTACCATTTGTGACTATACTATTTTACACCATTTGTGACTATGTTTTTGCATTCTCTACCATTTGTGACTATAACATTCCCATGTTCGTTTTTACTAGTTTTCTCTGTAAAATACCATTTTCAACAGAGATTGCTGTTGTTGTGTCATAAGTAAATTTTGTAGCAATATAGTCACATTTCAAAAAATTAAAGAACACACAAACACCTTTGAGCTACGCTGAAAAGTGTTTAAAATCACGGAAGAGTGACCTTCTTGATCGTGAAATTGATTAATTTATCTATTATTCAATAGTTTCCTAAATCATTTTTTATTGTCATAATTATACAATGTCTCATTTACAAAAGGGCGGCATAATTTGTGACTATAACATATCGAACATTCTCTACCATTAACCCTGAAATTCTTACGATGGGTTGTGTTCTTTAACTTAACGTCATATACGTATACCCATCCTATGTATCAAATAGAATGAGATTATTTTTATGACAGACATCCACTCTGAGGAGAAATAAATAAATAATAAGCTAGTAAACCTCATTCAATATACGCCCTAATTTATTATATCCCATTTCTACATTCATTTACACATTCTAAATGGATAGTGTAAAGTGACGAAAGAACAAAATTCCATTCATCATTCCAGATTTAGGAAAGAACTCTTTTTTCCGTCACCCCACCTTTTAACCACTCACCTCAAAAAATCTATAATCTCATCACTCAAAGGTTTTTTTTATATATATATATTCTCTTCAAAAAAATAAAAAACTAAAGCGACGAAAAAATTAAAAAGCTGTCAAAAATAATAAATTAAACTGCAAAATGGCTTTATCGCCTCCAAGTTTCTGAAGAGAATATTTCATTATGCATGCGAATCCATCTTCTCCGTGACGTCACGTTAGCTCCGCCTTTGGATTCCAGTGCGATTGGCTAAAGGTTTGGAATGACGGAAAAATTTTATAGAATGAAAAGTGCGAAGAGCAAGTATAAATTCATCAATTTATAAAAACTGGTTAAAGAATATAATAAAAACTTTTTATTGTGTAACAGCAGAATAAAATTAATTGTAAATACGGAAGCTTATAAACAGATCTGTATTCAATATAAGAAACATTTTGAAATTTAAAATGAAAAGGGTATTTGAACTTGAATACCTAATCATGCCAGTACGATTGTCTAAAGCAGTGTTGAATTTAGGGGGTGGCCGGGGGCATTGAATTGTCCCCCCCCCCGCAAGATTTGAAATTTTATGTTTTTAATGGTTAAAAAGTGCAATTTCTCCCCCCCCCCCCGGAACTCTACAATGTCCCCCCCGGAGACACAGAAATCCATCCCGAAGAAAAGTGTCTGAATTCAACACTGGTCTAACGGTTTGGAAAGACACAGAAAATGTTATAGAACGAAAAGGGCGAAGAAAATGTAAAGCATCTATCTATATACATGCATCAATTTAGAAAAACTGAAAAAAGAATAAACAGTTTTTATTAAAACTTTTTATTGCGTACAACAGCAGAATAAAAATAATTGTAAACGGAAGCTTATAAACAGATATGTATTCAATAAAAGAATCATTTTGAAATTTAAACAAGTGGGTATGTGTGATCGAAGATAGCACAAAGGGTTTCGTTTAATATTCCTTTCAAAACACTTTATCCTTCCTTTAATCCTTCCCGCTATTATACTCTGTCATAATAATATCTGTCATGTAGACTAAATACGATATTTAAAAAAAAAAAACATTTTCAAAATTAAACAGGTTGTACACCTTCAAACTGATAACATATGCGAATATTTCCATAATCGGGTTTTTATCACGATTCAATACGTTCCTCAAACTGATATATTTACTATTCTCTATTACTCCTATTGATACTCGCTTTGTATTATTCTCATACATTTGAAAACCCCGTTAAACTTCCAATAGGACGTCAGATTAATTTTCTTTTTAAATCTCTAATGACGTTATATTAATCTGCTTTCTGTACGTACACATACTCATACTCCTTGTATTATTGGGAAATTTTTGAAATTTTCCCTTTTTTTGCCAATATGACGTCATATTAATCTTTTTTTTCAATTGGTGAAACTTTTTATTTTATTTTCATTTTTCACGCGGAAATCTTTCAATAGATAATTAATTACTGTAGAAAGAATTTTATTGGGGATTTTTAATGGTTGGCAACTGCTGTAATGAAAAATGTTTAAATTTAATATTTAAAGGCTGTTAGAATTTTGGTTTTTAATCTCTCTATATTAAAATAATACGATTTTTTCAAATTTTAATATTTTGAGCTTCATAGTAGGTATTTAGCTATAAGTACACAAATTCTCATGCCTGTAAGTTATATAGTTTCTGAGAACGGCTCTGTGACGGACAGACAACGGAGCGGGAGTAATAGGGTTTCGTGAGATGAACGAAACCCTAAAAAGGGATTTGAATACCTAATCATGCCAAAACGATTGTCTAAAGGTTTGAAAAGACAAGGGAAATTTTAAAGAATGAAAAGTGCGCAGAAAATATAAAGCATGTAATACATGATGCATCAATTTAAAAAAACTATGGTTAAAGAATAAACAGTTTTTATAAAAACTTCTTATTGTGTAACAGCAGAATAAAATTAATTGTAAATACGGAAGCTTATAAACAGATCTGCATTCAATACGAAAAATAATTTTGCAATTTAACCACTTTGTTCCTGAGGTACACAAATGCGAACACCTCTATTATTTTCCTCATAAAAACTATATTGATTTTTTTTTTTTTTTTTTTTTTTTTTTTTGCTTTGTAACAAAACCAATAAATATGGTAGCACTGATGTTTTATGTTCTCATAAAATAAATGTTATTTTCATCTGAGTTTACAAAATGCCATCAAAGGCAGTGTATGGCCAAGAAAATAAGACGTTTTCATAATTATTTAACCTAAACCTTTTACTATAAAATTTTTGAGGATTTGTAGAACATTCACTTGTTTAAAGCCCTTCAATTTGTTATTGCGTGAATTTAGGTTATTGATAATTAACCTTTTAACAGTTTCGGTTTTTTGACGCAATAAACTAAAAATAGGGACTAAACACCACTTTTTTTTTCGTACTAAAATATATAATCCTGTATAATCGATAAATGTCTGCCATTTAATAAAGCGAAGATTATAGATTGAAATTAGTGGTATCCAAAAGCTTTTAGTAACGAAGCAAGCAAACTCTACTTGGCCGAGCGGCGTACGGGCAAAACTGTTAAGGGGATAAATTGATATTTTAAAGGAGCTAGTAATTTTAGATCCATATGTGCACTGTTAAAAATAAATCCGTTAATTCACGATAAAACTACTGGCAGCAAAGTTGCCGGACTTTTTCCTTTCCTTTAGTAGATTTCCCGTTTTGAGAGGTAAAAAGAAGGATAAACTCCGTTTGAAGAAGCGGTAACTTTCCGTTATGACTAACGTCGGTATTAAAAAATTACATAGCTCTGTGTGCTGCCATATGTTGACTATTACGGGAGTATTTATTACTTGATGTACTTCAAGAATATTTTATGGCTGACTTTGGGCTCGAACTAGGGACGTCAGTGCCTTGAGCCAAGACAGATAAAACCAGTGGATATTTTACAGATAAAACCAGTGGGCTCTTGCTAGAATAATAATTTGAAATGATAATACGGGATTTCTTCAAATCGCGGCTTGGGACTTAAACAATTTGGGGTTTAGAAACCTGGTAATTTTGAAGTTAATTGCGGGAATATTTCGTTATGAGATGGTGGTTGAGGTTTTAAAACTTTAGTATTAATAGAGGATAAAAACATGAATTATATATATTCTTAATTTGATCGTTAGATGTGAAATATGAATATTAAATTCGATAAAAAGTGTTTACTTTTTTGAAAAAATCGGTTTTTTTTCCCCAACTATTATACATTTTTTAAATATGTGCGTTTAAGATATATTTTCAGTGCGAGTGTCTTTTACAACTTTAAAAAATAAATTGCAAATAATTTTAAAGAAAAAATATTTTTTTTTTTTTTTTTTTTTTTTTTTTTTTTTTTTTGAAAGCATTATTTTTGTTTGTTGATTTTTGAGTAAAATCGATTTTTCCCCCTTAATTTAACTATTATATATATAGGTAAATATTTTAATCTGTTTGTTTAGAATATACTTTAAGTGCGAATATTTTTTTTATAACTTAAAAAAAATTGCAAATAATTTTAAAAGAATGGGAAAATTAATAGTTTTCTTTATTTTATTTTTTATTTATTTATTTATTTATTTCGAAAGCACTATTTTGGTGTTGTTGTTGTTTTAAATAAACTCGAAATTTTAATGTATTGAATTTTTAGTTTTTCTGTGCAGCAACATGTCAGCTTTTTAAACTTTGAAAATAAATATGCAGCAGATAACGGAATATCTCCGTTGGTCCCTTTAGTCTCCGTCCGTTCCGTTGTTTTCAGGAAATATGAGGAAATTTTCTGTTTTTAACGGAAAATGCCCTTTTGTCCAGAAAAGGATTTTTCTCTGAAATTCAAGAAAAAAATACCCGTGAATTTCGGATTATTTTTAACAGTGTATGAACCTATATTGCAAGTCCCGTAAAGTATTAATTTCAGAAAAAACACTCATCTATCTGTGGTGTAATTTTGTTTGTGCAAAAGCGTAGAATGTATGTATATTTGTAAGTGTTATTTTAACTACGGGTCTCAAGAGGTTATCACTGAATGTACCAACAACCGGTCATTTGACCGGTACCAAATGAAAATATGTCGATTCGAACCAGAAATTTCTTCATAAAATAAATAAAATGTAAATCACGCTGAAATAAATTAAATAAAAAGGTTAAATAGTTCCAAATAAAAATTCTGATATGAAATATTTTTATAAAACTTTAGTAAAATTCCCGGTATATTTAGTATTAAACTAGAAAAGTGGTTTTGAATACATAATCATTCCCGTGTGATTTTCTAAAAGTTTGAGCTGACAGAGAAAATTTTATCCGATAAAAATCGCCATGGGGGATTGAAGAAAACGTAAACCATGTACAAATTTAAAAAAAAAAAAAAAAAAAAAAGTTAACAGTTTTTGTAAAAAATTTTATTGTGTAAGGTCATTGCGCCTAAATGAGACAATGTTCTTGTACTTAAAATCTTAACGCATGAATCGTATATAAATTGTATACAATGATACATTCGAACTTCAGGAACAAAACGCAAAACATCTTACTGCATTTAAAACTTTTTTTTTTAAATCCCCCATTACAATACACATTTTTCATTATGCAGCCCCTCCCCCCATATACCCTTAAATGCGACGGAAAATCTCGAAAATGGTCCACGATTTTTCTTTATTAACTTTGAAGATTAAATAACCTTATGGACGTCAATAGCTACAACGTGTTTCATTTACCTAAACCAAAACTGTAAGCTCGGGAAATGTCGATGTTTTCAAATTAGAGTTCTAAAATATTTTACTCATTTTGGTAGCTGGTTTTCTTCAGAGACCTATTAGACGACGAACTGAATGTCCTAAATGCGATGAGACTTTTATGAGATTAACAATGGTAAGTTTAAATGGTAGTTTCATACATTGTATTAGAATTTCATAATTTAAAATGAAAAGGGCACAATCATTTTTTTTTTAAACTATGCAATGTACAGCAGAACCCCGTTTTTGTGTTTGATTTAAAATTGCATATAATATGTAATTTTCATTTGAAACATAATGAATTCATGATTTAATAAATTTTCCATTTGGGCCAAAAGTTTATTAAATTCTTAAAATTCTTCCAAAATTCTTAATTCACAGTAGAATCCTGCATCGTGTCGGCTATCTCGCTTTTACCCGAACCCGACCGGACCCGCGATTCGAGTCTGGTCGAGTTGGCACTAATATTTTTTCGTTGCGGGTCGGGTTGACTTTCATTGTTTCAAGTTCGGGTTGACACGATTTTTCAAAAGAATGTCCAAATATTGTTTCAGATGAAAAATCTATATGCAATAAAACCTGTATAGCAGACACCTCAATTAATCGAACACTTTCAATTTTTAACACTTATGTATATTTGCACGCTTTTATTTCTGAGTAGTGAATAACTCCAAATCTACACACACGTAACATCTCTGTGTGCATAAGCTATCACTAATTCAGTTCATGTGTTTTTATGTGTATCAAAAAGAAATGTTGGTGTAATATTTTTCATATTCCCAGAGAAGAAAAGAGAGTTCTTAACTCTACCATACAGAAAAAATAATCTATAAACCACATTTCTTATATACATTTTATTTCCACGCAGTAAATCTAATATATACTCATTCATATTCAAACATGCATTTATTTCCATTTGAAGCATAGTTCTGCTCAAACTTTTTGTGAAAATCCCAACAACCCGACTTGCAAAAACCTAAATCTGATCCAAAAGTTCTAGAACGAACCCGACACGCAGAAAGAAAATTAGAGTCACTCCGACCCGAAAAAATAAAATTAGGGACAACCCGACCCGATGCAAGACTCTTTCAACGATCCCGATGAGTTTACTATTCAGAGATATTACTATATTTGAATATTAAAGAACATAGATATAGATGTATCCTTTTTTCTATATATAAAATATAAAAATGGACATTATTAGATATATACATAATTGTAGATTACTTTTCATAATTCCATTAAAACACGAATTAATTTCCTTTCATTTCGGGTTCCAGTCGGTTTCGGGTTGAAATATGTCGTGTTCGAGCTGGGTTTCGGGTTGACGAAAAATATCTTGTCGGATTGCGGGTCGATGTAATTTTTTTTTTTTTTTTTCGGATTCGGGTTGACTTCAAATGGAATTTTTATTGGAAATAATAATCTCTCTCAAAGGAATTATACGAAATTTACACTCAACCAAAACAACATCAATAAATCTTCAGACCAATTAACGATGAATATTTTTCTCTATCAAGGAAATAGATGCCCGCGTGATATTATGCCGAAAGTGCTCAAAAATGATTTATAATATGTTTTTCCCCATCAGACTTATATAATCTACGAACTATGTATTTTTAATAAACCTCCTCGTTCGCGCTTTTTACCAAGCGTAAATCAACGCGATAACTTTTCCTATAATCGGCGCCCATGTCAAATTAACGCATTGTAACGGAAATATTTTGGAACAACATGAACTGCAGCCATGAATTTGCGCGTGATTTTTTAATGATGAAAATTGACTGGCTATAAAAGAGTGTTTAGAAAAAAAAACTATTTTTAATCTAATATTTTATTAATAGTTATTAAAAAAAATAAGATTTTTCCTGTATATAAAAAAAAAAAAAAATCAATTTTAATTTAATTCGCAAAATTAATCAAGAAATGATTTTGGTTTGGAAATAAAACTATTATTAATTTAACGAATCTTTTAATAAGATATTTTTATTTTATTATTATTTTAAACCTCAAACATTTAAAATGTTTTCATTAGTATTTTTAATAAAATATAAAAGTACTTTAAAAATGTAATTTAAAAAAAAAAAATCTAGATAAAGTAATTGATATTTTTTAAAACATGGTGCATTTGATTGAGAGATTTGATAATATTGAGATTTAAAGGGATATTTACCGGATATTGAACAAATAATTTGTAAGCAAAACTAAAACCGATTTCGCCGAATCGTCTCACGAAAAACACTGGTAAACAGTCCAATACCAGGCCTTTTTCACCAAACCAGGGTGGGTGGATTTCTTCGAACATTGCTTAAAATACGGGTTGGGATCCCTTAGAAGGACCCCTATAGAGGGGACTCCTCCTAGGGCCTGTACTCCTCGTGTAGATAATCGGCGGTCATAAAATCAACCAACCAACCAAACCAGGGTGGCGCGTCCTAGTGTGCGAAGTAGGGCATAGGCACCATGATAATAAAGGCGCCAAGCATTTTAAAAGAGGAAGAAATATTTAAAAGCATACATATTATTCATTCAGTTTATTATTACGTTTTAGAGATTTACTTCAAATGAATTACTTATAATCACTTATATGTTATTTATTAATCTTTAAAATGAATGTGATAGTTTAATCAATTTTAATTCTGAACACAAAAATCTGATTTGAAATTTACAAAAAAAAAGTAAGCATTTTTTTAGCATTGTATCCAATTTTAGATACCACAAAGTCTGGATTGACACTAATGAAACCTCCCCCCTCCCCCTACATTCTAAGCCCATGACATGCTAGCTGGCTATAGCTGAAAACAATGCCGTTTTCTGTCCATGAGATGAAAAATACCTTATAAACTTGGTCCTTCCATTATAAGTATGAGAGATCACTGCTTGCCACGCACGAGTAGGGACAGGGCAGAAAAAAAAATTTCGTTTGTGCACATTTCTTAGATTTAAAAAAAAAAAAAAAAAACTTGTTTTTAGTGGCAATTTGGAGACCGCATTTTTCAAGCCCTGGATATAGGTATAAAAAAAATTTTAGGTCTCCCTATAAAAAACTATGCACGGTACGACGACTATTTTAAAATCGAAAAGTAATCCTGTGCATTTTAACACCATATTAAAATCTCGTGACGTTTGATCAACTTTTAAGAAAGTTCAAACTTATAAAGTAAGAAATAAAAGACATGAAAATATACAATACAGGGAAGTATATATTTTTTCCCTTGTATATGGATATGTATATTCTTTTTCAAATGTAAATTCTTTCAAAAATCAATGTTTAATTTTTCAAAATTAAAAATTATGAATTTTAGGAAAATGTTAATTTAAGAAAGTTATAGCCTATAAAATAAAAAGAAAAAAAAAAAGGCATGGAAACAGCAGCAAACGTGTAACTTTTTTCCTTGTATATTAATATGTATATTCCTTTTCAAATGTAAATTCTTTCAAAAAAAAAATCAATGTTATTTTTTCAAATTTCAGCGTTTAACTTATCAAAATTAAAAATTATTAATTTTAGGAAAATATTAATTAAGAAAGTTAAAGCCTATAAAGTAAGAAGAACAAAAAAAAAAAAAAAAAAAAAAAAGAAGTATGAAAATATACAAACAAGCAAACACATAATTTTTCCTTTGTATATTCCTTATATATATATTCCTTTTCAAATATAAATTCTTTAAAAAAAAAAAATCAATGTTTAATTTTTCTAAATTTTAAAAATATATCAATTTTAGTTTTATTTAAAAATCGACATATCGCCTGAAATATAACGTCTTTTACATACTCTTTACATTTTTGAGTAAAGAAAAAACATACATATATTGATCTAGTCTTCGGGATTTCTAAGAATTTATTTAAAAAAAACTTTAAAAAAAAACAGAGAGTAATTTTTCAAAGCAAAAAAATCCTTTTTTCTATTTGTACTTTTTACTATGAGAATCATATTTTAATTTTTTTTTCTCTTAAGCCTTATTCTGAAGACAATTTAAGAGCCTACATCAGTCACGCGAAAAAACGCTCCAGCTAATGTTAAGTCTATGAGAAGGTTATCGCGCGATTTCTCGCTCGCATTTTAATATTTTTATTTATTTTATTTTTTTTTATTTTTTTTTTGCATGGGATAGCTGAGGTTGATCTCTAACGTTGTTAGTTTTTACTTTCTCGATTTTGGTTACAGTTTTTTTTTTTTTTTTATATAAGGGTAATTTCACTTTCAGAACCGGTTCCAACCGGTTCCAAAATTAAAAATGTCCGCTTATAAAAAAAAAAAAAAAAACTGTTACCAAAATCAAAAAAGTAAAAACTAACAACGTTAGAGATCGACCTCGGCTATCCTATGCAAAAAAAAAAAAAAAAAAAAATCATTTAAAAATATTAAAATGCGAGCGAGAAATCGCGCGATAACCTTCCCATAGACTTAACATTAGCTGGAGCGTTTCTTCGCGTGACTAGCGTAGGCTCTTAATCAATATAGAATTTAAAATTACAGTCGAAGTCACAATTCTTCATTACGAGGTCACCATTCATCCTGTAAATAGTGACTTCGTTTCAACATTACCTTATCTTTCATCAAAATTTGGGGGGGGGGGGGGGGGAATCATTTGCAATGTATTTTAAAGATGTTAGTCTATTTCAATCATATTGAAACTGATATACATCATGAAGGTGCACTAGAAGAAGCTTTACTGTAGAATAGGTACGGAAAGAATTGTATCGTTCTTTTACAGTGACACACAAAATACTTCAGTTACAGTATTTTCCAAGAGCAATAATTTTTGGAAGTGTGTTTTCAGTTTTGGTATGATGGTAATAATTTTGAAGTTTTGTTTTCAAATGTGCTCTGCGTTTCCTAAACTGCTTTTTAGCTCACAGGCTATCAAAGCCCGAGAGCTAATGTGCTCGCCCGTTCTGTATGTACGTAACGCGATAACTCTTAGTAAAATAAGCGTTTTGCTTCAAATTTTGTTTTTAGGTTCATGTGATAAGGCGCTTCCCTGCTTAGTTTTGGAGGTTCATTATAAAGGGGAAACGGGGAGCTAACCCCCCTCCATTTAGATAAATGGGGTTTTCATGCAGAATTATCCGATTTTCTTCAAATTTTGTATATAGGTTCATTGTGATAAGGCGCTTCCCTGATTAGTTTTGGGGGTTCATTGGTTAAGTATAAAGGGGGAAACGGGGGGCAAACCCCCCTCAATTTAGATAAATGGAGTTTCCATGCAGAATTATCCGATTTTCTTCAAATTTTGTATATAGGTTCATTGTGGTAAGACGCTTCCCTGATTAGTTTGGGGGGTTCACTGGTTAAGTATAAAGGAGGGAACGGGGAGGTAACCCCCCCCCCCCCCGTTAATTTAGATAAATAGGTTTTTCATGCAGAATTTTCCGATTTCCTTCAAATTTTGTATATAGGTTCATTGTGATAAGGCGCTTTCCTGATTAGTTTTGGAGGTCCATTGGTTACGTATAAAGAGGGGAAACGGGGGGTTAACCCCCCTTAAATTAGATAAATGGGTTTTTCATGCAGAATTATCCGATTTTCTTCAAATTTTGTATATAGGTTCATTGTGGTAAGGCACTTCCCTGATTAGTTTTGGGGGTTTATTGGTTAAGTATAAAGAGGGATACGAGTGTCTAATCCCCCTTAATTTAGATAAATGGATTTTTCATGCAGAATTATTCGATTTGCTTCAAATTTTGTATCTATGTTTATTGTAATAAGGTGCTTCCCTGAATAGTTTTGAGTGTTCATTGGTTAATTATAAGGGGGGGAGGGTATGATTCCCCCTTAATATATTGTCGATTTCTTTATTTTTCGAGAGTCTATTTCAAATTCTTTGAAATAAGAGTATAATATACAATTAGTGTGAACAGCCTGTGAGCTCAATGCCCTCAGTTTAACTGGACAGTTTTCTTTTTATTGGATATAATTTTTCACCTTAGTTTCGTTACAGTATTCTGAATATGTTGAAAAGTGCTTCATAATCTATGCTTGACGCATGATTTTTTTTTCTTGTTTTATTTACTTTATGGCGAAAGAGATGCGAAACTGAGTAGAGGTGAAATAAATAAAGTCAAACCGCATTATAAATGATAAATGAAAAGATAAAATCCATATTTCTTTTTATTTTCTTTCTTTAGCGGAACTTTTCATTGCTCATTTTTATCACGGTAATAATACTTTCTTCTTGACTTGGTGCTGCCATCTGTGGTAGAAAATAAGAACACATTTTGTTCATTTAAATTCAGACCAATTGAGAACTTGATGTATTTTTTGTGCCTTCTTTTATATGATTATTCCTTTTCACACAACACCTCAGAGGCGAATTCAGCCCTCCATTTAGAGGGGTCATCTCTCTCTCTCTCTCTTTTTTCAAAAATTTCTACATGAACAATCTTAAGTTTTATCCTTTCCTCTCAGTGGTGTTGACCTAGGGAAAAAAAGTGGGGGGACGCTCATAGTTCCGAACATAGGGCCTGTGTCACCGATAGAAAACTTGATACTGAATCGTTTAAAATAGTGAAACATTATTTAAATAAACCTTTCATTTTGAACAGCAGAGGAAAGTAATTGAAAAATTAAAGTTTTTACACTAATGTTTTAAATAGCTTGTTCCTAATTGAAAAGTTCAGAACTTTATTTCGTGTTTGAAAATGTCGGTCCATGCAGATCTCTAGGTTGAAGCTATACAATTAAGTTGTATCATTTTCAGTAGTGATAATAACGCAAAGAAACTCAAAAACTTACATAAATTTTGTCACAATTCAAACAAAGTTACAGATGTTAGAAGGAAGACCGACAAATAATCAGACATAGCATATGATCCGAAGTGATAAACACATTTAAACTTCGTTGAAAAGTATTAAAAATCAGTGCTTTATTTCTTAAAATTGTTAATTGATTAGCGTGCTTATCCCTTTAAAAAATTAATAAATTTGGAAAATCTGCGTCCTCTCGCGTCCCTACCGTCCCCTTGAAAATAAAAAGTGGGGGGACACTTGAGACGAAATGAAAAAGTGAGGGGACGCCGCCCCCCTTCAACTACGCCACTGCTTCCTCTGCTTATTATGAAGAATCTTAAGTTTATTCAAAACTTCAAATTGGCTGTTTTACCACACATTCAAGAAGTAATTTTCATAAGTAAATGTACAACAAGAACGAAAAATCATGCGTCAAGCATAGATTATGTAACACTTTCCAACGCTTCCAAAATAATTTTACAAATCATACCGTTTAATAAGCTAAAAGATACCATCTCAGTAATCCGAATACTTTTATTCAGCCCTGTATAGGATCTATAGATTTGTATATATACTACATAAGATGTTAAATTTTAGTTCAGTTAGGAAACGCGTAGCACAGTTTAAAATTCTCCGTCTGGAGCTAAATAATACGGAAATGTGTTCGCGAACTTTTGTGCTTCCCTGTATAGGATATACAGAATTTATACATACCACATAATAGACAAAAAGCGAGTTAAAATTAAAATCGCGATCAATAACTTAAAACGCACTTCCAGGAATTATTGTTAACTTACAGTAGAGAATTCTTTTGTGTGTCCCTGTAAATGAACGATGACTGCTGTATACACACTATTCTGTAGTAAGCCTCTTGAAATACACCTTAGTGATATATATAAATTTCAATGCGTTTAAAATAGGGAAACATTATTTAAATAAACCGCAGACGATTTTTCTCCTTAGACGTAATGTAACAGAATTCTTTTGACTGTCCCTGTAAAGTAACTCTAAGTGCTATGCACACCCTATTCCATATTAAGCTTCTTCTAATGCACCTTAGTGATATATATAAATTTCATTGCGTTTAAAATAGTGAAACATTATTTAAATAAACCGTCAATGATTTTTCCCCATAGACCGCAATGTAACGGAATTCTTTTGAGTGTCCCTGTAAAAAAACTATAAGTGCTACACACTTCCGTTGAAATAGGGAACATGCTATAGATAACGACTATAACATATAAAAATTGCAGAGCAATCCGAGCATATTTACGGGAGTTAGAGCACGGACAGACGGCAGACGGCAGACTGCCAGACGGCAGACGGCCATACGGCCAGACAAACCGAAGTCATAAACACTTTTCAACTAGGTTGGAAAGTGTTAAAAATAGCAGGCATATTCTTAGAAATATAAAATTTGCAAGTTCTATTCACACATCAAGAAATCGAATAGTTTCTTATTTTCTTATAAAGGCAAAGACTCTTGCAGAAAATGTTGCCAAAGTTGGCATTTTAAGTCGATTTTGGGACTCGAACTCGATAGTCGCGGAACGATCATCATGAGTGAACAATTAGTTGTAATTGAAGATGTATCACATATATAGGAAAAATAATTGTTCGCTTTTTCGAAAATTTTGTAAATATTTTTATTTCTTTTATTATTATTATTTATTTATTTATTTTATTTTATTTTATTTTATTTTTTATGTGAACAGGATATTTCAGGGACGGGCGCAGTGGACGCGAAGTAAAACAGCTCATTAAGCAGAAAGAAAAGAAAGAAAAAAATCAATTCACGGCGCCAATTTCGTATTATTAAGTACAGTAAAACCTGCAAAAAGGGAATCGCTAAGAACCGAGAAAACATCCTTTTTCAACAGGTTTCCTTCACCTTCTTACATGTATCCCGGCAAAACGAAATTCAAGGAGTTATGTAAACTTAATTGCTTAATACTACTGCGCATTACTACTGTGAGAGGTCTCTGATATCACTTCAATTGAAGTACGTATAAACAAAAGGCTCGATTAATTCATAGGATACTGTTTCTGTACTAAACTTTATGGTACAAGACTGTTTATAATTAAAATTCACCATTTCAAAAGTCTCTAGCGATAGTACTAGGGCTCCAAACGAAACACAATTTCATTAGTGTCTATCCTCTTCAGTTCCGAAGCTAAAATAATAATACAAATACTTATTCATTGGTTTTCCCCAAACGAAATGACATCGTAAATGACAGAAAAAATATATTTTCTGAAATTGAGCCTTTAGGCACCTAGTTTATTTAGGTTAAAAAATATGGATCTAAAACTACAAGCTCTCTTAAAACATTATTTTAATAACCATTAGCCTACATTAATGCAATCACAAATTTGAGAGCTTTAAACAAGTAAAAAAACTACAAATCCTCAATTTTTTTTTTTTTTTTTTTTTTTTTTTTTAAAGAGTTAAGTTAAATACTTGAATTAAATTTTAGCTTAATATAGGGTGTGTACAAAAGTCTTTAGATAATATACAAGGTTGTACAACAGATTTCGAGTGCATTTCCATCGATTAACGGAAATTGCTAAACGTAAATTTTCTAAACGAACTAAATCTTATAATGCTATGTAGTATATATCCAAATCTATAGATCACATACAGGGCTGCACAAAATAATTCGACAACATTTTTTACTGTAAAATGTAATTACTAAAACTAGACTTTTAAATGTGCTGTATGTTTCCTATACTGTTTACTTACATAAATTTTTTCACCTTATTAAACTTTGAAGTTGCGTTATAGTTTACTGGATGTGTTGGAAAATGTTTCATAATCTATGCTTAACGTATAAATTTATTTACTGTGTCAAAAAAAAAAAAAAAAAAAAAAAAAAAAAAAAAAAAACGAAACTGTTAAAAGGTTAATTATCAATGACCTAAATTCACGCAATAACAAAATTTAAGGGCTTGAAATAAGTGAATGATCTAGAAATCCTCAACATTTTTATTGTAAAGGCTTATTTCAGTTAAACCAGTGGACCCGTGCGAAGATTTCGCACTGCAATCTAATCAATTTCTGTAGCATTGCTTTTCATCTGAGCACAGTAATATCAAAAGAAATGTTTTCCCCCTCAAATAAAACTTCATGACCACCACCTAAAGAAGTTTTGAAATGGGGCCCTTGTCCTCGCTTATAATAAGAGAAAAAATGCAGAAGATAAACAGATCTTTTTTTGGAGAATCTGAGCAGACTGAAATGTTCAGTAGTGCTGCCATCTATTGAGTTTCATTATATCTAAAAACAAAAATTTACTCTATTTACTTTTTACATTTAATATTCCAGATAAGAATAAAATAGATATTTTTAATTGACTCTAAAATTTAAAATAAAGCGTTTCTAATCTTATCGTATAGTTTTATTCAATGTATGTCCTAAATTAGTAGCATTAGTAGCTCCATTCTGTAAGACTATATTGCAAATCATTTAAAAATTTGCCTCACGTTACAGTTTTGTTTTTAATCACTTTCTTAAGAACTATCTATATTTTGAGTCACAGTTACATTTTTTCTTTCCGTAACCCTTCCCTAAATTGTTTTCTGTCTGTTATCTACAATATACAACATATAGTAGATAAAATGGTGTAAATATTAGGAATCCAGCAGATGTTCTGCAGAAATCTAAAACAATAATTCATGGCCTTTTAAATAAGCGTGGGATAAAATAAAAGCAGAAAATCTGGACACGTGAAGTAACTTTTGTTGCTATGTTTCAAAAGCGCCGGCAGAACGAAATCCAGGAAGGGACGAGATTTTGAAATAGGTGTACAGTGTACAGATGTGACTGTAATTCACAGTCTCGGTCTTTTTTGTTTGCTTGTTTTGTTTTGTTTTCCGCAACGAGTATCTTTTAATTTTTCTGCATCAACTTTTTCCATAATGTAATTTTTGCCTTATTTAATCACAGAAAATCCGAGACCAAAAATTTCTCTACTAAAAAACTGGTGTTCCAATTCAAAGATTTCGCGCACTTTAAACGTATAGCCTTAAACATATTTTTTTTTTCCATTTTCATTATTCACGTGTACACATTTCAATCGATAATTATGATAAATTTAGAACGTTTGTTGGTGTTGCACCCCTTTGAGGGTAATTGCGCAAAGATGTAATTTAGTAAAAGTATAAAGAGTAAATCAGTTTTAAGAAAAAAAAGTCACCAGTGTTATATTCAAAGAAATTTTTAAATCGGTTCAGTGGTTCCAAAGGAAGGGCGATTTTAAAACGTTTTCTGCTCATTATACCCTTTTAAATATTGATTTATTATTCTTATTCTGAAGACAATTTAAGAGCCTACATCAGTCACGCGAAAAAACGCTCCAGCTAATGTTAAGTCTATGAGAAGGTTATCGCGCGATTTCTCGCTCGCATTTTAATATTTTTATTTATTTTATTTTATTTTTTTTTTTTGCATGGGATAGCTGAGGTTGATCTCTAACGTTGTTAGTTTTTACTTTCTCGATTTTGGTTACAGTTTTTTTTTTTTTATATAAGGGTAATTTCACTTTCAGAACCGGTTCCAACCGGTTCCAAAATTAAAAATGTCCGCTTATAAAAAAAAAAAAAAAAACTGTTACCAAAATCAAAAAAGTAAAAACTAACAACGTTAGAGATCGACCTCGGCTATCCTATGCAAAAAAAAAAAAAAAAAAAAAAAAAATCATTTAAAAATATTAAAATGCGAGCGAGAAATCGCGCGATAACCTTCCCATAGACTTAACATTAGCTGGAGCGTTTCTTCGCGTGACTAGCGTAGGCTCTTAATCAATATAGAATTTAAAATTACAGTCGAAGTCACAATTCTTCATTACGAGGTCACCATTCATCCTGTAAATAGTGACTTCGTTTCAACATTACCTTATCTTTCATCAAAATTTGGGGGGGGGGGGGGGGGGGGAATCATTTGCATTGTATTTTAAAGATGTTAGTCTATTTCAATCATATTGAAACTGATATACATCATGAAGGTGCACTAGAAGAAGCTTTACTGTAGAATAGGTACGGAAAGAATTGTATCGTTCTTTTACAGTGACACACAAAATAATTCAGTTACAGTATTTTCCAAGAGCGATAATTTTTGGAAGTGTGTTTTCAGTTTTGGTATGATGGTAATAATTTTGAAGTTTTGTTTTCAAATGTGCTCTGCGTTTCCTAAACTGCTTTTTAGCTCACAGGCTATCAAAGCCCGAGAGCTAATGTGCTCGCCCGTTCTGTATGTACGTAACGCGATAACTCTTAGTAAAATAAGCGTTTTGCTTCAAATTTTGTTTTTAGGTTCATTGTGATAAGGCGCTTCCCTGCTTAGTTTTGGAGGTTCATTATAAAGGGGAAACGGGGAGCTAACCCCCCTCCATTTAGATAAATGGGGTTTTCATGCAGAATTATCCGATTTTCTTCAAATTTTGTATATAGGTTCATTGTGATAAGGCGCTTCCCTGATTAGTTTTGGGGGTTCATTGGTTAAGTATAAAGGGGGAAACGGGGGGCAAACCCCCCTCAATTTAGATAAATGGAGTTTCCATGCAGAATTATCCGATTTTCTTCAAATTTTGTATATAGGTTCATTGTGGTAAGACGCTTCCCTGATTAGTTTGGGGGGTTCACTGGTTAAGTATAAAGGAGGGAACGGGGAGGTAACCCCCCCCCCCCCCCCCCCCGTTAATTTAGAAATAGGTTTTTCATGCAGAATTTTCCGATTTCCTTCAAATTTTGTATATAGGTTCATTGTGATAAGGCGCTTTCCTGATTAGTTTTGGAGGTCCATTGGTTACGTATAAAGAGGGGAAACGGGGGGTTAACCCCCCTTAAATTAGATAAATGGGTTTTTCATGCAGAATTATCCGATTTTCTTCAAATTTTGTATATAGGTTCATTGTGGTAAGGCACTTCCCTGATTAGTTTTGGGGGTTTATTGGTTAAGTATAAAGAGGGATACGAGTATCTAATCCCCCTTAATTTAGATAAATGGATTTTTCATGCAGAATTATTCGATTTGCTTCAAATTTTGTATCTATGTTTATTGTAATAAGGTGCTTCCCTGAATAGTTTTGAGTGTTCATTGGTTAATTATAAGGGGGGGAGGGTATGATTCCCCCTTAATATATTGTCGATTTCTTTATTTTTCGAGAGTCTATTTCAAATTCTTTGAAATAAGAGTATAATATACAATTAGTGTGAACAGCCTGTGAGCTCAATGCCCTCAGTTTAACTGGACAGTTTTCTTTTTATTGGATATAATTTTTCACCTTAGTTTCGTTACAGTATTCTGAATATGTTGAAAATTGCTTCATAATCTATGCTTGACGCATGATTTTTTTTTCTTGTTTTATTTACTTTATGGCGAAAGAGATGCGAAACTGAGTAGAGGTGAAATAAATAAAGTCAAACCGCATTATAAATGATAAATGAAAAGATAAAATCCATATTTCTTTTTATTTTCTTTCTTTAGCGGAACTTTTCATTGCTCATTTTTATCACGGTAATAATACTTTCTTCTTGACTTGGTGCTGCCATCTGTGGTAGAAAATAAGAACACATTTTGTTCATTTAAATTCAGACCAATTGAGAACTTGATGTATTTTTTGTGCCTTCTTTTATATGATTATTCCTTTTCACACAACACCTCAGAGGCGAATTCAGCCCTCCATTTAGGGGGGTCATCTCTCTCTCTCTCTCTTTTTTCAAAAATTTCTACATGAACAATCTTAAGTTTTATCCTTTCCTCTCAGTGGTGTTGACCTAGGGAAAAAAAGTGGGGGGACGCTCATAGTTCCGAACATAGGGCCTGTGTCACCGATAGAAAACTTGATACTGAATGTTACCTTTCATTTTGAACTGCAGAGGAAAGTAATTGAAAAATTAAAGTTTTTACACTAATGTTTTAAATAGCTTGTTCCTAATTGAAAAGTTCAGAACTTTATTTCGTGTTTGAAAATGTCGGTCCATGCAGATCTCTAGGTTGAAGCTATACAATTAAGTTGTATCATTTTCAGTAGTGATAATAACGCAAAGAAACTCAAAAACTTACATAAATTTTGTCACAATTCAAACAAAGTTACAGATGTTAGAAGGAAGACCGACAAATAATCAGACATAGCATATGATCCGAAGTGATAAACACATTTAAACTTCGTTGAAAAGTATTAAAAATCAGTGCTTTATTTCTTAAAATTGTTAATTGATTAGCGTGCTTATCCCTTTAAAAAATTAATAAATTTGGAAAGTCTGCGTCCTCTCGCGTCCCTACCGTCCCCTTGAAAATAAAAAGTGGGGGGACACTTGAGACGAAATGAAAAAGTGAGGGGACGCCGCCCCCCTTCAACTACGCCACTGCTTCCTCTGCTTATTATGAAGAATCTTAAGTTTATTCAAAACTTCAAATTGGCTGTTTTACCACACATTCAAGAAGTAATTTTCATAAGTAAATGTACAACAAGAACGAAAAATCATGCGTCAAGCATAGATTATGTAACACTTTCCAACGCTTCCAAAATAATTTTACAAATCATACCGTTTAATAAGCTAAAAGATACCATCTCAGTAATCCGAATACTTTTATTCAGCCCTGTATAGGATCTATAGATTTGTATATATACTACATAAGATGTTAAATTTTAGTTCAGTTAGGAAACGCGTAGCACAGTTTAAAATTCTCCGTCTGGAGCTAAATAATACGGAAATGTGTTCGCGAACTTTTGTGCTTCCCTGTATAGGATATACAGAATTTATACATACCACATAATAGACAAAAAGCGAGTTAAAATTAAAATCGCGATCAATAACTTAAAACGCACTTCCAGGAATTATTGTTAACTTACAGTAGAGAATTCTTTTGTGTGTCCCTGTAAATGAACGATGACTGCTGTATACACACTATTCTGTAGTAAGCCTCTTGAAATACACCTTAGTGATATATATAAATTTCAATGCGTTTAAAATAGGGAAACATTATTTAAATAAACCGCAGACGATTTTTCTCCTTAGACGTAATGTAACAGAATTCTTTTGACTGTCCCTGTAAAGTAACTCTAAGTGCTATGCACACCCTATTCCATATTAAGCTTCTTCTAATGCACCTTAGTGATATATATAAATTTCATTGCGTTTAAAATAGTGAAACATTATTTAAATAAACCGTCAATGATTTTTCCCCATAGACCGCAATGTAACGGAATTCTTTTGAGTGTCCCTGTAAAAAAACTATAAGTGCTACACACTTCCGTTGAAATAGGGAACATGCTATAGATAACGACTATAACATATAAAAATTGCAGAGCAATCCGAGCATATTTACGGGAGTTAGAGCACGGACAGACGGCAGACGGCCAGACGGCAGACGGCCAGACGGCAGACGGCCATAAGGCCAGACAAACCGAAGTCATAAACACTTTTCAACTAGGTTGGAAAGTGTTAAAAATAGCAGGCATATTCTTAGAAATATAAAATTTGCAAGTTCTATTCACACATCAAGAAATCGAATAGTTTCTTATTTTCTTATAAAGGCAAAGACTCTTGCAGAAAATGTTGCCAAAGTTGGCATTTTAAGTCGATTTTGGGACTCGAAGTCGATAGTCGCGGAACGATCATCATGAGTGAACAATTAGTTGTAATTGAAGATGTATCACATATATAGGAAAAATAATTGTTCGCTTTTTCGAAAATTTTGTAAATATTTTATTTCTTTTTTTATTATTATTTACTTATTTATTTTATTTTATTTTATTTTATTTTATTTTTTATGTGAACAGGATATTTCAGGGACGGGCGCAGTGGACGCGAAGTAAAACAGCTCATTAAGCAGAAAGAAAAGAAAGAAAAAAATCAATTCACGGCGCCAATTTCGTATTATTAAGTACAGTAAAACCTGCAAAAAGGGAATCGCTAAGAACCGAGAAAACATCCTTTTTCAACAGGTTTCCTTCACCTTCTTACATGTATCCCGGCAAAACGAAATTCAAGGAGTTATGTAAACTTAATTGCTTAATACTACTGCGCATTACTACTGTGAGAGGTCTCTGATATCACTTCAATTGAAGTACGTATAAACAAAAGGCTCGATTAATTCATAGGATACTGTTTCTGTACTAAACTTTATGGTACAAGACTGTTTATAATTAAAATTCACCATTTCAAAAGTCTCTAGCGATAGTACTAGGGCTCCAAACGAAACACAATTTCATTAGTGTCTATCCTCTTCAGTTCCGAAGCTAAAATAATAATACAAATACTTATTCATTGGTTTTCCCCAAACGAAATGACATCGTAAATGACAGAAAAAATATATTTTCTGAAATTGAGCCTTTAGGCACCTAGTTTATTTAGGTTAAAAAATATGGATCTAAAACTACAAGCTCTCTTAAAACATTATTTTAATAACCATTAGCCTACATTAATGCAATCACAAATTTGAGAGCTTTAAACAAGTAAAAAAACTACAAATCCTCAATTTTTTTTTTTTTTTTTTTTTTTTTTTTAAAGAGTTAAGTTAAATACTTGAATTAAATTTTAGCTTAATATAGGGTGTGTACAAAAGTCTTTAGATAATATACAAGGTTGTACAACAGATTTCGAGTGCATTTCCATCGATTAACGGAAATTGCTAAACGTAAATTTTCTAAACGAACTAAATCTTATAATGCTATGTAGTATATATCCAAATCTATAGATCACATACAGGGCTGCACAAAATAATTCGACAACATTTTTTACTGTAAAATGTAATTACTAAAACTAGACTTTTAAATGTGCTGTATGTTTCCTATACTGTTTACTTACATAAATTTTTTCACCTTATTAAACTTTGAAGTTGCGTTATAGTTTACTGGATGTGTTGGAAAATGTTTCATAATCTATGCTTAACGTATAAATTTATTTACTGTGTCAAAAAAAAAAAAAAAAAAAAAAAAAAAAAACGAAACTGTTAAAAGGTTAATTATCAATGACCTAAATTCACGCAATAACAAAATTTAAGGGCTTGAAATAAGTGAATGATCTAGAAATCCTCAACATTTTTATTGTAAAGGCTTATTTCAGTTAAACCAGTGGACCCGTGCGAAGATTTCGCACTGCAATCTAATCAATTTCTGTAGCATTGCTTTTCATCTGAGCACAGTAATATCAAAAGAAATGTTTTCCCCCTCAAATAAAACTTCATGACCACCACCTAAAGAAGTTTTGAAATGGGGCCCTTGTCCTCGCTTATAATAAGAGAAAAAATGCAGAAGATAAACAGATCTTTTTTTGGAGAATCTGAGCAGACTGAAATGTTCAGTAGTGCTGCCATCTATTGAGTTTCATTATATCTAAAAACAAAAATTTACTCTATTTACTTTTTACATTTAATATTCCAGATAAGAATAAAATAGATATTTTTAATTGACTCTAAAATTTAAAATAAAGCGTTTCTAATCTTATCGTATAGTTTTATTCAATGTATGTCCTAAATTAGTAGCATTAGTAGCTCCATTCTGTAAGACTATATTGCAAATCATTTAAAAATTTGCCTCATGTTACAGTTTTGTTTTTAATCACTTTCTTAAGAACTATCTATATTTTGAGTCACAGTTACATTTTTTCTTTCCGTAACCCTTCCCTAAATTGTTTTCTGTCTGCTATCTACAATATACAACATATAGTAGATAAAATGGTGTAAATATTAGGAATCCAGCAGATGTTCTGCAGAAATCTAAAACAATAATTCATGGCCTTTTAAATAAGCGTGGGATAAAATAAAAGCAGAAAATCTGGACACGTGAAGTAACTTTTGTTGCTATGTTTCAAAAGCGCCGGCAGAACGAAATCCAGGAAGGGACGAGATTTTGAAATAGGTGTACAGTGTACAGATGTGACTGTAATTCACAGTCTCGGTCTTTTTTGTTTGCTTGTTTTGTTTTGTTTTCCGCAACGAGTATCTTTTAATTTTTCTGCATCAACTTTTTCCATAATGTAATTTTTGCCTTATTTAATCACAGAAAATCCGAGACCAAAAATTTCTCTACTAAAAAACTGGTGTTCCAATTCAAAGATTTCGCGCACTTTAAACGTATAGCCTTAAACATATTTTTTTTTTCCATTTTCATTATTCACGTGTACACATTTCAATCGATAATTATGATAATTTTAGAACGTTTGTTGGTGTTGCACCCCTTTGAGGGTAATTGCGCAAAGATGTAATTTAGTAAAAGTGTAAAGAGAAAATCAGTTTTAAGAAAAAAAAGTCACCAGTGTTATATTCAAAGAAATTTTTAAATCGGTTCAGTGGTTCCAAAGGAAGGGCGATTTTAAAACGTTTTCTGCTCATTATACCCTTTTAAATATTGATTTTTATTTTTATTTTTTTTTTTTTTTTTTTTTAACTGTTCTGTGTGAGCATTTACGTCTTAAAAGCAACAGCCATGTTAAATATCAAGCTTCTATCTTAACATTTTTAAATAAATCGTAATTTAGAACATTTTTCGCTCATTTTCACTCTTTTTAACTTTCGAATTTTCGAGAAAGTGCTCTTAGCAAACAATTACATCTCAAAAGTATATACCATGCCAAATTTTAATTATAAAAATCGCAATTTCAGAACTTTTTTTGCTTATTTATCCTTTTTTTTTTTTTCGTTCTGTCCTGTGCCAGCATTTACTTCCTAAAAGTAACAACCGTATCAAATTCCAAGTTTCTATTCCTAACATTTACATTTTCAAATCAATCATAATTTAGAATGTTTTCGGAACATTTACTGCTTATTTTACCCTTTTAAATTTCGAATTTTTGAGAAACCGTTCTTACATCTCAAAAGTAAATTCCATGCCAGATTTCAAGTTTCTAGTTCCAACAATTTCATAGAAATCGTAATTTTAGAATATTTTCCGCTCATTTTCACAGTTTATTAAACATTTGAAATTTAAAGGTAACCTTTAAATTTCAAATGTTTAATAAACTGTTTATACCGAGCATCTGCATCTTAAAAGTAATCACTACTAAATTTCAATTTTCTAGTCCTAACAGTTCCAAATAAATCCTAATTTACAACGTTTTCAACATGCCAAGTTTCAAGCTTCTATCCCCAAGCAGTATCATAGAAATCGGAATTTTAGAACATTCTTTGTTCCTGTACCCTTTTAAATTACGAATTTTTAGTAACTTTTCGGGCTCGATAACTTACGCCATAAAAATAATAGCCATGTGGTCAAATTTCAAGTTCATAGCCTTAACAATTTTAAATAAATCAAAATTCAGAATATTTTTAGGACGTTTCCCGCTCATTTCACACTTTTAAATTTCGAATTTTTTAGAAACCGTTATTAGCGAGCATTTACCTGTAAAAATTAGCAACCATGTCAAATTTTAAGTTTCTATCCCTATAATAATTCCAAATAAATCGTAATTTAGAACGCTCTGCTCTCATTTCACCCTTTTAAATTTCGAATTTTTGATAAACCAATCTTAGCAATTCTCTTCATTTACATCTTAAAATTAACCGTCATGTAATTACAAATTTTTAGACCCAACTGTATCACAAAAATCGCAATTTTAATTTTTTTTTTTTTTTTTTTTTTTTTTTTTTGCACTTCTTTAGGGGTAGTGGTACCAACATAAAATGTAGCCTATTTTAAAGAAGAGACTGTCACCATCATTTTTCAACAGTTAATTTTGAAATCAGTTCGGTAGCTCCAGAGATTAGGCCTACAAACAAACATTTCTTCTTTATAATATTAGTATAGATTAAGATTGAGATATATTGATACCGAAATGACATTTAAGGGTGGTGATTTTTAATGAGACATTCTAGAAATAATTTTGTTCTCTTCAAATGTATGTATCAACAATCAGAAGAAATGTTCAGTTATCTTAAAATTTTGTTTGTAAGTTTGTAACGTCATCCGAGTTCCTCCTATAATTTTTTACCTTGTTGAATCCTAAATTTTCAAAATAGGGAGAATTTTCCTACACAACATTCCATCTTTCACAATTTTACAGTGATTTTCAACAACCATATAAGTAAAAAATATACTAAAATACCGCATTATGGTCTATGGCGTCTGTGCAATTCTGGCTGGGATCACTATATCACATGTATATTGTATATGTGCTTCTTGTACATAAAAACAAGTAATATAAAAAAAAAATAAGTCAATTCCTACTTTTTAATCATAAATATATAAAATAAACCCGTGCAGCATTAATGTCCCACGTTATCTTTATTGAACATTTTTTTTATAGTCATCGTTGCGGTATTTTATTTCTGTGGCATCACTCATTTGAGGAAAATCTTACATTTCATTTATGAAAACAATGGGAGCAATTTTTTTCTCCCATGTAAAACTAAAATTAATTAATTTAATTTAATTAATGAATTAATATTTGAAAAAACTGTATTAACATAAAGTGTCATCCACTACAAGTTTAAAAAAATTTATTTGAACTTAAGTGGATGAATAGAAAATATTTTATTAACGATTGAAAATTTGAACAAGATATATAAATATAGAGAGAGTGTGAGCTAATAGTAGGAATTGAAAAAAGAAAGAAAGAAGAAGAAATAAAGGGAAAATATATAAAAATCAGTAGATTCAGTAATAGGAATTTCAAAATACATAAACTTCGTTTACGCTGTATCGCATGTAAGCATTGCGCAAAAAACATTGAAAAAAAAAATACATTTGATCACTTTTGCTTTTACTAAATGGCGGCACGAATGCGTGCAGTGAGAGAAGGCATAAAAGGAATTTGTTTAGTTGCAATTTTGAAAATGTCTCCCAAAGCATAAAATTCAACTGAATGAGTGAAATTCATTTCCCCACTAATAAAAACCCCTTAAACTTTGGCCATTAAAAAGCACCTAGCCACAAATTTTCCCCTTGTTCTAGGATACCTGCCAATTGGCAACATCGGCAAGGATCTTTCTTTCTTTTTTTTTTTTTTTTTTTTCCAAGCTGCCTTGATCTGCAGCTTGATTACATGACGGATTCCACAAAAAAGACACCACATATGTTAAATGGTAAGAAATTTAATATAAATATTACCTACATAATTTTTCCGGTGACATTTGGAAATAAATTTCTTAAATTACAACATTATATTTGTACAAATAATGAATTAAGATTGACAGCGGCTTTGTGCTGTAAAGCGTTTCACAGGCTTTGCGTTCTGGAGATTTTTTCAGTGCTGCCATCTGTTGTGGGTCCCGAGAGGAGATGATGATGGGGAAGTTGCATGTTCATTTATTCAAGGTCAGCACTGAAACATCAAAGTAAAGGATTGAACCAGACACCCGGGAACAGTAGACGAGTCCTATAACACCGAGCAAAAGGTTCGTTGGTAGTTGTTCATTGCTAGAAACTCATTTTGCGAAATACCGCCACCACAGATGTTTAGCTTTGAAAGACCTAAACGAAAACTTGACCTCTGAAATTCTGACAATTTGATAGTTATTAATACTCATGACAAAAAGTTAAGCATTCTAAAAAAAAATGATACTTTTATGTTAGCCGAACGCAAATCTCGCCAATATCAGCTTTTATTTTGTTGCTTGTTACTTTCTTCTATCTTTACAAGAAGAAAGTATTGGATTCATGAAATTTTTCGACTTCCGGTTTTAGACAGATTTTTACATTTTAGAAAGTCCTGAACACGATTTGAATGTTTTTAGAAAATGTCTGTCTGTCTGTCTGTATGTATGTATGTGACAAAAATTTTGTGGGCGTTCTATCTCAAGAACTAATGCATGAAATTTAATAAAACTTTATATTCAGTTAGTCCCTGATATAAATTGGTGCTGATTAGTTTTTGGTGAAAATCGCCAAACATGTGGCGCTGCTATGCTGTATTTTTCGCGATTTCCGCAATAGCTCTATCTCAAGAACTAATGCACTTATTTTCATCAAACTTCAGATTCAGTTAGACCTTGACATAGATAGAAGCTGATTACGTTTTGGGGTAGCTATCCCAGCAGGTGGCACTGCTATACCACTTTTTTCATTATTTTTATGATAGCAATATCTCAAGAACTAAGGCACGGAATTTCATGAAACTTCAGACTCTGTTAGACCTTGACATAAATAGATGCTGCTTACATTTTAGTGTAAATAGTCCAACAGGTGGCGCTGCTATACTTGTTTTTTCATTATTATCACGACAACTATATCTCAATAACTAATGCACGAATTTTCATCAAACTTTAGATTCAGTTAGACGTTGACATAAGTTGTTGTTGATTAGGTTTTGGTCTAAATCTCCCAACAGGTGGCGCTGCTATGCTGCATTTTGCAGGATTTACACGATTTTAGTGATAGTCATATCTCAAGAACTAATGCACGGAATTTAATAAAACTTTAGATTCAGTTAGGCTTTGATATAAATTACGCTGATTCTTTTTAGTGTATGCGAAACCTGTGTGAGATAGAAGAAAGTTTTGGGATTGGCACATCCGACTAGTGTAAATTCGAAACAATGCATGTTGAAATAAAATGTTTTAGTTTTTGGTATTATTACTTTTTTTTTTATAGTAATTGAAATGAGTTTTGAACAAGATTAGATTACTTTTGGAAAATGTCTGTCTGTATGTGACACAAATTTTGTGGGCGCTCTATCTGAAGAACTAATGCACGGAATTTCATTAAACTTCATATTCTGTTAGAACATTGATGTAAATTGGGGCTGATTAGGTTTGGGTGTATATCGCCCAACAGGCGGCGCTGTTAGGTTGTGTTTTTTACGATTTCCGTGAGAGCTATATCTCGGCATATATGGTATGGGATTTCATCAAATTTAATATGTAGGATGTTTATTTAAAATTATATTGATTCAATTTTGGATTCGTTTATTGAGCAACATGGGGCGCTGCTATGCTATTTTTGCGCTGAATATTATAGCTGTTGGGTAGAAATTGGAAAAGCGCCAAAATTTATGTTTGAACGTAAGGCACTATACTTCTTAATTCTTGGTGTTTAAGAGGATTGTTTAAATTAATATATTAGAACAATGTAGATTGTAGGGGGGGGGGTGATAGATCAAAAAGATAAAAAATCAATGAAAACGAGCCTGACCCGACTCGTTTCTTAAGAAAAATGCCAACATTTTATTGTCAACATTATCTTTCAATTAAAATTATTTTAAAATAACAATACATAACATATTTATACGAAAATATTAAAGAAGCGCATTTTTCAGGTTATATACTAGCAAGGCATTCAATGGGGGATTTACAACATTAATAATTATTTTTAGACAAGTATATTCAAATGAAGAATCAGTTTAAAAAATAATAATAAATAAATAAATAATAACAACAACAGCAATATAGTTTAGAGGAAAAAAATTGTTAAAAAACCATAGTTTGGAAGCTCTATAAAGAAAAAATCCTTATACTTTTTGTGGGAATTATACTTTTTTTTTTCTACGATTACCCTTTGTATCACAGGTTAAGTACATTCAAATGAAGAATCAGTAAAAATAAATAAATAAATAATAACAACAATGGCAATATAGGTTAGGGGAGGGTTAAAAAAAAAAACCTTAATTTGGAATCTCTATAAAGAAAAAATCCTTATACTTTTTGTGGGGATTATACTTTTTTTTTTTTTTTTTTTTTTTTCCCACGATTGCCCTTTGTATTACAGGTTAAGTACATTCAATTGAAGAATCAGTAAAAAAAAAAAATAATAATAAATAAATAAATAATAACAACAACAGCAATATAGGTTAGGAGGAAAATGGTTTAAAGAAAAAACACATAATTTGGAAGCTTTATAAAGAAAAAATTCCTATACTTTTTGTGGAGGTTATACTTTTTTTTTTTTTTTTCACGATTGCCCTTTGTATCACAGGTTTACGATATCATATCGTAATAGCAACTACGGCAAGTTCACCAAAAAGACAAACTCAAATCTAACACTAATTAGTCAGTTCATTTGTTTCGTAATACGTTGGTGAAATCAGCTCAAATTCTATCAAACAGGTTTCAGAATAGGAAACTCGGTGGAAATTCTTTCAAATCCAAAATAAAAAAAAAAACTATAAAGAATGGTTTTTTGAACGAAGTTTTTTCTTTCTAAACCACTATTTTTTAATGAAATAAAGCTACCTTATTTCCGCATTCTGCTTCAATTTCAGGGCATAGGTGATTGTGATATACTTTGTGATATACTTGTAATTTTTTTCTCAGTTATTTTACGACATATCAGTATTAACGTTATCATAGTTTCGATATTTTTTTAGAATGAAACAGGAATATAATTCAAAAATTCATTTAAAAAAATTAACAAATTGCCGTATCGGAGTGCAGCTTGCATCATTTGTTTTTTATGGCAAAAATAAAAATATATATTCTTTGAACTATTTTTTTTACAAAAATTTCGACCATTTTCCAACTCTTGTAGTGCAAACCGCACTAGGATAAGACAATTTATTAATTTTTTGTGAATTTCTGAAATGTATACGGACTTATAAAACTCGCTGTGCTTTTTTTTTTTTTAACACAAAAAATCTATGATTTTAGACAAATTTTATCATGCAAATTGCACTAGAATAGGACAATTTATGTTTTTTTTTCTGATTTTTTGAAATGTGAACTTATTTACAGGGTGTGCTGTAAATACGAATACCGTATTTACGCGTGTTTAATACGTATTCTGTTTTTGACAGGGAAGATTTTTAAAAAGTTATGCCTCGCGTGCAAGACGCAACAAATTAATTTAGAAAATCCGAAATTTTAAAAATAAAAATTCCGTAGAAATATCCTGACTTTAAAAAAAAAAAAAAAAAAAAAAAAAAAAAAATCTATAACTTAATTCACAGTATTTACTCACGTATATTACGTCTCTTCTTTTGTTAACTCATGACAGCTGTTAGCGGTTTCACAGACCATTGTTTTTTTAACACTTTCCAACCTAGTTGAAAAGTGTTTATGACTTCGGTTTGTCTGGCCGTATGGCCGTCTGCCGTCTGTCCGTCTGTCCGTGCTCTAAGTCCCGTAAATATGCTCGGATTGCTCTGCAATTTTTATATGTTATAGTCGTTATCTGTAGCATGTTCCCTATTTCAACGGAAGTGTGTAGCACTTATAGTTTTTTTACAGGGACACTCAAAAGAATTCCGTTACATTGCGGTCTATGGGGAAAAATCATTGACGGTTTATTTAAATAATGTTTCCCTATTTTAAACGCATTGAAATTTATATATATCACTAAGGTGCATTAGAAGAAGCTTAATATGGAATAGGGTGTGCATAGCACTTATAGTTACTTTACAGGGACAGTCAAAAGAATTCCGTTACATTACGTCTATGGAGAAAAATCGTCTGCGGTTTATTTAAATAATGTTTCCCTATTTTAAACGCATTGAAATTTATATATATCACTAAGGTGTATTTCAAGAGGCTTACTACAGAATAGTGTGTGTACAGCAGTCATCGTTCATTTACAGGGACACACAAAAGAATTATCTACTGTAAGTTAACAATAATTCCTGGAAGTGAGTTTTAAGTTACTGATCGCGATTTTAATTTTAACTCGCTTTTTGTCTATTATGTGGTGTGTATAAATTCTGTATATCGTATACAGGGAAGCACAAAAGTTCGCGAACACATTTCCGTATTATTTAACTCCAGACGGAGAATTTTAAAATTTTGCTACGCGTTTCCTAACTGAACTAAAATTTAACATCCTATGTAGTATATATACAAATCTATAGATCCTATACAGGGCTGAATAAAAGTATTCGGATTACTTAGATGTTATCTTTTAGCTTATTAAACGGTATGATTTGTAAAATTATTTTGGAAGCGTTGGAAAGTGTTACATAATCTATGCTTGACGCATGATTTTTCGTTCTTGTTTAATTTTCAAAGTTTAACTTGTAATTTTCAGCTTCACTATAGATACTAGGGAAATTATATTTTGTTTGGAGTGTCCTAGTACTATCGCTAAAAACTTCAGACTATGTAAATTTTAACAGTGCCGGAACTACAGCGCCTAGAATAGTGTGGAAACCGGCTACAAAATAGTACTAAAAAATTGAATCCGATAAATGTACAACGATGCTGAACCATAAGAGATCGATCGCTGCGACATCTGCTAGGTCTTTTATAAGAATCGAATTGTCTCTGCTGGTGGTAAGTGTTTTAAATACTTAAATTATTAAAAAAATAATAAAAAAGAATCCTGAAAGGCGTTCAATAGTGGCCCATTTACTCCATATTATGTTCATGTACCCTTACTCTGATGTATACACCAGATAAAAGAGATTGGTTATCAACAAGGCAACACTAGATACCAGGCTTGCTCATTCACTCTCATAACGTCACAAATGGTGGCTGACCGCGACTAGAGCTCCTATAATAGGAGCCTTATAGGAGCCTTAACCGTGACCAGCGATTGGTACAAAGCGACGCGCCCATCGTTTTGAGCCAATCGCTGTATGTCTTTCGTCGCGGCCAGCCAACTTTTGTGACGTCATGATAATGAATGAGCAAGCCCGGTATCTAGTGTAGCCCTGTTATCAACTTATACCTGTTCGAAACTGATAAGATATTTACTAAATTTTTGCAATACAACGTTTACGTTGAAAAGAGTTAGCAGATGTCGCTGCGATCGCCCTATTATCGATTATCGTACAGCATCGTTGCACATTTATTGGCTACAATGTTAGCACTTTTTAAAGCATTACTGAGATAGCCGGTTTCCACACTATGTATTCTAGGCGCTGTACCGGAACTAAAGGAGGAGCAGAGGAGACATGTGCTCCAGCAGGGCTATCTCAATATACCGGGCTTTGACAGCACTCCACTCTGGGGAAAGTCACGTGATCAAAGGAGGGTAAGCAAGAGCGACTTGAAATATTCACCCCGCTCCGATTTTCTGAGTTGAAATTTGGCTTGTGTTGTGTTATTGCTACGGTGTGAGCACGTGCTGCGTTTGTTTTTTCGTTCGATGCAATTTTTTGTATAAATTGAATTTAAAAAATTGCTTAGCATATTTAAAGACTCAAGCATTTTTGTTGATAAAGTTACATAAAAGATGGAACAGTTACAGAATATCAAATCTACAAAAACAACTTTTCAAAAGTAAAAAAAGCCAAGCGTAAAAAAAAAAGGTTGTGGCTAAAAAATTGTGTGATGTCAAATTTCCAAGCTATTATATTGCTTATTTAACTTTTTTCCATTAAATAAGTTATCATATATATAAGTCGAGTGCCTACGTATATGTTAATAGAAATCGTTTTCTCCTGTACTAAATACATCCTAACGAGTTTCTGAAAATTCAATTTTTTTCAAATTATGCATGATGGGCTTGGCGGCCATCTTTGCTTATTATTCACAAAATTCTAACCAACCAAATCCGTAGTTAAAATCCGAAGTTCAAAATTGTTATTTAAGCAAATATTTAAGAGTTTCATTTATAGACTTGTATGCTCTGAAAATTGTGTCTTAAGATAATGATGACTTATATTAAAGATTCATCTTATGATTTATTTTTTAGAGTAATTATTAATTTCAAACTAGTAAAAATCAATTTATCAAAATATCAGTCTTATCTAATTTATCTGTCCGTAGTTAGAATCTGAAGTTCGAAATTTTTATAAACATATTACATTGCAAACATATTACGCTTTTACTTTAGAAATTTGGGTGCTTAGAAATATGGAAAGATTGCCGCCAAGCCCATCATGCATAATTTGAAAAAAATTGAATTTTCAGAAACTCGTTAGGATGTATTTAGTACAGGAGAAAACGATTTCTATTAACATATACGTAGGCTCTCGACTTATATATATGATAACTTATTTAATGGAAAAAAGTTAAATAAGCAATATAATAGCTTGGAAATTTGATATCACACAATTTTTTAGCCACAACCTTTTTTTTTTACGCTTGGCTTTTTTTACTTTTGAAAAGTTGTTTTTGTAGATATCATTTCTTTTTTTTTTAAATATATTGAACATAAATTAAATAATCTAAACATGAGAAATAATTTAAAATTACATTTTACTTTCAGTCATTGTTTAAAGGGTTAACTAGAAATACCAGTAGATTTTTCAATTAAACTAATTACACTCTTAAAAACAACATACTAAATGTGGCTTATTATAATACTTGTTATCCTCCGTTAAAAAATATCACTGACTAATCCATTAAATGAATAAAAATGGAATAGCGTGTCAGAGCTGCATTTGAAATCAAACGTGATATCGCGCTCTTTTATTATTAGCACTAGCTGGCTTCGCCCGCTAGCGGGCCCCTAATTTACACCGGGGCCTCAAATCTTGTAAAACCTCGAATAAGATAAACCACGAACCTCCGACCTGGTTCCCCGCTGCCTTCGGCACCGGATAATCCCTTAATTTGCACATCGAATTGTATAAACCTCTAAACAAACGAACTTCCGACACGGTTCCCCGCTGCCTTCGGCACCGTATAGCAGTCGTGGAGCGCACGCTCAAGTTCTATCTTCCACCACCAGGTAGCGCAATCTGTTTTATATGAACCTCGGGCACTGAAATCGTTAAGGCTATAGATGTCGAGTCGAATGAGCTATACACCGTCGTGATCTAGCCCATAGAACCAGAGATAGGAAAGTGCCCCCTGGTGGTGAAAAAAGAACTAAAATCGGAAAGCTCTATAGATGTCGAGTCGAATGAGCCATACCCTGTCGTGATCCGATCCATAGAAACAGAGATAGGAAAGCGCCCACAGGTGGTGAAAGCTAGTCGCGTTTGGGGGGCAAATTGGGGGGATGAACACCGGAGATGCATAATAAGATTAGGCGGTCACAGACTTTTCCAACGATGTATCACATGAGGGATATGTGCAAAATTCAGAAAATACCCCCCCCCCCCTGCATAATTTGATTAAGCGTTCACAGACCTTTCCAACGATATATCACATGAGAGGTGTCGGTAAAATTTAGAAAAGTGCCCCCTTTGGGGGGGGGGGGTGAAAGTGGGAGGATGGACCCCGAAGATGCATAATATGAATAAGCGGTCACAGGCCTTTCGAACAATATATCACATGAGAAGTGTCGCAAAATGTGGGGGTTTCACCTGTGGTGCATAACATGAGTAAGTGGTCACAGCCCTTTGTAACGATATCTGACATGACGGATATCGTTAAAATTTAGAAAAGTGTCCCCCCCCCCTTGTGTAGGCAAAACGCGCTCCGCCCCTCCCTATAATTTTTGACGCAGCTTTATTTTTAAAATTTATGTTATGTGTTATAAAATATCGTAAAGTTTCAAACAGATAGCCTTATTATACTTCCAAATTTTGTTCACGCCCCTCCCTGAACTGTGCTGCGCCATTCTTTTTTATAAATTTTTTAACATGTGTTATAAACTATCTTAAAGTTTAAAACAGATAGCATTGGAATTTAATATATTTTCTGAAATTACTATTATATGTAGAATAATATAGAAATAAACCCTCCTTTAGATTGTAATTAAGATATATGAACAATTTTTATAATTTCTGAAAGCTGATTTTTATTTGTTTATTTATTTATTTATCTATTTATTTATTTTTTGTTTATTTATTTATTTATTTATTTTGCATTGCCCTGTGCATGTTTGGAATTTCTTAGCAATTTCTTAGATTTACATTATTTTATTCAATTAAACATTGTACTGTTACAATAAATTTAAATGGAAACTTCACTTCTAAAACAAAAATAATTTAACAACTGAATTTCATTAATTTATAGAAAAATGATGTAAAAGGTATTCCTGCGAACGAAATGCCTGTCGTTTACTGTGTTTGCTTTGTTATTTTTTCTTTTTTTTAAATAAATGAATCACTTTTAATTAATTTTAAAAATTTTGTTTACGTTTGGAAAGAAATTTTAAATGCCGATAACTCTTAATGTATACATTTTAGAAGGTACACCTTCCCTCAAAAACTAATTTATTTTTAAAGATCTTTCTAAAAACGTAAATTATATATTTAAAATATTTTTTAAAGCATAAACACTACGTCTGATTACTTTATTTTACAATATTATAAGAACACGCATTTTATCAGACAATTAAATGCACTAAACAAACACGAGTGAAAAATTGACATGGGACAGGACTCGAACCTGGGACCTTACGCACAGCGTGCCGACGCTCTGCGACCGAGCTACCCAGATCGATAGGCTTGACGGGAATTTCTCATACTTATTCTTGTTGGAAACAGTCATCTGCTACAGTTTGCAGTCATATTTAATTGTTTGATAAAATGTGTGTTCTTATAATTATGAAGTTTTATTTTTAAAAAAAATCTTCAGAAGAAAATGGCTGACTTGCAGATAAAATTTGATGTTGTTATAACTTGTAACTGATTTGTGCTATTATAATACAGATGGTACATGGTCGTTGGCATGTTTTATCTCTGTTTTGGCATAATTTTTTAATCGCCATGTTAATTAACAGTTTTTTGCTAATTAAGGATAGAAAATAATATTTTTTTACACTGGATTTTATAAAAGCACATAGATTACGTAATTACTTGTCCAAAAATGTAATCCTTTTTTTATTCTCCCGAATATTAAGGTCTGTAGGTTGTTTGAAAAAAAAAGTTTGACGAAGAAAAAAGTGATCATTTTAAGTAACTAGACGTTTTTTTTTAAATCTATATCTCTGTTTATAAATCACTTATGAGGATGAGTTTGGTCTTAAATTGAAGAAATTCTTCATTAGATTCTTCTAGTTTTCGTTTTTTTTCTGCGACGCTTGGTTTATTTGATATCTGATATTTTAATCTGGCATGTTTTGTCGATTTAACATTGCGAAGTTGATTTCTGTAAGTGAGTAGTAGCGGTCTAGTTCAGTTCTTGGCGTTGTTTGTGTGGCGTTTTTTTTTTTAAGCTTGGCTTGGCAGAGCGACCGCCCTGCTTGATTATATATATAGAATAATATAGAAATAAACCCTCCTTTATCTTGTAATTAAGATATACGAACAATTTTTAGAATTTCTGAAAGCTGATTTTTATTTATTTATTTACCTATTTATTTATTTTTTGTTTATTTATTTATTAATTTTTATTAATTTTTATTATTATTATTTTTTTTTTTTTTTTTTTTTTTTTGCGTTGTCCTGTGCATGTTTAGAATTTGTTAGCAATTTCTTAGATTTACAATATTTTATTCAATTAAACATTGTACTGTTACAATAAATTTAAATGGAAACTTCACTTCTAAAACAAAAATAATTTAACAACTGGATTTCGTTAATTTATAGGAAAATGACGTGAAAGGTATTCCTGCGAAACGTTTGGAAAGAAATTTTAAATGCCGATAAGTCTTAATGTATACATTTTAGAAGGTACATCTTCCCTCAAAATCTAATTTATTTTTAAAGATCTTTCTAAAAACGCAAATTATATATTTAAATTATTTTTTAAAGCATAAACACTACGTCTGATTACTTTATTTTACAATATTATAAGAACACGTATTTTATCAGACAATTAAGTATACTAAACAAACATGAGTGAAAAGTTGACCTGGGGCAGGACTCGAACCTGGGACCTTGTGCATGCCGTGCTGACGCGCTGCGACTGAACCACCCAGACCGATATCTTTGAGCGGCAATTTCTCATACTTATTCATGTTGAAAGCTGTCATCTGCCGCAGTTTGCAGTCATATTTAATTGTCTGATAAAATATGTGATCTTATAATTATGAAGTTTTATTTAAAAAATATATCTTCAGAAGAAAATGGCTGACTTGCAGATGAAATTTGATGTGGTTATATTATAACCTGTAACTGATTTGTGCTATTTTAATACAGATGGTACATGGTCGTTGGCGGGTTTTATCTCTGTTTTGGCATAATTTTTTAATCGCCAAGTTAATTAACTGTTTTTTGCTAATTAAGGATAGAAAATAATTTTTTTTACACTGAATTTTATAAAAGCACATAGATTACGTAATTACTTGTCCAAAAATGTAATCCTTTTTTTATTCTCCCGAATATTAAGGTCTGTAGGTTGTTTGAAAAAAAAAGTTTGACGAAGAAAAAAGTGATCATTTTAAGTAACTAGACGTTTTTTTTTAAATCTATATCTCTGTTTATAAATCACTTATGAGGATGAGTTTGGTCTTAAATTGAAGAAATTCTTCATTAGATTCTTCTAGTTTTCGTTTTTTTTCTGCGACGCTTGGTTTATTTAATATCTGATATTTTAATCTGGCATGTTTTGTCGATTTAACATTGCGAAGTTGATTTCTGTAAGTGAGCAGTAGCGGTCTAGTTCAGTTCTTGGCGTTGTTTGTGTGGCGTTTTTTTTTTAAGCTTGGCTTGGCAGAGCGACCGCCCTGCTTGATTATATATATAGAATAATATAGAAATAAACCCTCCTTTATCTTGTAATTAAGATATACGAACAATTTTTAGAATTTCTGAAAGCTGATTTTTATTTATTTATTTACCTATTTATTTATTTTTTGTTTATTTATTTATTAATTTTTATTAATTTTTATTATTATTTTTTTTTTTTTTTTTTTGCGTTGTCCTGCGCATGTTTAGAATTTGTTAGCAATTTCTTAGATTTACAATATTTTATTCAATTAAACATTGTACTGTTACAATAAATTTAAATGGAAACTTCACTTCTAAAACAAAAATAATTTAACAACTGGATTTCGTTAATTTATAGGAAAATGACGTGAAAGGTATTCCTGCGAAACGTTTGGAAAGAAATTTTAAATGCCGATAAGTCTTAATGTATACATTTTAGAAGGTACATCTTCCCTCAAAATCTAATTTATTTTTAAAGATCTTTCTAAAAACGCAAATTATATATTTAAATTATTTTTTAAAGCATAAACACTACGTCTGATTACTTTATTTTACAATATTATAAGAACACGTATTTTATCAGACAATTAAGTATACTAAACAAACATGAGTGAAAAGTTGACCTGGGGCAGGACTCGAACCTGGGACCTTGTGCATGCCGTGCTGACGCGCTGCGACTGAACCACCCAGACCGATATCTTTGAGCGGCAATTTCTCATACTTATTCATGTTGAAAGCTGTCATCTGCCGCAGTTTGCAGTCATATTTAATTGTCTGATAAAATATGTGATCTTATAATTATGAAGTTTTATTTAAAAAATATATCTTCAGAAGAAAATGGCTGACTTGCAGATGAAATTTGATGTGGTTATATTATAACCTGTAACTGATTTGTGCTATTTTAATACAGATGGTACATGGTCGTTGGCGGGTTTTATCTCTGTTTTGGCATAATTTTTTAATCGCCAAGTTAATTAACTGTTTTTTGCTAATTAAGGATAGAAAATAATTTTTTTTACACTGAATTTTATAAAAGCACATAGATTACGTAATTACTTGTCCAAAAATGCAATCCTTTTTTTATTCTGCCCAATATTAAGGCCTGTAGCTTGTTTGAAAAAAAAAAGTTTGACGAAGAAAATAGTGATCTACAAAAACAACTTTTCAAAAGTAACAAAAAAAGCCAAGCGTAAAAAAAAAAGTTGTGGCTAAAAAATGGTGTGATATCAAATTTCCAAGCTATTATATTACTTTTTTAACTTTTTTCCATTAAATAAGTTATCATATATATAAGTCGAGTGCCTACGTATATGTTAATAGAAATCGTTTTCTCCTGTACTAAATACATCCTAACGAGTTTCTGAAAATTCAATTTTTTTCAAATTATGCATGATGGGCTTGGCGGCCATCTTTGCATATTATTTACAAAATTCTAAGCATCCAAATCCGTAGTTAAAATCCGAAGTTCAAAATTGTTATTTAAGCAAATATTTTAAGCGTTTCATTTATAGATTTGTATGATCTGAAAATTGTGTCTTAAGATAATGATGACTTATCTTAAAGATTCATCTTATGATTTATTTTTTACAGTAATTAATAATTTCAAACTAGTAAAAATCAATTTCTCAAAATATCAGTCTTATCTAATTTATCTGTCCGTAGTTAAAATCTAAAGTTCGAAATTGTTATAAACATATTACATTGCAAACATATTATGCTTTTACTTTAGAAATTTGGGTGCTTAGAAATATGAAAAGATGGCCGCCAAGCCCATCATGCATCATTTGAAAAAAATTGAATTTTCAGAAACTCGTTAGGATGTATTTAGTACAGGAGAAAACGATTTCTATTAACATATACGCAGGCACTCGACTTATATATATGATAACTTATTTAATGGAAAAAAGTTAAAAAAGTAATATAATAGCTTAGAAATTTGATATCACACCATTTTTTAGCCACAACTTTTTTTTTTACGCTTGGCTTTTTTTGTTACTTTTGAAAAGTTGTTTTTGTAGATATCATTTCTTTTTTTTTAAAACAGAATAAACATAATTTAAATAATCTAAACATGAGAAATAATTTAAAATTACATTTTACTTTCAGTCATTGTTTAAAAGGTTAACTAGAAATACCAGTAGATTTTTAAATTAAACTAATAACAACATACTGAATGTGGCTTGTTATAATACTTGTTATCCCCCGTTAAAAAATATCACTGACTTATCGATGAAATGAATAAAAATGCAATACGTACATAGCGTGTCAGCGCTGCATTTGAAATCAAACGTGATATCACGCTCTTTTATTATTAGCACTAGCTGGCTTCGCCCGCTAGCGGACCCCTAATTTATATCGGGGCCTCGAATCTTGTAAAACCTCGAATAAGATAAACCTCAAACCGAACGAACCTCCGACCTGGTTCTCCGCTGCCTTCGGCACCGGATAATCCCTTAATTTGCACATCGAATTGTATAAACCTCTAACCAAACTAACTTCCGACACGGGTCCCCGCTGCCTTCGGCACCGTATAGCAGTTGTGCTGCGCACGCTCAAGTTCCATCTTCCACCACCAGGTAGCGCAATCTGTTCTGTATGAACCTCGGGCACTGAAATCGTTAAGGCTATAGATGTCGAGTCGAATGAGCTATACCCCGTCGTGATCTTGCCCATAGAACCAGAGATAGAAAAGTGCCCCCTGGTGGTGAAAAAACGAACTAAAATCGGAATGCTCTATTGATGTCGAGTCGAATGAGCCATACCCCGTCGTAATCCGACTCGTAGGAACAGATATAGGAAAGCGTCCCCTGGTGGTGAAAGCTAATCGCGCTTGGGGGGCAAAAGGGGGGATGAACACCGGAGATGCATAATAGGATTAAGTGGTCACAGACCTTTCCAACGATGTATCACATGAGGGATATGTGCAAAATTTAGAAAATACCCCCCCCCCCCCCCCACCCTGCATATTATGATTAAGTGTTCACAGACTTTTCCAACGATATATCACATGAGAGGTGTCGGCAAAATTTAGAAAAGTGCCTCCTTTGGGTGGGAGGGCTGAAAGTGGGAGGATGGACCCCGAAGATACATAATATGAATAGCGGAACAATTTTTAGAATTTCTGAAAGCTGATTTTTATTTATTTATTTATTTATTTATTTATCTATTTTTTATTTTTTGTTTATCATTATTTTATTTTTTTTTTGCGTTGCCCTGTGCATGTTTGGAATTTCTTAGCAATTTCTTAGATTTACCTTATTTTATTCAATTAAACATTGTACTGTTACAATAAATTTAAATGGAAACTTCACTTCTAAAACAAAAATAATTTAACAACTGGATTTCATTAATTTATAGGAAAACTAGCAAGCTACGTCCGCTGAACTGGTCGGTTTCTACAAATGAACCCTGAATCAAACGAAATATATCGTTTAATTTGACCTTGTATTTCAAAGCAATCTCTATATTTACGTGGAATATCCTTCCACATTACTGAAAAATGACGCGATTGCGCTATTATATTTTCTAATGTGCAGTCAAAATTTTAGCTGTTAAGGACCAACTCTTTTATTTGGTCATTTACAGTTAGGGTTTGCTAAAGAATGATAAAACTATATGCAATATACTAAAACCATCACTAAAAATTATCGAAATAACAATGCAAACAAATTAACTAACAAAATCCATTCAGAAGAAGTTTTTATAAAGGCTAATCTTTGATAATCTGATTATTGAACTTTTCCACATAATTCTAAAACAACAAAACGATATAAAATATACTAAAACAATCCTTACAAATTATCTACTTAACAATGCAAGTCGCAAAAAATACGCCCAGTAAAAACTATCAAAAAGGCTAATATTTCGGAATCGGGTTCACTTGACTATATAACCTTCACACATAACTGTTGGACTAAGCAACGTAGGACAATACCCAACAAATACGTCATATGTGGCCGCTTGCTGTGAACATTATGGCCAAATATTTTTGCGGCAATTTGTATCCAGCCACCATTGTATATTAACTGATGCGCCGCTACATCCGGTAGCAGTCGACTAACGGATAACGGGCGAGCGCAGAGAAAACTACTGCATTTTCCGCGCTCAGTAGCCACTAAAGTTAAACTTTAGGCCAGCATGTAAAAGCCTGTCATCACCTAGAAAACAGAAGGCCAGTGTCGTCTACTTGATATAATGTTGATAATAAGACAGAGAGAAATCTTTTTTCCTCACTTTTTCAGCATAATTTTCGTTATTTAAAATTTGTTTTTCTATGAAAGCATATTAAGTAAGATGCGAGTAAGTTAAGTTTCCAGCCAGCGTATAAAAGTCCTTCATAATCTAGAAAATAGAAGGCCAGTGCTAAGTAGTTGATATTTTGATTATAGGAGATAAAAAAAATATTTTTTCAAAATAATTTTCACTGTTTAAAGAACATTGTTTAATTAGATGAACGTATTAAAATAATAATAATAATAATAATAATAATAATAATAATAATTTCGATTTTATGCACTAAAATATATATTTAAAAAATTTTCTTTCTCTTTGCTTTTACCTATTTTTGTAAATTACAAATAAAATTAACTTGTTTGCAAAGTATTTCTCAGGCGGTTCCCAATTTCCTACTCAACAAACGCGAAACTTCCTGACACTCTTCTGATTCATTTTGAAACGTGAAGTCATAAAATTGACAGGGGTCACTGTTGAAGTGATTTGGAATCAAATGGCGTTTTTCATTTTTGATAAATAATTTATTGCGTTATAAGCGATTTTTGTAACGTGACCGCAGATTTTTCTCTTTTCCCACACTGTCGCGCCAGAAATTTGGTTCAAAACGTCACATTTGACAATATTTTCTGAAAGATCTTTCGTCATTACTAAAAAATCGAAAACTCTGTTCGATTACATAGCTTCTGAATAAGAACACCTGCCAATTTCAGGCATTTTCGAACAAAACTGAATTCAGAAATGTGTCAGAAACTAGCTGATTTCGATTTGAGAACAGCCTTAATACATTGAATTTTCTTATGAACACACTGGAATAAAAATGAATATCCTTAAAATTTTAAACAAATTCAGACCTAAACAATATACTACTAATATATAATTCACTTTTTACAATTCGGTGTTGCAACTAATTTTTAATATCGTATGAAATTTGTTTAAAAAAGTATTTTTTTTTTTCCAGATGATCAAAATTAAATAATATTTTAAAGAAAAATTATGTATATAATTGAAAGCAAGACAAAAAGACAAAGTGATTTATTTTATAAGGCATATGCCGCTTTATAAAATACATTAAAATATTTTGTCCCTCCCGCCCCCCCCCCCCCCCTCTTCTTCAAAAAGGCTTCCATGTATTAGTAAATTAGAGTTTCGGTTGAAGGACGCATTGGAAGAGACGCGGGGGATCAAGGTCAAGATAGGGGAGACTGAAAATTCTCGGAAGACACACGCCCGAGGCTCAAATCTGGCTTTTTTTGACTAGTCATTCTCATTTAGTTAGAGAGAGCGCTTAAGAGATGTTGCCTGTTTATATCTTGTATGAGAGAAGCGAACCAGTAATTTCTTAAACATTGGTAAGGTTTTATCAGTTTGTCTATTCATTAAATATATATGTTGTGATAATCTTTTTTGCATCATTTGATTCACGATAGAATTATTTTTTATAAAACCGCACGAAATTTCTAACGTGCTTTTCTTTTCAAAATGTAGAATGATATTTATTTTACAATTGCTTATTTCATGAGATTCACTGATACTGTACTTTATTGCTTAAGGACGTTCTCAAACCCTGACCCATTTCTCAATTAATTTTTGTTTAGAAACACATAAAACGTGCAGGTGTTGTTATTCAGAAACTATGTAATTGAAAGACGTTTTTCATTTTTTGTTAAAGGCAGAAGATATTTCGTAAAATACTGTCAAAGTCGGCATTTTGAACCGAATTCCCAAAGCGGCTGCTTGAGAAAGGGAATAAAATTGTCGTCAAAAATACTTATAATTCGATAAGCATTTTATTTATCAGAAAATGGAAAACTCATTTCGATTTCAAATCACTTCAATAGTCAGGCATTTCAATTTTATTCCTTTACGTTTTAAGATGTTTCAGAAAGTTCCGTGTTGTCGAGCAGGCAATTTGAGAACCACCTTAAAATAGAAAATATTGAGATTTAATTTTCTGTCAATTTTTTTTCTTTAACGCTTTTTAAATCTATTAAATAATATTTTCCGATAATGTTTATGATTTAAAAATAATCTATAATAATAAACTATAAAAATAATCTATAAAAATAAACTATAATAATAAACTACAATATATAATAAACTGTAATTTATTTAAAATAATTATTTTAGCATTATATAATAATTTTTAAAGAAGTTTGTTCTTCTCTTTTTCTGAGGAAAATAATTGTTCTCAAAGAAAGTTGTAAATTTTAATACAATTTAGAAAACTAGAATAAGAAAAAAACATTAAAAATTTCATGACAATTTCAAATTACTGAATTTTCATGTGAAAATATTAGAATATTATTATTATTATTTTAATATTTGGCTATTAAACTTTAAAAGATAATAATCATAAAAAACTGGTCATTCATGGACTATATAAAATAAAAATGTATTGCAATTTTCTTTTATTTATTTATTTTATTTCTTAGGTGAAAATTAATATTCATAAAATTAAAATGATGCAAAAATGTTTTTTTTATTATCAATAATGATTTAATGAATAGACATCTTATACTGGTAGCATACTTAACAATAATTTATTTTAAAACTATTGTGAAAAAAAGAAAGAAAAAAACTAACATTAGACATACATACACATAAAAGATTATTTAAGCACCAATTCAAATTTTATTCTGTTAAAAAAATGCTTTTTAGAAAATTATTTAAATTATAAAGTGTTTTTGCGTGAAAGTAAGTGCTAATTAATAATCATTTAGGTTCACTTTTCAAGAAAACTATAAGTTCAAATTACCTTATTTTTTTTCTTTTGTTTTTTCAAAACAAAATACTTGACATAGTGAATTAATTAGTTTTTTTTAATCATGTACTTTTAAAATTTATATGAAATATGATTATTTAAAAATGGCATTGGATAAAAACTTTAAATATATATAATTGAAAAAATAAAATTAATTCACTATGTCAAACATTGTGTTTCTCAAATTTTTGACAAAAAAAATCAAGGTAATTGAATTTATAATTTTCTTGAAAAGTGTACATAAATGATTATTAGTACTTTATTGCACGCAAAAACACTTTATCATTTAAATAAACTCCTAAAAAATATTTTCTTTTATAGAATAAATTTTGATTTATGCCTAAATAATCTTTATTGGGCGACAATGGCTGGGTTTTGGCTAGCTTACATTTATAATACCCAAAAAAGGCATTTTTGTGGGCAGTTTTGGGCTGTTTTTAATTCTTGAAAACCACAAATGGCGTTGCTACGGCAAGTTTCTGGCTAGCTTTTATTCATTATGATTTTTAATGGCCTAGCTATGGCTAGTTTCCATTCATAATTGCCATTTAAAGTATAATTGTGGCCAGTTTTAGGCAATCTATCATTTATGATTAACCGTTAGTGGCCTAATTATGGGGATCTTATTGTATTTCTGGCCAATTCTGTTGCGGCCTCATTATGGCCAGCGTGACAGTTTTTTTAAGTTGCCATTACGGCCAATGATAGCGGCCCTCCATCTGACAGTTTGGGCCAAAGCTAACGTAGCCATCAGTGGCCCGAAAGTTCTGTGTTCGTTGGGTATATAGTACGTTAAAACCATTTCTGAAATAGCATCTAACTAACAATACAATTCTCATCAAAATCCGTTCAGTAGAACTTTTTTAGAAGGCTAATCTTTCATAATCGGAATCAAATATTGAAAAGGCTAATATTTGATTAAAAAAATGGTCACCCGATTTTCGAATTTCCCCCTATAATTCTAGAACTAAGCAACGTTATATAATAAAACGTTCCCTAGAAAATTATTTAACAGTATAGGTTCCATCGAAATACATTCGGCAAAATCTTTTAAAAAGGCTAATCTTTCATAATCGGATTGATCTGATTATAGAACTTCCCAGAATAATTATATAACTAAGCTACGTAGAACGATATGTTATACAATAAAACCTTCCCTTAAAAATTATCTTAGTTTAAGTTCTACGAAAATGCTTTCAGCAGAACTCGAGTTATAAGCAGCCGGAACGAAATTTCATATATGTAGAAGTAAATAGAAGTATATTGCCATTAATATAGTTTGCATTTGAATAAAAAAAGGTACTTTTCGGTTAGCCGGACGCCAGTGATATATGAACACACACACACACACACATATATATATATATATTCATACATATAAGTGTATATATATATATATATATGTATGTATATACATGTATTTGTGTAGATATATGTGTATATATGTGTGTGTATATATATACATGTATATATATATATATCACTGGCGCCCGGCTAACCAAAAAGTACAAAAAAAAAAAAATACTGCGAAAATGCAGTCGTACACTTAAAAAAAAACACCTTTTGGCCTAAAATCTCTCATCAAAACTGTTTTTCTTTTTTTTCTTTTCTTTCTTTAAAAAAAAAATAAAATTAGTAACAGTTTTTTCTTTTATTTTTCCAGATGTATAGCCATTTCAATTCTTTCTGCAACAAAAAAAGACACTTTTTGGCTTAAAATCAAATTGTTTGGGGTCAAAAGTAAAATCAAAATCGCCAAAAACAAGAGATAAATCGCCAAATTTGTTTCAATAGAAATCTTGCCCCTTGAATAATTTTTTAAGCATTATGAACATTTCTAATCACGTTTAAATTAAATATTTTCGTTTTATAATATTCTCTCATCAAAACTCTTTTTTTTCTTTCTTTCTTTCTTTTTTTTTTTTTTTTTAATAAAATTAGTAACAGTTTTTCTTTTATTTTTCGAGATGTATAGCCTTTTCATTTCTTTCTGCAACAGTAATGATCGCCAAAAAATTAGCAATGGTAACCTTTTCGGCCAAAATAACAGAACTTTCTATCATAATTCGATAGCTAATATATGTAGAACGTTGTGTTACATACTAAAACCTTCCCTGAAAAATTATCTCTCTAACAGTGCAAGTTCCATCAAATTCCATTCAGCAGATCTCGAGTTATAAAGGAACGGAACGAAATTTCCGTTTGTGTTTTATATATATGGCTAGCCTCGTATATATAGTAGATGACGTGAAAGGTATTCCTGCGAACGAAATGCCTATCCTTTACCGTGTTTTTTTATTTTTAGAAATAAATGAATCACATTTAATTCATTTCAAAATTTTTGTTTACGTTTGGAAAGAAATTTTAAATGGCGATAACTCTTAATGTATACATTTTAGAAGGTACATCTTCCCTCAAAAACTAATGTATTTTTAAAGATCTTTCTAAAAACGTAAATTATATATTTAAAATATTTTTAAAGCATAAACACTACGTCTGATTACTTTATTTTACAATATTTATAAGAACACGCATTTTATCAGACAATTAAATACACTAAACAAACATGAGTGAAAAATTGACCTGGGTCTGGACTCGAACCTGGGACCTTATGCGTACCATGCCGACGCTCTGCGACTGAGCTACCCAGATCCATATCCGTAACCGGCAATTTCTCATACTTATTCATGTTAGAAACAATCATCTGCAACAGTTTGCAGTCATATTTAATTATTTGATAAAATATGTGTTCTTATAATTGTGAAGTTTTATTTTTTAAAAAAATATCTTCAGAAGAAAATGGCTGACTTGCAGATGAAATTTGATGTGGTTATATTATAACCTGTAACTGATTTGTGCTATTTTAATGCAGATGGTACATGGTCGTTGGCGGGTTTTATCTCTGTTTTGGCATAATTTTTTAATCGCCAAGTTAATTAACAGTTTTTTGCTAATTAAGGATAGAAAATATTTTTTTTTTACACGGAATTTTATAAAAGCACATAGATTACGTAATTACTTGTCCAAAAATGCAATCCTTCTTTTATTCTGCCCAATATTAAGACCTGTAGCTTGTTTGAAAAAAAAAAAGTTTGACGAAGAAAATAGTGATCGTTTTAAGTAACTCGACGTTTTTAAAAAAAAGCTATATCTCTGTTTATAAATCACTTATAAAGATGAGTTTGGTCTTAAATTGAAGAAATTCTTCCTTAGATTCTTCTAGTTTTCGTTTTTTTTCTACGACGCTTGGTTTGTTTGATATCTGATATTTTAATCTGGCATGTTTTGTCGATTTAACATTGCGAAGTTGCTTCCCACATAGCACATAAGCTTAGAATAACGTTGTTTCAAGGGTTTTTAAGGTTGAATCAAGGTTATAACAAGGTTTTGAAAAGGGTTTGTGCTATCTGGGTTTCTGTATATAAGCATTAGCGGTCTTTATTCCAGTTCTTGGCGTTGTTTCTGTGGCGTTTTTTTTTTAAGCTTGGCTTGGCAGAGCGACCGCCCTGCTTGATCATTTTAAGTAACTCGACGTTTTAAAAAAAAAAAAAGCTATATCTCTGTTTATAAATCACTTATGAAGATGAGTTTGATCTTAAATTGAAGAAATTCTTCCTTAGATTCTTCTAGTTTTCGCTTTTTTTTTTCTACGACGCTTGGTTTGTTTGATATCCGATATTTTAATCTGGCATGTTTTGTCGATTTAACATTGCGAAGTTGCTTTCTGTATATAAGCATTAGCGGTCTTTATTCCAGTTCTTGGCGTTGTTTGTGTGGCGTTTTTTTTTTAAGCTTGGCTTGACAGAGCGACCGCCCTGCTTGATGAAGTATCTGAAATCATTTGAATCAAAATGTTTTCACGAAGCATGCAACAATTGAAAGAAAAAAATAGCTGGACAAACTAAGTGAAGATTTACTGGAATTTTTCTCGTGGTGGAAAAAAAGAATTCTATTTCGGATGTTGAAAAAGAATTGAAAAGAAAAAATAATTGGATTGACACCTTCTTTAAGAATAATTATGTGAATATTCCTTATTGCGATGAATGGGTGAATTATTTTTTATTTATGTGTGACAAATGTGTTAAAATTGTGAAATCGGTACAAATAGATATAAATTTACAAGTAAGCTGTCTTTACAGGTAAGCAAATAATTCATAATTTTGATGTATTTTTAACTAATATTACCTTGAATTGTTGTAGAAAATTATAAAATATTTTAACTAGTATTAAAAATTATAAAATTTTTGAATCCTATGAAAATAAAATAGATAATTATTCTAAGACTTAGAAACTGTTTTATATGAAAATTCTAATAGCGACATATTAGATCAACTGTGTATTACTTATACTTATATAATTCTAAATTACTTTGTTTGCCATCTTAAAGGCATTTAAAAAGAATATCTGCAAATTTAAAAGTTTCTCCAGGTGTTGCAACAATTAGAAATAAATCATTAAAAGAAAAATATATAATTTGAAACAAAATTTAAAAAATAGTCTCAACTTTTTATAAAGTATTTCCTATAAAGCCCACAAACTTGTGGGATTTACAAACAATTCAGAAAATCATGCGACTACTATACAGGCATTTATGTTTATTTATTATTTTTAAAATAATGAGATTATTTAATTTGATTATTTAAATAAAGAGATTATTATTTGTAATATCCCTTAATGCGTATGAAACATGTATGTGAATTTACATATTTTTTCTTTAAATGAAAATATACCGTATTTCATTTTCATCTATTTCAAAACAAAGATTTACAATTTTTTTAAAGCTCTTTTATACAATAAATGTATCTAGAATATACAATATCTTCTCATTGATTTCGGGGATTCTTTAAAATTCATGTGAAATTTTGTTTTATTATTAAAATCGATAAAAATCAATTTTATTCATTATATAAAATATTTATTATCTCTGAATTGAGAAAAAATAACTCGATATATAATTTTATGCTATTGATATATATAATATATATTTATTATTTATATATATATATTATAATAAATTTAAATATATATATCTCCATAATATATATTTGTGATACCCTTTGATGCATATTAAACAGATTTCTAAATTCCTGGGGTTTTTTTCCTTATGAAAGAAGACTGTATTTCATCTATTGCAAAGCAAATATTAGCAAAGGTTTTTATTAAAGCTAATTTCAGGGGTATGTCCAGACTTTTTTCACAGGGTCCTGTTTTTTGAAAATTGTGAGCATCTTTTTATACTTGTGAAAAATTTAATAATATTTTTGAGAATCTGAAATTAGAGTTATATTTAGGTTCTTGTTTAGGCAACTGAATTATAACTTGGTCTTGTTTTAACGAAAAAAAAAAATATATATAAATGCATTAAATTTTGATATATTTATATGTAAACATATTTACATTACACATATAACTAGATAATAGGATCTTCGATGATTACAGCTGTTACAGGTGGAATTTTATTTTAATAAGAAATCTTTTGAAGAGCCCATTTTTGTATGAGAACTCTTGTAAAAGGTCCTTTTTTAAGATAAAAAAATTGTGAAGGGTCATGTTTTAAGAAGAAAAAAATTATTTATTTAAATAATTAAATAATAACTTTATTTTAAAAATAATAAATAAATAAATAAATCTGGCGTGTACATAAATGCCTGTATAGTAGTCGCATGATTTTCTGAATTGTTTGTAAATCCCACAAGTTTGTGGGCTTTATAGGAAATACTTTATAAAAAGTTGACTATTTTTTTAATTTTGTTTCAAATTAACACATTTTTCTTTTAAGTATTTGTTTCTAATTGTTGTAAAACCTGGAGAAACTTTAAAATTTGCAGATATTCTTTTTAAATGCCTTTTTAAGATGGCAAACAAAGTAATTTAGAAATACATAAGTAATACTCAGTTGATCTAAAATGTCACTATTAGAATTTTCATATAAAAACAGTTTCCAAGTCTTAGAACAATTATTTATTTTATTTTCATGGGATTCAAAAATTTATTTTTTAACACTAGTTAAAATATTTCCTAATTTTCTCCAACAATTCAAGGTAATATTAGTTCCACATAATTATCCTTAAGTAAGGTATCAATCCTATTGTTTTCTCTTTTCAATTCTTCTTCAATATCCGAAATAGAATTTATTTTTTTACATCATGAGAAAAATATCCAGTAAATCTTCATTTAGTTTGTCCAGATACTTCATTTGATATTCTGTAACTGTTCCATCTTTGATGTAACTTTATTAACAAAAATGGTTGAGTCTTTAAACATGATAAAAAAAAATTTTAATTCAATTTGTACAATATTCAGAGAATAAATAATTCGTATACGAATGCAACTGCTTTTTATCTTTCTTAGTAAGTTATTTTAATAAAAAAAAATTCGTTATACGAATTATTTATTCTGTGGGAGAAACAAACAAGCAAACAAAACCTCAAGAAAAAAAATATGTAATTGATTAAACTCCATAACCTATTATTCGTGATATCCTTTGATACACATTAAATATATATGTAAATAACAAAAAATTATAAATGAAAGAATATTATCATTAGATTTCATTTTAAATTTATTGAAAAGGAAAGATTTAAATCTGAATTTTTAATAAAGATCTAAATTTTTGTTTGAGTTAAGTACTGAAAAACAAAATTATTTTTTAAAATGAAATCAACGAAAGTAAATTAAAAAAGATATATATACAGCGTGTCCACGTATAACCTGACCGACCTTTATTTTCGCAACCGTTGGTCCTAGATGCATACTTCCAATTACAAAAATGGTTTAAATAAGGTAAAGAATTACTTTTAACGTGATTTGGGTCAAGAAAAACATTTATTAAAAAAATACGAAAGTTAAATTTTTATACGGTCCCCCGGTCCTATAAATGATATTTAGTAAAAATTTACTGTGACACTAACAAGTACGACAAAAAAAGTCCCATTCATCTAACATTAAAATTGACCGAATAATAGCTGTTTAAAGTTGGAGTATATTTTTTGCTACGAAATAGGGGTCATTCACAAATGTAGTAGAAATATAAATAATCGTCAGATATATCAAAAAAATAGTTGAGAGAAAAATTAACATTGCAATCTAATATAATTGTGAAATCTATAATCATTCTGACATATTAATGCAAAATATACAATTTGTACTGTACATATAAGAGGATAAAAATAACAGAATTTTTGTTAAATAAAAGAATGAAAAACACCAGCCTCAATTCTTTACAAAATGATACAGATTTTAAAATGCTGTTAGATTACACTGTCTTTCAAATTTTGGGTTGTGCCATGTTTTTTATCTTTTAAAAATTGATTCTTATGGATTTTTTAGTGCTGAATCCGAAAATGACCTTCATTTTAAACCATCACGTTAGGATTTTTCTCAAATCTCAAATTTCAAAGTTAAAAAGCTCAAAGCTAAAATTGATACCCCCACCCCTCCCAACCTCATCGGATCCCTGAGTTGTTTAGCTGCAAGAAACCCAGTATAAGCCCAGTATAAAAATTTGAATAAACTATTGAATTAAATAAAATTAAACTGAATAAAAAAGTCTTACATCTATTTTATAATATCAGATTTTTCGCTGTTTTTTAATCTTGAAATTTACGATTTGCGAAAAATCCTGATATGATGGTTAAAAGTGAAGGTAATTTTTTTTTAATCGGCGTTAAAAAATACATAAAACGTAATTTTAAAATTTAAAAAACACAACCATTGCAGGTTTATGTTATCTAACCTAAAACTCTTTCTTAAACTTGTTGACGATAATCTATCCGAATTTTTTTTGTGTTATCCTCTAATATAAGTATGTATAAGATAGTAAGCGTCGAAAATCATAATAATATTACATTGTCATCGGATTTAAGTCAGTATGTAAAATTTAACTTCGATCGGACATTTGAAAGTGAGTTAAACTTCGAGTACAAATTTTAAAATGGAAAGACGATCGTTGCAAGTTAAATAAAACCTTATCAAAATAACATAATTTTTGTTAAAAGAAATCATAGCCTCAAATCCTTTCAAAATAAAACATATGTTAAAATGCAATTATTTTAATTAATCTGAAACTTAACTAATAAAAATTAACTCAATCGTAATAGTTGTACGATTTATTTCAAAGCTCAGATACCTTGAAATAAGTTTAAGTACTTTATATACGACCCCTGAAAGCATGGCCGAAATGATCTGTTTTTAGATGCAAAAAAGTGGTATAAGTCATGCATTTCAAAGTTTCAGAACTCGGTCAATTTTAATGTTAGATGAATGGGACTTTCTTTGTCGTACTTGTTAGTGTCACAGTAAATTTTTACTAAATATCACTTATAGGACCGGGGGACCGTATAAAAATTTAACTTTCGTAATTTTTTAATAAATGTTTTTATTGACCCAAATCGCTTTAAAAATAATTATTTACCTTATTTAAACCATTTTTGTAATTGGAAGTATGCATCTAGGACCAATGGTTGCGAAAATAAAGGTCGGTCAGGTTATACGTGGACACGCTGTATATATATATATATATATATATATATATATGTGTGTGTGTGTTAATATTTTACATGTAAACTTCATATTGTAACATAGTGCATATAGAGTTCAACCTTCCCTTCATTCCCCTAGTGGCGAAAACGCTATCCCGGCCTGTTATATCAAGATGGCCTTGGCTCCAGGCGCCAGAACGTAAGGCAGATGGGGCGCCAAATAAAGATTTGGTTTGTCATTTGATAAAAGAAAAATATATGAAATTTGGGTAAAAAAGTTTTGCAGCTGGAAAATCAAAAAAGAAAACTGAACCAAGTGCAATAAAATTGACAAATAGATAGAAAGATTGCTGAAATCGGGTGACTATGCATGGGACACTAAAAACTAAGGGTTGGAAAATACGCAATTTAAATTTATTTTTTAAGTACAATTACTTTTTTACATCATATCCGGCCTCAGAGGGGACACGTTAGGGCGACTGCCTGGGACACTAAACACTCAAGGATGGAAAACTCACAAAATAAAATCTGTCGTAAAAACTTAATGGGTTTTTTTTGTTTGTTTGCATTTGTTATAAACTACTATTATAATTTTGAAAATTGGCGTTAGGGTTAGGAAAGTATCTATAGACATATCAGTTTATTAATAGGAAGAGCAGTATAAATGATAATTCCATGAAACTGGCTGTAGATAGCACACCAAGATATTTTACGATATTGGAATTCATTGTTGTACCTCCAAAAAATCCTGGCTTTTCAGTTCTTAAGATAATGTGACTAATAATCCCTATGACTTTAAATGCCTGCTCACTTGCAATGTAATACTACAACCACAGTAAAATATGTGAAAATGAAATCTGTCTATAATGAAACCCTGTCTTAAACGAAAAAAAATATATGGTCCCAATAGAAAGAATATCAACAATTATACATGCTAAGTTGGAAATCTGTATAAAGCGAAATTTTTTCCTGTACCTTTCGATTCCGGTTTCACAGGTTTTATTAATATTTCACAAAGTTGATTACGTAGTTCAATATTAAATATTTTATGATTAAATATTTTTAATTTTAAAATAAGTCGAGTATTAGAAACTTAGTAAAATTATCTTTGTAAATTTACTTTCTGGAGGAGGAAGGAGGGGACGACAGAATCCCTGATTGCCCCCATGAAAATAAAATCTAGTTTCGGCCCTGATAGTAGTCCTGCACATAAACGTTAGTACAGAAACAATATCCCATGAGTTAATCGAGACTTTTATTCATCGTTCGATCAAGCGGTCTCAGAGAGTATTGTATGGTCCCAACACAAAGAATATCAACAATTATACATGCTAAGTTGGAAATCTGTATAAAGCGGAAATTTTTCCTGTACCTTTCGATTCCGGTAGTAGCTAATGCGACAATTTCTGCCAAAGCAGTTAAGGGCTAAACTTTTAATAAATAAGGGTCCTGCAATGTGCGTTTTTCTATCACTCAAAACTTCCTTTTAAAAATACCGCTAATATAATACTACTAATATTAAGGGCCATACTATTGCATGCACAAACCGGGACTTTGCCCAGGGCGTTCTGATAGCAAAGAGCCTTAAAATCCAAGGATATTTAGGAAGTGAAGTGTTCTTCGTTTATTTCTAGGAAAATTTTAATACCAAAATCTTTCAGTTATAAGAAATATGAAATTCGTCTTTTAAAAGTATAGGTGTCCCAAAAGTCCTTGAAACATTTTAAAATTCAATAAAAGATCGAGCAATAGGCGTACGAGATTGCGGTTTGGGCAAAAATGCTTCTAATGATCTGAAATTTTGTTCAAACAAATAAAAAAATTAGTTCCAAAATTTTCTCATAGATGGCGCTGCTTCTGGAAAGTTATCGAATAGGTTGAGTACCTTTATACATAACAATGGCGAAGGACGCGCAATGTGCAATCATAATTTTTGTACAAACTGTTGCAACCCACATTCCAGAACTAAACAATACTCGCCTGAGTATTGTTAAAATAAAAATCCTACCTTTTAAAAATCCTAAACAATACTCTCCTGAGTTCGATTAGACGAGTGAAGATGGATAGTCGAATATTGTTAACTTCTGGAATGTGGGTTGCAATAGTTTGGACAAAAACTCTGCATACGCATTGTGCGTCTTTCGCCATTATGTATAAATGCATTCTAACTATTCTATAACTTTCCAGAAGCAGCGCCGTCTATGAGAAAATTTTGGAACTAATTTTTTATTTGCTTAAACAAAATTTCAGATCATAAAAAGCATTTTCGTCCCAACCGCACTCTCGTATGCCAATTGCTTGATCTTTTATTGAATTTTAAATTGTGTCAAAGACTTTTGGGACACCCTGTAATACTAAACTCCACTGAAAATTGGAAAACCGTTCCACTACTAAATTGAACACACCTGTTAATGGAATTACAACTTCTGATTGGTATAGTTGGTTTAGTATGATAAAGGGAAGTTTCTGCTGCCTATGTAGCTCTGTAATCAAACAACAACAACAAAAGAAGTAAACCAAAAATATAAAATGTTATTTTTTTTATAATCGTCAAAATAAAATTTTCACGCATTATAGATAATGCGTTCCATACATCAAGTTAGGTTGGGGTTGCTCTTCCTTAAACGCATTGTGATTAGCAATGATGTGGGGGCCCCCAGATTTATTTTTGCCCATGGTCTCAGTTTGTCATAATTACAACCTGCCAATATTACGTGCTATTCGTAATTCTATTATGTTAAACAGATAAAAGGCATCAACTTTTTCCAAAATTATTTAAAAAAAATAAAGAAAATTTAAAATTTATGTGAAACAGAATTGTTACATATTATGTTCAAATTGTTTAAATCTAACTTCATAGCATTAAGCCGGAAGAAGAAGAATTACCCTATATCTGCTCAATACACAAAACTCCAGCCATAAAAGAGCAATTATTTCACTTATTTTACTTATTCATTCTATATTCGCACAGTTTTGTTCGGAAATCTACGTATTATATTCAGTGACTAAGCGAACAAAATGCACGGTTGTATGTAGCTTTCGAAAATATTCCTATACTCCCTTCTTTATAGGAAAATATAAAATAAATATAGTCTAAAAAAGTCCTTCCGGCCTGTACCGTCGAGGAAAAGGTAGCTTTCATAGTCCGTTTTCTTAAAAATTCAAGCCATTTTACTCAAGCACCCGAAGCTAAATTGCTTGGAACCCGATTATAGAAGATTCAATCCCGGTTTTCGTTAATACTGAATTTGAATGCGAATTTCAGCATGAGAGTTACAGCATAACAAAAATCAGATTGTTTTAAAATGTCAGCCACCCTAGAATTTTAAACTGCCATATCTTTGTCATTTTTTAAGATAAAGCCAAAACAAAAAATGTTCCGGAATCCTTGTATCGCGATCTAACACTTAACGGAAACAATTTTTTTCAATTTATAATTTTTTATATATTTTTTTGAATTAAAAAAAAATTAACTTGCCGCCATTTTGAAACAAGGTGGCGCATGAAGCTGGCCAACGAACTCAGGCCAGACCTTTGTATGTTCTGTACGTATGATCAATCACATTCATATCGGCTCATAAATACGAAAGTTACAGCATAACAAATATCAAATTGTTTCAAAATCTCAGCCACCTTAGAATTTCAAACTTCTATATCGCAGGCATTTTTTAGGATATTAGTAAAGACAAAAAATGTTTCAGAATCCTTATCCTTGTATCACATTATAATGCTTAACAGAAACAATATTTTCAATTTAATTTTTTGTACATCTTTTTAATTCTTTAAAAATTTAAAAAAAATTAACGAGCCACCATTTTGAAAGAAGAGGCGGATGAATCTGGCCAACGAACTCGGTCGAGACCTTCATATGTCCCATACACATACTCAGTTACATCCAAATCGGTTCATAAATAAGAGCGTTACCGCATGCCATATGTCTGATATATATATATATATATGTCTAAATTCCACAAATTTCATTTCATTCATTCAATTTCATTTATTCAATTTTTTATTTAATTTCTTATTCTTTTAAATAAGTTTTTGGTATCCATATTCAGTGTGTTGGGGAATACTTTCATTGACAACTAATTATTACATACTTAATCATCCTAATTAATATTATAAATCTGATTGTGTGCAAATGTTAGGCTGAAGCCAGCGTCAAAATGGAGCCTTTAATGATCCTGTATTTTTGCATATAGGCTGATTATAACCCTCATTTGAACATAGGCTGGTTTTTGTAAATTTCATTCAAATATTTTTCTTAATAATTCAAAATTTCGTTATTTTCATAGAGAATAAATGGACATTTTTTCGTATAACATTTTAAAATGGTTAAATTTACTTTACCGTTGCTAATACTTTATCGTTGCCAAAACTAAAGAAAATCCCGGAATAATAATTTTTACTCAACAATTTCGTTTTAACTGAAAACTTTTCACGTGAAAAATGAAAATGAAATACAAAAATTAAAGAATTAAAAAGAAGATTAAATAATATTATTAGAAATAAAACGTACTTTTTTTTAGTTTTTGCTAATAATACAAGGTCTCAATATGTGTAACCATAGGAAACAGGCGAATATGACGTCATTCATCTAAAATAAAGCGAATATGTTTTGATTGGTGAAATAAAATGATCTTGGGTTTTTTCTTAGCTTTTTTTCTTTTTTCTCTTTTCTATGATAACAATACTTGGCGTTTTACCGTCTGCGCACTGCTAATATAACTGGACCGTATCTTTTCTTTAAATTTTAAAAAAGTAAAAAGAAGTTTGAAAAGAAAATAGATAGCAAATGTCAATAATATGCTCCGCAAACTTATCCATGTCGAAAATGACGTCATGGACAGCGGGAAACAGTTAATTTCATTCTTAAAACTAAAATAATAACTCGATTACCTGAAAAAAAAGACGAATGTTAATAGTTCCATTTTTGTTGATAAAACCTAAATATTTAATATTATTTCGTTAAGGTAACATAATTTCCCCTATGCAGTATTGTAATTAAGGCTAAAGAGCGTGAAATGTATTGTTACAATCAAGATACATTGTAAATCGTAGTTTGGCAACTGGATTTTATTTTCGCATTTCTTTTAGTTTTAAAAGAGTAAACGTTTGTTTCATTTTAATAGATAACTTTTTTGAATGTTCATTTTTAGAATGTTTTTGAAAAGTTTATAAAAACAATGTCAAATCATCAAAAATCAAATTTATCAAGAAATTCAAAAAATGCTAGAGCTAAGAAGAAATTAAAAAGAAATGAAACTTTTCCTGAAGCCGAATTGCGTAGACTTGAGCAAACCGATCGCCAGGATGACGTTAGAGAGGCTGAAACAACTGAAAAGTCCCAACAACGTCAGTATTATAATGTTGCTAATCTGGCTTTAAAGAGGGCATATGAATCATCTGAACTCTCACAAAAAAGGTTGAAAGAAAACGCTGATCGTCAGGCAATTGTAAGGACCCTTGAACCTGCTGAAATAACAAGTGCTCGCAGAGTAGAAAATGCACGGAGGATGGCGCACCGAAGACAGATATTTACTAGAAACATCTGGGACACTTTTACTAAAAGAGCTTTTGAGTACGATTCTACTGTAGATTATGGGAGTCATAGATTGATTGCTATGGGACGAATGAATAATGAATGTCAATTCTGTAAAGCTTTAAAATGGAAAGAAGAGACATCAGGAATATGTTGCTCTGGAGGTAAGGTTTCTATTCCTACTATAGAAGAACCGATTGAGCCATTGAGAAGTTTGTTTATGGGCGAGACAGATGAATCACGAAGATTCCTGGACGATATAAAGAAATATAACGTATGTTTCCACATGACATCTTTTGGAGCTGACAAAATTATTACCGTGTCTGGTTTTTCTCCCACATTTACCGTTCAAGGAAAAATATATCATACAATTGGTTCCCTTCTTCCCGCACCGAATCAAGAACCAAAATTCTTACAGATTTACTTTATGGGAGACGAAGACGCACAAACAAATAACCATTGCCAGGTTGTTCCAAAGGTTGAAAGAGAAATGGTTAAAAAAATACAGAAAGTACTAAATGAAAACAATCAACTTGTGCGTTCATTTAAAACTGCTTTGGAGCGTAATCCCAAAGAAAGTTGTAAACTGGTCATTCATGCTGACCGTACGCCAAAGGGAGAACATAAGCGGAGATATAATGCTCCAACTACAAATGAAGCGGCAGCTATTATTACCGGCAGTTTAAATTCACCGCGGGATATAGTGCTTCATTTGCGTAATGATAAACTCAGTCGTATTTCTGACACACACCGATTTTACGACGCGCTCGAATATCCATTAATATTCTGGAAAGGACAAGAAGGTTATCATTTTAACATACCACAAATTAATCCACATACTGGACTGTCGATTTTAAAGAAAAAAGTGTCATGTGTCAACTTTTATGCTTATCATCTAATGATGCGGAGCAATAATTTTAATTTACTTTTGCGTTGCAAACGACTTCTTCATCAATTTATGGTTGATGTATATGTGAAGGCAGAAAGCGAACGTCTGCGTTTTATTTCTTTGAACCAAAATAAACTGCGAGCAGAGAATTATATACATTTACAAGATGCAGTTAGGGACGATGCGAACGTAAATCCCAATGAATTGGGTCAAATTGTAATTCTGCCATCTTCATTCATAAATAGCCCAAGGTATCTCCATGAATATACACAGGATGCGTTTACTTATGTACGTAATTATGGACGTCCTGACCTATTTATTACATTTACTTGCAATCTCCGTTGGAAAGAGATAACTGCTGAATTGTTGCCTAGACAAAAAGCAACGGATAGACACGACCTTATTGCTCGAGTTTTCAGAATCAAAGTACAAAAACTATTGGCTGTAATTAAGAAAGGTAAAGTGTTTGGTGAAATGAAATCATTTATGTATTCGATTGAATGGCAAAAGCGTGGACTGCCTCATGTGCATTTTTTGCTATAGCTCCGGGAAAAGCTATGTCCAAATCAGATTGATGACATTATAAGTGCTGAGATACCGAACAAAGATAATGATAAGCAATTATTTGATACTATCATTAGGAATATGATTCACGGACCTTGTGGTCCGTACAACCCCTTATCACCATGTATGAAAGACGTTAAATGCACAGTAAAGTATCCTCGAGCATTAATTAAAGAAACCCATCACAATGACAAGGGCTACCCTCTCTACCGACGTAGAGCACCCGAGAATGGAGGACGAACGGCTGAAATAAACCTGAGGGGTCAAGTAGAGAAAGTGATCATAGGTAACAGATGGGTAGTACCGTATTCACCAATATTGGTTAAGATATTTGATGCTCATATTAATGTAGAAGCATGTAGTTCTGTAAAAGCAATAAAATATACATAAATAAAGGTAATGAGCAAGCAATATTTGACATACGACAGAACAATGAAAGCATTAATTCAAAAGATGAAGTTCAGGCATTTCAGTCAGGACGTTATGTCAGTAGCAATGAGGCTATCTGGAGAATTTTCCAGTTCCCATTACACGAGAGGTTCCCGACAGTAATTCATCTTGCCGTCCACTTAGAAAATGGCGAACGTGTCTACTTTAACGAGCAAAATTTTCATCAAAAAATTGCTATGCCACCAAAAACAACATTATCAGCTTTTTTCAAGCTCTGCCAAGTTGATGAATTTGCAAGAATGCTTTTATATTCTGAAATTCCACGCTATTACACATGGGATAAGAAAAAAAGAGAGTGGCAACGACGTAAGAAAGGCACACCAGTTGAAAATTGGCCAAATATAAAAGCAGGTGATGCACTTGGGCGTGTTTACACTGTACACGTTAGTAATTTTGAATGTTTTTGTTTACGGTTACTGCTTAACAAAGTGCGTGGGCCTACAAAATTTTCTGACCTCAGAATGGTGAACGGACAGGAACGAGCAACCTATAGAGAGGCGTGCGAGATGTTAGGTTTACTCGAAAAGGACAACCATTGGGATTCTACATTGGAAGAAGCGGCTCAATGTCGGTCACCAGCAAATATACGGGAATTGTTTTCCACTTTAATAAGTACATGTGGGTTGTCAAATCCAACAGAAATGTGGGAAAAGTACAAAGATATTCTATCTGAAGACATATTGATAAGACTTCAAAAATCACATCCAAATTTGACATTTAACGACAAAATTTACAATGAATCTTTAATTCTAATTGAAGACAAAGTGTTTTCTATCACCGGTAAAGCATTGAGTGAATATGGAATGACTACACCACTAAGAACGAATGAAATGTGCGATGATATTAGCAGGGAACTCGATTATGACACAACAGCACTTCAGAATTATGTGGCATCAGTAAAATCGAAACTTCTTCCAGAGCAAAAGCAAGTATTTGATAAAGTTTTAGGGTACATAAATAGAAAAGAAGGTGCATTATTTTTCTTGGACGCACCAGGTGGGACTGGCAAAACCTTTTTACTCAATTTACTGCTCCCTGAAGTTCGCAAAGATAAAAACATAGCAATCGCTGTCGCTTCATCTGGTATTGCTGCCACTCTACTGAATGGTGGACGGACTGCACACTCAGTCTTAAAATTACCGTTGAATTTGGCAAATGAAGAAACCCCTATGTGCAACATTACAAAAAACAGTGGTCGGGGTAAAATGTTTCGATGTTGTAAACTGTTAGTGTGGGATGAGTGCACAATGCTACATAAACATGCAATAGAAGCTCTTGATCGAAGTCTGCAGGACAAGTAACTCAAATATTATACGAAGTAACTCAAATACGAAGTAACTCAAATATTATGGGTGGTATGGTGGTCCTGCTTGCAGGTGACATCCGGCAAACATTGCCAGTCATTCCTAGGGGAACACCCACAGATGAAAAAAACGCATGTTTAAAAGCATCTCCACTTTGGCATAGGATGCGTAAATTACATTTAATCACCAACATGAGAGTACAACTATACAATGACACGGATTCAGGAGAATTTGCATCCAAATTACTTAAACTTGGTCAAGGAGAACTGAATGTAGACAATGATGATAAAATACATTTTACGAACGACTTTTGCAATGTAATTAACTCAGAAGAAGAGCTCATTGCAACAGTTTTCCAAGATTTTGAAGAAAACAGAGAAAATGCGAATTGGTTATGTGAAAGAGCAATTCTGGCTCCCAAAAATGAAACTGTGGATGCCGTAAATAATAAAATTTTGAAATTAATACCAAACGAAGGCAAATTATACACATCCGTGGACATGGTGTTGAATGCTGACGATAGCACCTCATATCCAGTTGAATTTCTCAACTCACAGGAAATGTCTGGCGTACCCTCACATAAAATACATTTAAAAAAGGGTGTTCCAGTTTTATTGATGCGTAATATAGATGCTCCAAGATTGTGTAACGGTACCAGATTACTTATCAATGAACTTGGAAGCAATATCGTAAAAGCTACTATTATGACTGGGTCGGCTAAAGGAGATAGTGTTATTATACCACGGATGCCAATTATACCCAATGATTTATCTTTTCAATTCAGACGTTTGCAGTTCCCTTTAAAATTAGCATATGCCATGACAATAAACAAATCGCAGGGACAGTCGTTGAAAGTAGCTGGTTTGCACTTAGGATCACCTTGTTTTTCTCACGGTCAACTCTACGTCGCCTGTTCCCGTGTTTCATCAGCATGTAATCTACATGTGTTTGCTGAAAATGCCAAGTCACAAAACATAGTATATAAGGATATTTTACCATAATTCTTTAGATGACAGCTTTCAGAAAAGTTAATAAAAATCAACTTTTATTTTGCAGTTTGACCGCAAAAAGACCAGCTTGATTTTTGCAGCACCATTTTCTCATGTCTGACTATTATTCTTATATTGATATTAATAATAATAATATTATTATTATATAATGTTTGTAAAAGTTGTGAATTATTATTATTATTATTGTATGTACAAGCTTTATTATTATTTATTTACAAGCTTATTATTATTGTATGTACATATTATTATTATTATTATTATTATTATTATTATTATTATTATTTATAAAAGCTTTGTTAGAAAAATTCATTTTGTAACTTACTTTGTGCATTCTTATAGTATCACACGCAAACTACTACATAGATTTTAATGAGATTTTCAATAGAATGAAGCTTGATGTACAATTTATCAAATAGGCTATTTATGCGTAATTTACTGCAACATTTGAGAAGATGCGGTTGAAAAATATACACATTTTATTCATTTTTTTCATTGAAAAATCATTTATTTGATGAATATTTACCATTAATTTCATTGTTGTAACTCTCATACCCATAAAAATACAAAGCTGCCCAATATCTACCAGATTTAATGCCAACAGTAGCTGTAGATTCTATTATGGAAGATTAGTCTTCTTATGATTTTTTTTTCGTGATAATAAAATTCCAAATAATATAAATGTGAAAGTGCGTTCTATATAATTATTTTCCTATATTGGTTGAAAATAGCCGTAAATAGGAAGGTTAGATTCTATAATTGGATCCATAGCCAATTTGATTTGTTTAGCATGCGAAATTTGGCACAGAAGTAAATAAATTGTTGTAACCAGGTTTGTCTTTTGCGTGGTAAACATTTAATGGTATTCTAGATGATCATTTTCTCGCCCATCTTTGATGCCAACTATGACTGCAAAACCCATTAAAAAATATCAGCTGATAGTTTTCTTATTACTTAATGATATAAACAGATTTCCTGGTTCAGCGTATAAACCTGAATCAGTCATACCATCGTCGTCCTATTATTATTACTAATCGTAACATTAATCCTGTTTTATCCCAAGCCTAATACGCAGTTTAAACAATATTCTTTGACACGAATGCATAAATTGAATCAATATTCATAAATGGAATGAATGTAAAATTGATAAATAAAAATGATAAAACAGAATAACAAGTAAATTTTTAGTCTTATTTCATAGTCACCACGCTAACTACTGGGCTGAGTGACCCCCAGGCTATTTTATACCCACCACGCTAAATACTGGCCTTAGTGAATATATGGTTATATATATATACTAAAATCTGTTAGTTTTAAAATGCTTCATTAAGTATTCAAGGGAACATAATAACTAAGAAATTTTAACTACGAGATATGCTAATGTTCGGACTTATAAAATTTTGAGACAAACAGATGGGATTTAATTAAATATGTTAATGAATCTAATTCGATACATGTCTTGTTAAAGTAGAGATGTATATGTATGTATAATATTATAGGACAAACCCAATATATTTAACTCTTTCGTATTATGTATATGTATATACATATGCATGTGTGATGTTATAAAGCAAAGCGATTTTATTTATCTCTGTCTATATATCCACAAGTCAGACAGAATGTTTTAATATATACATATATGAATGCACGTTTAACTATCGAAAACATAGTCTTGACCATACAATTGTTTATCAGAGTAACCACTTGTTTACCCCATTAATAAACCAACTAACCAACTAACCAATTGTTTCTTGGTAAAACAATTGGTTAGTTGGTTTATTAATGGGGTAAACAAGTGGTTATTATGATAAACAATTGTATGGTCAAGACTATGTTTTCGATAGTTAAACGTGCATTCATATATGTATATATTAAAACATTCTGTCTGACTTGTGGATATATAGACAGAGATAAATAAAATCGCTTTGCTTTATAACATCACACATGCATATGTATATACATATACATAATGCGAAAGAGTTAAATATATTGGGTTTGTCCTATAATATTATACATACATATACATCTCTACTTTAACAAGACATGTATCGAATTAGATTCATTAACATATTTAATTAAATCCCATCTGTTTGTCTCAAAATTTTATAAGTCCGAACATTAGCATATCTCGTAGTTAAAATTTCTTAGTTATTATGTTCCCTTGAATACTTAATGAAGCATTTTAAAACTAAACAGATTTTAGTATATATATATAACCATATATTCACTAAGGCCAGTATTTAGCGTGGTGGGTATAAAATAGCCTGGGGGTCACTCAGCCCAGTAGTTAGCGTGGTGACTATGAAATAAGCGGGGGCTCGCTTAGCCCTGTGGTTAGCGTGGGGGCTATAAAATAAGCGGGGGTTCACTAAGCCTAGTAGTTAGCGTGGTGGGTATAAAATAGCCTGGGGCTCACTCATCCCAATAGTTAGCGTGGTGACTAAAAATAATCGGGGGCTTACTTAGCTCTGTGGTTAGCGTGGTGGCTATAAAATGACATGTCTGATTATATGTTTTTAGGTTCGATACTTGTGCGGTTTAGACGATGGGATTTTGAATACCTAGAGAAGTTAAAGAAATTACGATATTGTTCCATAGCCTTATAAATATTATGTGTTTGAATATGGTAAGTTAAGTATTCTATATAAAGTTATAATGGAAGTCATATATGCAAAGTTTAGAGACCTCTAGTATAGCAAACCTAACATATATATATAGGCCGATTCAATAAATACTAGTTTTCAATCTTTCCACAACAGTCAGGTCTTTATTGTAAAAGAAGCCTTATAATTACGTCTAAGTGAAAAAAAAGAAGAAAGGAACAAAAGCTGTAATTTTTTAAATACATTTCCAGTATGAATTATTAAATCTAATTCACTTATTTCAATAGTTTTCAAATTCTTAACGATAGTCCCATAGCATTGGAAAATGTTTCATAAAGTATACCATGACGCATGATTTTTCCTTCATATTTAGTTATTGTCACTTACTATAGATCCTATTTTATAATTTACGTTAAAATTTTTCATTCATTCCTATCCTATTTCTGGGCACTCTGTATCCATTTTTTTAAGTGTGTATTGTTAGTCTAAATTTCATCGAAGGTATTTCTGTGATAATATAGGTGAGGTAGCGCATTAATGCAGTATAATTAATGTGTATTATACAGGACCCTGTATTTTTAACTATAATCTCTATTTAAATAAGACTTGTATTTTAAAACTGAACAGATTTTAATATATATATACATATATGGTGAGTAGCATCTATACAGGGCTATACGAAATAATTCATATATATTAATGGTTTTAAGTATCAATCTCGCTTTAGATAGTCATGTGACATACATTTAAAAAATCCATATGTGTTATGGTAAAAGAAAGAACCTATGTGATATATCATAAAGTCTGCATGAATATAACTAAAAGGATGTCTGCGTTTATGTAGGTGTAATCCTTTGTATTACTAAAGATTAAATTTAATATTTTATGTTTTAATTTTGTCTACACTACGTAAAGAAAAAATAACCATTTCTTTTAACATATAATAAAAAGTACTTTAAAAATATATTACTACTAACTTACTATATATCTACATACCTATACCTTAGAACCAACTCGTACACTTGCTTTAGAAGAAATTAATTGAAATGTGTTCTTATCAGTGAATCTTATCTAGAATGTTATCGCGATCAGTGATGTCATCAAACCACGTGTTGAAGAATCCAGTTGAATTTGGGTAAAGTTCCGTAAATCATGCTTGAAATTTTTAGGTAAAGATAAATTTATATATATATATATATTTTTCTACATATATGTTTTGTATAACCAATATGTTTTAAATCATGTATGATTAGTTTATGTCTTGTCAATATATTTTTACAGGACTTGTTAATATATTTTATGCGATGAGAGAAATTATATTTTACTTAAGTAGTAGTACATATCGAATTCCTATCCTTCTTTTGGTTACTAAGTATTTTCTAAAGTGTATATTGTTAGCCTAAATTATATTGAAGCCATTTCTATGAAAATAGGTGAGGGTGCTATTAAAATTAGTGGAGTATAATTCATATATATATTGTAGGGGACTCTGTATTTTTAGTGTAATTTCTATTTTTAGTAAGACTTGTATCGAATTAGATTCATTAATCTATTTAATTAAAATCTGCTATCTCAAAAATTCTTAAGGGTATCTCTTAATTACTATTTTTAATTTTATTTCTTAGTTATTTTTCACTGAATACTCAATGAAGCACATATAACGAATCGAGTTTAAGCTATACAGGGTAACATAAAGGCATTCATATACATTAACGGTATCAGTCTCGCTTTATTGTATGAATCTAACTTTAAAAAACTATAGCATAATGTATAAATATATTCATGTATTTTTATAATGTATGCAAACTACACTATTTGTAGTTATAAATATGTTTAGGAATAAATTGTCCGTTCTTAAGTCATTTCAAAACAGGGTCCTTCAAACAGAACCCTTCACGAAACTTTTAACCCTAAAACAGGGCCCTTCATACAATGTTTCGTCTTAAAAATAGACCTTCCACAAGCATGTTACTTCTCCATTCACACGGGACCCTGTATTTATTGCCCTAACCTGTATCGAATTCATTAAAAACCCGTCTGTTTGTCCCAAAAATGCTTAAGTCCGCCAATTAAAATTAATTAATGACCCTTTTTTATTTTATTTCTTAGTTATTTTTCATTGAAGCATTTTTAAAACTTAACAGATTAATAACGATACAGGACTACACGAAATAATTCGTATACATCAATCATTTCTCATACTGAAAGTGTTTGTATAAAGTATGCAAAATTTATGATTCTGACTTATAATGCCTATTCGTTATACCATATGCCTTATCCATGACGTTATAATATCCAGTGGTTTTAAGAGATAAGCGAACATGTTTAGTTCTTTTAAGACATGCATGCAGTCGATCAAATTTGGATGAAGTCCCGTACATTATGGTTTAAATATTTAGGTAAGATACATTTTTATATATATTTTTTCAATATTAAAAACAAAAATTTTTAAAATAATGCACTTACTAAATAGTACAATATATATTTTATAAAAACAAAGTCAAAAGACATTTTTAAGTTAGAATAGTATAAACCCAATTTAGTATAATTTTCTATACAAAAAGCATAAACGAATGTAATTTTAAAATATTTAAAGTTTAATTCCTATATCTTATAGGGGACCCTGTATTTTTCTACCATAACGTGTATCAAATTCATTTAAACATATCTTTTTGCGTCAAAAATTCATAAGGGGATGACTATTTCTTATTTTGTCAATGAAGTCTTTTAAAACTTAACAGATTAATAACTATATACGAAATAATTCGCATACATTGACGGTTTTTAATAGTTCATTTCATACATTTGGCTACAAAAAATGTGTCAGAACCTTCGAGTATCAGATATTTCTTATCCTGAGTTATTCATAATCTAAGGAAGGAATCAAGTCAAAGCAAGATCTTCGCTTATCTGCTAACATGACTCATTGTGATTCAGCGACATGTATGTTGATGGGGTAACACTCATTTTTTAGTTTCAGTTATAAATATGTATTTTTAAAGCATAACCATTCGAAATTCAATTATTTTTCATGAGACGCTCTACCCTATTTTACAGATTTGTATAATAAATTTGGTAAAACATGAATCTTTTTTCTAAAATCTATATTTTGAACGTTATACTAAAAATGCATTCGTGTAAAACCTATTTTTTACATTGCATGAATATGTAATTCATTTGAGAATAGTAGTCTATTTCTTAAAATATTTTTACAAGGTACATTGCGAAGGTGTCTTTTCATTCAAACAACAATCTTGGATTTTTATGAAAGGTCTCTCGTATTTCTGTCGCCATAATATAATACGAATCTATTGGATTTATTTTGTGAAGGGTGTTGAATTCAAATAGGGTTATATTATTTGTGAAGGGCGCTGGGTAGTCGCATTATTTTGTGAGCAGGGCTTAATATCTATAACTTTGTCCACTTTCTTTCGAAGGTAGTATTTTTACAGGGTACATTGCAAAGGAGGCTTTCTATTAAAACAGGGGACTCCTACAATTTTTTTGTGAAGGGGCTTTTTATTCGAATAGGGTACGTATCTCATTTATTTTATGAAGGGGCCCCATAGTCTAATGCGTGTTCACACTTCGAAGGGGGGAAAAAGAGGGGTCAATGAACTGAAGGTTCTTTCGCCTAGGTGCGAATATTTCATATGAGAATAATAATTTTCATACACTCTTGAAAAAAGAGCTTGCTGAAAAAATACTGGGGCGCTATCAGAAATATAGCGGGCGGTGGAGGGCCCAGTTAAAAAAATATTTTTTTTTTCTTCATAAGTTGCATTTCTTTCGTCTAAGGGCTAATTTTTCATATGAGCCTAACAGTTTTCATACACTCTTGAAAAAAGAGTTTGCTGCAAAAATACTGGGGCGCTATATAAAAAATAGCGGGCGGAGGAGGGCCCAGTTAAAAAAATATATTAATTATTTTCTTATATCATATGATTCATCTAACACGCATTTCAATTTTTGTGAAGGGGAATCTTACAATTTTTTGTGAAGGGCTCTTTCGAATAGGGTGTATCTCATGTATTTTGTGAAGGGCCCTGGGACACACATAGTCGCATTATTTTATGAAGGTATAGCTTAATACCTATAACTGTTTCCAGTTTCTTTCGAAGGGTCCCTATATTTTGAACCTATCGATGCGTAAGTTGTACTTTTAGCCTAACTTGAATTGAAAAAAAAAGGTAAGGTGTAAATTATCTGATTTTAGCAAGGTGACTTATGCATAATTGGATTTTTTGTGAAGGGACCCTTTTTATTAAAAAGGGGATTGGTTCACTATTTTAATTCACTATGTACTAGCTGGTAAAATTACACTTTGTTCGCATACCATTTCGATCCTGTTGGAAAGTGATTCATGAATTATGGCGCTACGCATGATTTTTCATTCTTACGCTTTTATATATACGTTAAAATTCTTCTTTTTATAGTACTCTATACTTTTGGAAGTGCGTATTGTTAGTCTATCGAAGGGCCCCTCTGGGTAAAAAAGGGAGGGGGAGGGGGTAGCTAATAGAATTGAGTACAGTATAATTCATACGGGACCCTGTATTTTTTACCGTAACCTGTATCAAATTCATTAAAACGCGCCTGTTTGCCCCAAAAATGTTTAAGTACGCCCATTAAAATGAATGAATGACCCTTTTTAGTTAATATTTTTCATTCACATCGACCCTTCAAACTGCGTACTCTCGTTGAGGGAAAAAAATCTCGCCAAAATTTCTTAAGTTCTCCAATTAAAATTAATTAATGACCCTTTTTAATTAAACCCTTATTGACTTTTAAAATTCACCTCTAATATACCCTAACATGTATATCGAATAGCCTACTCTCGTTGAAGAAATATTTGCTTCGAAAAATGTCTAAGTTCCCCAATTAAAATTAATCACCATTTTTAATTAAACCATTATTGACTTTTAAAATTCTCCTCTAACATGTATATCGAATACCCTACTCTCGTTGAAAAAAAAACTCGCGAAAATTCTTAAGTTCTGCCATTAAAATTAATTAATTACTATTTTTAATTAATTAATCATTCACTTCTACTGCATACACTCATAATCAAACTGCATACTCTCGTTGAAAAAAAAAAATTGCCTCGAAAAATTTTTAAGTTCCCCAATTAAAATTAATTAAATTTGTAATTTACTAAAATAAATCCGTTGAAACACACCTCGTACTCTTGTTGAAAAAAAAATTGCTTCGAAAAATTTCTAAGTTCCCCAATTAGAATTAATTAAATTTGCAATTCGTTAAAATTCGCCTTATACTGCAATAGATATTTCTCCGCGAAAAAAAAAAAAATGCTTCGAAAAATGTCTAAGTTCCCCCATTAAAATTCATTCAAATAACACTCCTTATCTTTACCAACCTGCCATGAGTCATCCCAATCCACCCTCCGAAGTGACGCATGCCTCTTATCTACGCCACCACCCTCCGAGATCCACCAAGATCAACCCTCCGAGATCCACCCAGATCGACCCTCCGAGATCTACCTAGATCCACCCTCCCAGATCCACGATCCACCTCCCAGATCCACGATCCACCTCCCCCTCCCAAGTGTCCTCATAACGGTGTTTATACCCTACTTATATATATATATATATATATCAACATTTGAACGAAGGGTGGTTTGGGGGTCTGGGTGTCATGATCGGTGAAAATATACCAAATTTTTTTGGAATTGCTTTCCTCCGAACGGCTACAATAGGTAGCTTTTTGTAATAAAAGCTACCTAATAGTCTAAATCCCTTAAATCATGTGAACAAATACATATATCAAAGATTAACCCGTTAACTTTAATTTAAAAAATCTCCAATCAATAATAATGATGTACTGAAGGCTGCAAAATTGTAACCTTGGAGTATCACAAATTAGGATAATTACAAAAAGGCCACGAAAAGTACTGTTTTAGGAGCATTTTTTTTAATCATTTCCCTGTGTAGTTAAAGAAACTGCGCACTGTTTGATTGCAGAAAAACCCAGTATTAATATATTTTATTTTTTGTTTAGTATGTCATCCTTCATTTTACCTTCGCATTAAGATTGAGATTCACAGCATGTCTTCGACTCCTCAACGCTACGTAGTAAATCTTGATCTACATATCATGTGACATCTCACTCTGCTGTAAGTAAACTTTTTTACAACTTATTTTCGGTCCTTTTAAAGGAGTGCTACTGGAATGCGGGAATGAGTAAGATTTTTAGCGCTCATCTTAGAGACGAATAACAATGTAAACAAGATCAGGCGCGTTCACAGAAATTGTGAGACCCTGTACAGATTACGTTTATGGACCCCTACATGCCCTGTATATGCGTATTCTCTTGCAAACCAAATCGGCCCAAAAGGGAGGGGGTACAACTACATTGTCCACTTCACCCCCCCCCCCCCCCCGCTATGCACGCCCCTGAAAAAGATGTACGATGTACCATAACCATAATTTTTGTACGATAATTTCATATATTAATCACATGCGAGATAGAGGTGACACGATAATATTTATTTAAACATGGTTCTCCAATGATTTTAATAACATAGAAATATATATTACTATTATTATTATTATTATTACCAGCGGGCCCGTGCAAGGCATTCGTACTGTAGTCTTTGAAATTATTTGCTTATACTTTTTTTTATTAATTTTTAATTAACTGTACTATTTCATCAAACGTTTTTTAACGAAATGTAAGTGTACTATGTCGTAAACCGCAGACGTACTCCCCAAAGTGGTCATAAAACTGAAAAAAAAAAATTACTCTCGAATGAAAATTGTTTGAAAACCACAACTCAATTTAGTGACTTTTTATGACTTCTTAAGTAATTTTCAAACAAGTTTTTTTATTTTTTTATTTTTTTTATTTTATTTTTTTATTTATTTATTATTTTTTTAGTTATCTTGACAGTACGAATTTAACAAATGAAAAACAAATTTTAAAGGCTCGGACTAAATATATAACAAATAAGTTACAAGAGAAGTATGAAGGTTTAACTGTGCACTTTAATCAAAGCCAGTATACTATTTACGTACTTGACACACACCGGAAAATTACATGGCACTTTTCTGAAGCACTAATGTTGAAGAAATTTCTTTGGATGAAACTCACACGGATTACTTTTAGTAACACTGTTAGAAATATATCATTGGAATTTTAATTTTGGACCACTATTTTGAAACACATACAGAATACACGTAACACATTCAACGGCATTGAAGCACTTGAAGGCACAAATAATTTAGTAGCGTTATGAGTAGCAATACAGATGAAATTTGTAGGGTGATATCATTTTGATAAAATAAAAAAAAAATCGCATACCACAGATCAACAAAGAGTGATTTTATTTCTTCTTTACCTGGTTGTGCCGAGAATAAATCATAAATGTGCTGCACGAGCTGGTGGTAATATGACAACATCAGTGCAGAAATTTAACATGTCCAGTGTAAAGACCTACATCGGGCGCAGTTTACATATAGTGTATGAGCCCGAGCTTATTTTTTTCAGCTGACTCGGGCTGGGTTCAGACTTGCATTTTTATTTGTACATACTCGCGCCGGGCCGGACCTGGACTTAATTGATCCCAAGATGTGTCAGCTCTTTTTTTTTTATGAATTTTTGTTAACGAAAACTTTGGAAATATATATGCTTTAATAAATTACAGAAAAATATTTTCAAAAATCTACTTTTTTTTATTGTACAGCTTTAAAAGTTATGATGTTTTTAACCCTATTTTTTCTTTTATTCTAAACTACATTATTTTTTTAACGAGTCTATATTTGAATGTAATAGGCTAAAAATCTAAATTATCATTAATGTGACTATTCTGTCTTCTAGAGCTTGTAGACATATAGTCTGAAATATACTGTAAAATTTTCGCATAAATATGTATATGAAGTATTCTTGAAAATAATCTTAATTGTATTTTAAGAAAAATTGTAATTTTTTGTAGAAATTGAGTCTGGCCAGGCCAGGCTTGCTTTTAGTGATTTTTACACGGACCGGGCCGCAAAATTCGAAAATATAAACGGTTCAAGACTGGACTAAGTCGTACTTTTAGTTTTTACACCAGGCCGGGCAGGGACCGGGCCTGGAAATTTCGGCTCGTGCAGACCTCTAAAACTAGCTGTTTTAAATATTTGGAAAAGTTTTTGAAATCATCAAAGGCTATGTCATTCAATCACGTGATCACTTAAAAACTGCTTAGTTTCGGTGGGGATATTTTATGTTTTGAATTTTTTTAAACCCTTTTGTTTTCCTGTCGATAAATATTTAAACATGAAACTCCGTGCTTCTCCAAAGAATGCAACCGGAAAGGAACTGCATCTGTACACTCAATGTTCCTATTTTATGGCATTATTTATATCTATTTTCTATTGTTCTCAAACTACAGGCACCGAAAAAATATATATATATATTATAGCTTTTAAATGTATTACATGCGTAATAAAACTTTGATTTACAGCAAAAGCTACGGGAGAACGAAATCCAGAGAGGGGTAAAACTTTGGAACAGATATGCCAGTAATCCGCAGCTAAGGCTAATGAGTGTGTGGGTGCATTTTTAATTGCGACAAAAAATCGTTTTAAAAATTCCTCGCCAAACTGAAATTCCATGGAATCTTGATTTTCAAAACGACGATCACTTACAAAACTCTCTTAAACTCATTTTTTTTTTCTCTAGAAATTGCCGTGAAAGAAAATCTTTAAATATATCAACATAAAAAGTAATATAGAAATTCACCAATTAGGCTATATATTGATCTTATTATAATTTTTTTTCGTAAGTGGGGTTCTGACCCCTGCATCCCCCGCTTTAAAATTAATAAAATCCTGTTATAATGTTTAAACGGATACATAGTTAAAAAAAAGAAAAAGAAAAGAAAAACAAGTTGGAAATTGTACGTTGACAAATTGAGGTGCGTTCTGACTATAACTAGTTTTACAATGTCAAAAAAATATTTGTTATTATTTCAGTGAAATTAATTATATCATCTATTATGAGCGACATGAGAATGCCTTTCTTTTCTCTAATTGCGTATGCCACGTTTACAGATGCGAATTATTTTTTCGACACCAGATAACGCGGCAAAATTCACCACGGAGATCTTGCTTTGCGAATGATTACCTCCATGGTTTAATATTTCTATGATTCACGATGAACGAATCTCTTGTGCTTATTTACTTTAAGGGATATTGGGATAAATATTGGGCTGTTAACTTAATTTTAACTGAAGTTATCTCAGAATCTATACATTTTTTAATGCAACTCATCTTTCAAACAAACAATTTTTTTTTTTTTTTTTAATGTTACTTTTAAGCAATTTTATTCGAAAACAAATTTTTTAATAAAAATGGCCGCATGGCATATGAAAAAAGATATGGTCAGTCAGTATTTGTTTTCCTCCGTCACATGACTTGCGCTTTTATTATATTGATTACGTATGATAGGACTTAATAGAATGAAGAAAACTTTTATTAACATCTTTTTAAGTTTTGATTCGATTTTCATAAAATTTGAAATGATTCGACAAAATTCTGCAACGATTATATATATATTAAATTTTAAACAATTCGGTTGGTTAGTTTTTGCGCTGTTATATGTGGACAGACGGACGGACGGACGGACCAGACGACGACTATAGGTGCTACGTATATTGTATAATTACGAACGCACCTAAAAACTAGTGTTGCATGGGGTTAGGGCCAAAGTCACTTGATGAAAAATAACTTAATTCATTTTTCACTTAGTGTTTAAATATCGTAAGGTTATTATTATTATTATTATTATTATTATTATTATTATTATTATTATTAAAGGGTTATTAGTTAAATATCAAAATCCAGAGAGGGACAGTCCCCCCTCCCTCGCCGCCCCACTATGAGCACGCCTCGGTTCGCGGAAAATTTGTTGAACCCCTATCCACTACAATGTATTTCTCTAAAACGAACAATTTTTGAGGTCCTCACACTGTCCTTTTTAGCGAGCAATAATTTATCACTGCTAATAAAAATTAACTAATAAATGAAATTTAAATTCTGAGCTTATTAAAAAGAAAATAAAATTCCAAGTTCCTTCCTAATATGGTGCTGTCCTGACATATTTGTATAGGGACCCGGCACACAGGTTAAAAAACATTGTTTTGAAGCATGTGCCATGTCATTTTCTGAGTACGCTGTGCCTTTCTATGAGCGCGATGTTACACTTTTCTTAGTACACAAAAATATTTTTTAAGTGAACTGTCGTACTAACTGAGGCCTGATTATCGCAGAAACATGCGGATCACATGCCCCGGGTCCCACAGTTGCGGAGAGTCCCATATAGTGTTGAAAGGTCCACTGTCTCAGAAAACGGGACAGGGGGACAAAGAAAAGTAGGACAGCGGCTTCTTAATAAAGACATATAAATACAGAGAATCCTATGAAAACGAAACCTGTCTATAACGCAATTCTATCTCGAAAGTAAAAAATTCATGGGCCCTTACAGAAGAAATGTTATACAATTATACATTTTAAGACGGAAACCTTTCTAAGACGGAATCTTTTTCCGGTCACTTGAGACTGTGAAAGCTTATTAACTAGAGACAAAAAAATAAGAAACTCTTTTGGAGAGGTTTTTGCTTGAGCAGTTATAATTGTATGGTGTTCCGTCCTGTTAGGGACTATGAAATTTTTACGTATTTAAGACAACATCCCGTTATAAAAGGTTCCATTTCACAGGTTTTGCTAAACAAAGTACAGTAAAACATATAAAAACAATTAAAAACAGGTGTTCACTTGTTAATGTCTGTACATTTATTATTTGTACATTTTACCAATTCTTTCAGACATTATTTAAAAAAGCTTGGTTAAAAATCCTTACTAAAAACGTCCCCCATTTAAAAAATGTAAAAACAGTCTTCAATAAAAATCTCTACCAGTTCACAAAAGCGCTTTCACCCCCCGTTAGGGCATCATGAACAACTGATGATGCCCTAGCGGGAGGTGAAAGCGCTTTTGTGAACTGGTAGAGATTTTTATTGAAGACTGTTTTTACATTTTTTAAATGGGGGACGTTTTTAGTAAGGATTTTTAACCAAGCTTTTTTAAATAATGTCTGAAAGAATTGGTAAAATGTACAAATAATACAAATAATATAAAAACAAATTTGCTAGCGATCGGAAAAGTACTCCGTCTTAGCAGGTAGATATTTACGCTATTCCTTTCGATATAATCATAATATTTTTTCTTTTGTTATACAGAGGTTCTATTTGCACAGGTTTTACAGCATTAAGTTCCCCTCGACGCAGACTAACGAATAACATGGGGCTAAAATAAATTAAAAAGATTTTGTGCATCATAAAAAAAATCGGTATTTTTGGCGTACCCATGAAAATCGGGTCGGGACACCTGCCAACACTAGTCCCATATATGTTTTATCCACTCTCTAAAAATAGAAATTAAAACAAATTTCCGGTTATAGTCATAGAAAAAAAAATAATTTTTCGCATTCGCCTACACTAAATTAATTCAGTGTTTATCACTGATGATAGTGTAATGGAATTGTAACGTAAACTTCGAAAATCCGAGAAGGTAGGATATTACATCAAATATGCAGCAGGAAATCATTAGGGTTAGAGTTTTACGAACTCTAAATACCATCAGGAAAAATAAAGTGCAGAAGATTTTGCATACCAGTTGTGTTAAAAGTTGTATCTTTAATTCTTTGAGGTTTATACATAGAATAAACATAAGAGTTTAAAATATTTTAATACATGATTTCACCAATTAATAACTTAATTAAAATCCTCTTATATATTTTTGAATAGCTGAAAAATAATTACAATTTGTGAACTGTTTAATTTTTACTGTATCGAACTGAATGTCTTTGCAAGTTTTTTTTAATGCATCTTAGCATATATCTGACTTTTTATGATATTTTTCTGTCATAAAACTATGTTTTACATGTTAAACTGCACGTAAAGCTGTTTTATATTATGCTTATCCATGTAGGAATTTTGTAGCAGAAGATTGTTTTGAGAAAGAGGGGGGAGGGGGGGGGGTCTCCGACATTCTCTATGTGCTAGAGATGAGACGTGCTCAACCCTCGAGCCCGAAGCAGGCCCGAAACCGGCTCGAGATCGATTTACATGCCAGTCTTCGGTCTCGGGATCAAAGTGAATATTTTATTTATTCACAAATTGAAAAGATGAAAAAATAAACTTCCTATTTGAGAAACAAGAATGTAGCCTAAGTCTCTTAAAGTGTTTCACTGCCTAAGAGGGACTACTCAGACGAGGAGGCCAAGTCTGTAGAGCATAGATGTCCCTTCTAGTAACTTTATTAAAGTTATTAAATATATATATATACATTCAGCTGAAGTTGAACGGGGGGCGGGGTGAAAAGTGCAGTGGCCTTGGGCCAGAGAGAGAAAAAAATTAGAGACTTATACATAACTAGGCCAAGTGGCCGGCCCTTCCAGGTCACTGACCTCCACGCGACAAGGGACAGGGGATAAGCAGGAAATGAAGCAGATTCTTAAAGTGATTTATAATTCTTTAAAAATCACTTTGAAAAGGAAGTGTAATGGGATATAAGAAGAAATATTCTATCTGACTTTGAAGCCTTTGAACGGCCAGTGTTAGTAACATAAAGAAGCCATGCGATATCCCTTGTCTATCCTCGCTTTCTATTTGAAGCCCTTTTCCAGAATTATTGGTAAAACAGAACTCTTGTCGTTCTGCCGTAGTTGTACAATGATTTTTTAAAAGAATATAAACTGTGATTTTTGCAGATTTTTGCCATTGGTTGTGTATAACATATTTGCTATTAAGCTGGACATGCATGAATATCACGAAACGTAGTGATGAGAGAGTATTTAAGATTAATACTTATTTCTATGTAAGAAGAGATGAAATCAGAAAATTAATCTTTAAATAATTTTAAAATGTTATGAACAATTTTCTACAGCGTATTTTCGGTATCGGGCCCAGACACAAAATATTTCGGGCACGGGCGAGCTCGGATTTCAAATGGTCAACTCGGGTTCCGAAAAAAGAGCCCGAGCTTATCTCTACAATGTTTCCCTAGCCCCATATGAAATTGATCAGGCTCTGCCACCACTGAGGTAATTATAAGTTGGATTAGAGATGCAAATGCCACGGACCCAATATTTAAAATGGCTTAAAAAACAAGTGGGTAGGTGTGATCGAAGATCGCTCAAAGGGTTTCGTTTAATTTTCCTTTCAAAACACTTTATCCTTGCTTTAATAAATCCAAATTAATTTCATTTAGCAAAAAAAAAAGTCATGTTTTTTATAAAATAAAAATTTAACGGTCTATTTTTTTAGTTTTTTAGAATATCTAAACCAGCCCGCTATTATATTCTGTCATAATAATATCTGTCATGCGGACTAAATGCGATATTTAAAAAAAAATTTCAAAATTAAACATGTTGTTGTACACCTTCAAAATGTTAAAATATGCGAATATTTCCATAATCGGATTTTTATCACGATTCAATATGTTTTTTAAACTCATATATTTACTATTCTCTTACTCATATTGATATTCGCTTTGTATTATTCTCAAACATCTGAAAAATTCGTTAACTTCCAATATGAAGTCATATTTTCTTTTTAATTCTCTAATGACGTGATATTAATCTGCTTTGTGTATACATACACATACTCATGCTCCTTGTATTATTGAGAAATCTTTGAAAATTTCCTTTTTATTACCACTATAACGTCAATCAATTTTATTTCATATTAATATTTTTTTCAATTGATGAAACATTTTATTTCATTTTAATTTTTCACGTAGAAATCGTCTGATAGAAAATTAATTATTGTAGAAAGAATTTTATTGTGGATTTTTAATTTTTGGCATCTGCTATAACGAAAAATGTTTAAATTTAATAGGAAAAGGCTGATAGAATTTTGGTTTTTTATCTCTATTTATTAAAATAATACGAATTTTTCAAATTTTAATATTTTTAGCTCTTTATAGCTGGTATTCAGCTATATACACAAAGTTTCAACTCTGTAAGTTACATAGTTTCTGAGAATGGCTCTGTGACAGACAGACAACGGAGCGGGAGTAATAGGGTTTCGTGAGATGAACGAAACCCTAAAAAGGCCTTATTTTTATTTATTTGTGTAGTCAAGAAAAAGATAAAGCATACAGACTGCAGTTTGGACACGGGCTCCTATTAGCGTAGTTGCACAGTCAGCACGAACCTGCGCCTATAGCCCCCCCCCCCCCCCTCCCAGGGCTTGGTTCGAACCTGCATTTCATTAATTCCGAGTCACATCCGGTTGACTTTTCTTTTTTTCGTTTAACAACATATTCAACAAAATCTTTCGAAATTGATTTATTTTGATTTAATAAGGTAGAGATTTTTTATTTTTTATCTACTCTTGTTTCTCTTTATAGAGCTGTTTTTTTTTTTTTTTTTTTTTTTTTTTTTTTTTTTTTTTTTTTTGTTGTTGTTGTTGTTGTTGTTTTGTTTCAGCATATTTTGCTTTTATTTTAAAGCTTATTACTTTTTTTTCAGTGAATATTGATGTATGTAATTGAATAAGTGCTTATTAACTATGTTATTTCGTATTCCATGGCTTGCGCATGCTGAACTGTAATATATTTTACTTTAAAAAATACTGTATTTTTTTATGCTATACTTTAAAATGCACATACAGAAAAATGCTGCACTTTAAAAACTTTACATAAATATGTATGTAAAATTATTTTAATAGAATTTTAATTTAAAGAAAATCTTGATTAAGAAATAGAGATGTTTTTGTAGAAATTGAGTTAAGACAAGGATTGGGCTTGAATTCATCGATTTTTTTTTTTTTTTCTGGTCGATACCGGGTTGAACTTTAAACTTTTATGCCTGGCCGAGTCTAAAAAGTTCGGCCCTTTCAAATCTCTATTCTAATCTTCTTTGCTAAAAAATAAAAAATAAATAAATAAATAAATAAATAAATAATAAAATTGCTGTACTTAAAAATGTACTTTTAGAAAAATGCTATACTTCAAAATATTTGCATAAATATGTGTGCAATATTTTTTTTTTAACTTTAGGAATTTTAATTGTAGTATACATTAACATTAACCTACAGTTAAAATTCTGTTAATGAAAAATGCCGACATTTTTTGTAGAAATTGAGTCACGTTCGCACCGAACTAAGGTCGGGCCTGATTTCATTGATTTTTGCACGGACGCTCCCTGGTCGAAGGCCGAACTGTTAATTTTTACACCGAGCTGGGCCTGAAAATCCAACCGTTCTTTTCTAGAAAAAAAAAAGCAATAGGACCTGATTAAAACGTAGGACAACTGGGAAAAAAAGGTATTATTTTAGAACAATGCGTAAAATATAAAAAGGTAAATAATAATAAATTTGAAAAAAAAAATCTAGATATAAATTAGTTTGGATTTTCGTCCATAGAAATTAGTTTAAAATATGCAGAAAAATTATAAATTTTTATTAAAGCAGTAACTCTTATCTGTAAATTTTGACCAGTTCCATAAATGTTTATTTATATAAAAAGTTTAGAGATTACATTTCGAAATATTTTTTTAGTCTAACAAATAAAAACACTGTCGACGTCATTTTGAAACAAGTGTGGGTAGGTGTGATCGAAGATTGCACAAAGGGTTTCGTTTAATATTCCTTTCAAAACACTTTATCCTTTCTTTAATAAATTGAAATAAATATAATTTAGCAACAACAACAAAAAAAAGTCATGTTTTTTATAAAATAAAAATTTACCGGTCTATTTTCCCGTTTTTTCGAAAATCTAAACCAGCCGGATAGCGGGCGAAACCCGCTATTATATTCTGTCATAATAATATCCGTCATACGGACTAAATGCGATATTTAAAAAATATATAATTTCAAAATTAAACATGTTGGACGTCTTCAAAATGTTAAAATATGCGAATATTTCCATAATCGGGTTTTTATCATGATTCAATACATTCCTCAAACTCATATATTTACTAGTCTCTATTATTCATATTGATACTCGCTTTGTATTATTCTCAAACATCTGAAAAATTCGTTAAACTTCCAATAGGACGTCAGATTTTCTTTTTAATTCTCTAATGACGTGATATTAATCTGCTTTGTGTACATCCACATACTCATACTCCTTGTATTATTGAGAAATCTTTGACATTTTCCGTTTTTATTTACCACTATGACGTCAATCAATTTTATTTCATATTTATCTTTTGTTCAATTGGTGAAACTTTTTATTTCATTTTCATTTTTCACGTGAAAATCGTCTGATAGAAAATTAAGTATTGTAGAAAGAATTTCATTGTGGATTTAAAATGTTTGGCATCTGCTATAACGAAAAATGTTTAAATTTAATAGAAAAAGGCTATTAAAATTTTGGTTTTTTATCTCTATTTATTAAAATAATACAAATTTTTCAAATTTTAATATTTTCAGCTCTTTACAGCTGATATTCTGATTTATACACGAAGTTTCAACTCTGTAAGTTACATAGTTTTCGAGAATGGCTCTGTGACAGACAGACAACGGAGCGGGAGCAATAGGGTTTCGTGAGATGAACGAAACCCTAAAAATTAGTCAATTGGAAATGTAAAAAAATCGTCTGCAAATGTGACATAGAATTCACCATACATATATGATTTTTTTTTTTAAGAAGTCCCTGGGACTCCTGATTTTGAGAAGAGGCGGGGCGGTGGAGGGGCTACATTTTTTTTGTAATTTTCTTTGATAAATTTTCTCTCAAGTGATATTTTTAATCTGTTTTGACCTTATATTGATTATAATCTATATTTTGTTACTTTTAGAGAAGAAACCAGAAAAATTTTGAAAACAGAAAATATATTTGTCTAAATATGTATTGTAGGGCATCAAAAATGTTAATTTTTTTGTGAAAATCTAGGATGATGGGGTCCTTCGAATGAATACAAAACCCTAGCCCTCCCCCACATTTTTTTTTTTTCTGCTTGATCGAACTCTGATAGAAACATAACTTTGGAGGCACTGTTTTTACTCTGTGCTTTATAAACTCTGTTGTCAGGATTGGTGAAAGGTCAGTTCCTCCTCTTTAAAGCAAACGGGTGAATCACAGATACGCTTTTCTCTTTTTTACGTCACATCCTACCGAGAAAATGAGTTAATCAAATCTATACTTGTGACTGTGACCTTATGAGATGATGGACGTCAGCTGAGACTGTTAGGAGCTATTGTGAAAGGAGCGACAATTTCTTGGCGAAAATAAGACTTCCAAAAGGCCACTTTAAGCTCTTATCATCTTCCTCGAGAGATACCATTTTATGAAAGAATAGAAAAAAAAAATCAGGTTATTTTAATACAAAAAAAAATTTTTAGTTCTTTGAGCATAATAAGTAACTTCATGAATAAAATATCCTAACGTTTTTCAAAACATTTTTTTAAACATAAAAAGTGAAACTTTTATTTTAGGATTTTAGCATGGGCGCCGGCGGGACGAAATCCAGGTAGGGGCATGATTTTGTGGATAATGTGCCTCTCACTGTTGAATTCAGGGGGTGGCCCGGAGGGCGGGACAATCCCCCCGGAGCATTGAAACGCCTCCCCCTCCCCGGAAGATTTGAGATTTTATACTTTCAATAATCCACAAGTGCAATTTTCCCCCCGGAACCCCGGAAAAGTGTCTGAATTCAAAACTGGTGCCTCTAATCTGCAGCCTAGGTCGCAACTTTTTTTTTTAATGGAAAATAAAAACATGAAATAAGATAAAATAAGGATTTTTTGTCAGAACTCTTCGTGCAAGCAACGTATATGCAACTTTTAAACACAAAAAGCAATATAGAAATGTAACTAAAAAGAAACATAAAAAATCCAAAAAGTACTACTGCGGGTTTTTTCAAAATGGAAGAACTGAAACAGTTTTCTTTCCTCCTTCCCCGAGAGCCCCCCCCCCCCCCCCCGTTTAGAATATTTTTCAGTTGTGTTTTTTTTAAGTTCATCCACATTTAAAAATTATCTTAAACGAAGTGTTTTCGTCAGGTGGGAGGGGAGGGGAGCGGGCAACATGCAGGACGAATGTATATCGGGATATAAATGGAGATAATGACAGATAGCCTATGCGGATCGGGTATAACTCGATACAAACCTGCAAATTCCCTTTAAAGTCAACCCGCAACCCAACCCGTACCAGACAAAAAATGTTTTGTTGACCCACAATCTGATCCGAACCGGACAATTTTTTTTTGTTCGTCCACTCACAACCCGAACTGAAACGAAAGAAAATTGATCCACACTTACATGTATTTATATGCAAATGGTCTATAATCATATCACTAATATCAATTTTATCTTTTATATTTAAAAATGAACATGTAAATAGTCATTTACATTCAAATATGAAGTTTTTCATCTGAAACGATATTCTGGACATTCTTTTGAAAAATCAGGTTAACCTGCACCCGATTTGCAAGAATCAAAACTAAACCCAAAATCGACCCGAACCCGAAGCAATTATTGCCAAACCGACCCATAACTAAAAAAATTAGCGTCAACCCGACTCGACCCGAATTATGGGTAGGGTCGGGCGTGGATAAAATCGGGTTACTCGACTCGACGCAGGACTCTGGGTATAGTGTCATATTTATGAATAGACACTGGGGCAACAGATTAATAAAATATGGATTGTCATATATACTTTTCAATTAAAAAATGTATAATTTGAAAACTTTTTTTTTTTTTTTTTTTTTTTTTTGTAATTATTAACCTTTTGGAGGACGGTGGTATATTATTTATACCATTCAATTTTAATCCCCTACTTTCAAATTTGTACCAGAATTTTTGAGTGAAATATTGCATTCATAATCTACATGGAGAATATCATTTTTACATTATCAAATCAATTTGTTTGTAAATTCTGGTTATGTTATATCATTTCAACATTTTAGAAACAGAATTAATTTGCTTCTGAAAAGGTTAATCTACATAATTTAATTATCACAATCAGGGCTTAACAAATGCGGTTGCCAGGTCGCCACTGGCGTCCAAGTTTTTTTTTTTATCTTGAGACCAAGTTATTTAATCTGGAGTTGTTGTTGTTTTTTTGTACGAAACTTGACTTAAGAAATTAGCAGAGACTGCGTTTTTTCTGTCTCAAACACCGATTCGTGCGCGGCAAGTAATGATATTCCTCTTTTCTTAAACTTTTAATGGGGGAACCAAGTTTAAAAGGCATTTTTCATCTGAGGCAAAGAAAACGCCATTCTTTTCTGCTCCAGCCATTTAACATGTCACCTCAATATAATGTGGGAAGAGGGGAGGGGTTTCAATAAAACAGTAAGAAATAGTATCAATACAGCCTTTGTGGAATCTAAAATTGGACATAATGCTAAAAAATGCTCAAGTTTTTATAGAGTTTCAAATCAGATTTTTGAGTTTAGAATTAAAACTGATTAATCTATCACATTCACTTTAAAGAATAATAAGCGATTATAAGTAATCCATTTGAAGTAAATAAATCCATAAAACTTAATTAAAATTAGTTTCAATAAAATTAATAGTAATGTTCTCTTCATCAGATATATATTTTGTAGCACTCAACTATCCGGGCATTTGAAGCATTCGGCAATCAGCATTTCCCAAATATGCTGGTTAATTCAGCCTTAAGTATTTCTTTTCTTTTCAGAGTTACATAATTTTAAGTTTCATTGGAAAACTTAGTTTATATTATCTTTCTTAATTATGTACTATTCTAAACTGTGTAGCTAATAATTTAAAACTGTGCGCATATATTATTATTTTTTCTCTATTAATTCATAAAAAACTTTTTGTTTTTTTAAAAATCAATGACGAGAAAGGGAAGGGAGTTTCTAGCGAGAAGAATTTTTTGCTGACTACCAGATTTTATCAAATTTCTAAAGCCTCGATCACAATAATATAGAAAAAAGTTTGATTTATGATTTCCCTTTGAATTGTAAATATGCCATTTTTTTTATTATTATTATTTAAAATAGATTACTACATTTTTAAAAGATTGTTCTAAGATCTAAGCACTATTTTCTTTCAAAATTACTAAATAAATTTTATTCATATGTTTATAAAGTTTCAGACTTATTCATGTTTCCAAAATTCGAATAACTATTCTCATTTTTAAAATTTTCTAAATGTACTTTCAAAATTACTAGTTAAAAAGTATTTTTGCAGTGGCGTAGCCAGGATTTTGTTTCGGGGGAGGGGGGGGGCTAAGGAGCTCAGCGCTGATGACCTTATACTGATTTATGGAAATAGGTAAAATGTGTCCATGTTTAGTTTGAAAAATTCTGATGTTTTGTGGAGGCAGAACTCTAGCCCCATAACCCTTACCCCCTGTATGTTTTAAACCTAACACGGAAATGTGTTTTCAGATAACAATCGACTATAATTAAAGATACATCATATTTTACAAGAAAAAAAATATATATTCAATTTTATTTTATTTTTTATTTATTTATTTCGTGTTTCATTTGAAAAATGAATAGTACCTTTCTATACCTGGAAATTTTACGCTTGCAAGAAGGAAAAATAACTTATAATCATGACAGAAAATTTCACGTTATCGAGCAGAAAAAAAAAAAAAATGGAAATTTTGTGACCACCGTTAATCATAAATAACACTTTCAACTGTTTGGGAAATAGACTTAATAAAAACTCTGTCTTAAAAGTTCTGCACTAAAATCTATCATTTTTTTATAAATTAAAGATTACATTGAGATTTTACAATCCTTCTAAGAGTCTTCTGCAGACAAATGAAAAGATAACAAGAACGAAAAATCATGCGTCAAGCATAGATTATAAAACACTTTGCAACACATTCAGAATACTGTAACAAAACTGCACAATTTACCAATTTAGAAAACGAATAACACATTTGAAAACCCATTTTCAGCAATTACTACCAAGCAAAATATCCAAATTCTTTTGTGCAGTCTTGTATATGATCTATAAATTCGCATGTATACTACACAGTATGCTAAAATTTGCATTAATTAAGAAATACACAGCAAACTGAAAACCAGGGCCTGTTTACCGAATAGGCCCATGAAGCCCAAGCTTACCCACTGAAATACAAAGGGCCCCCCAAATTTACTTTTCAGAACTAATATTTAAGAAAAAAAATTTCAGCCAGGGTAAAAAAAAATATTTTTTTTTTTCTTAATTATAGTTACTAAATTTTCCCACGGTCTATTACTGACATATTTATACTCTTTTTTTTTCTGTTGATATAATAAATGGTATAAAAACAGTGATTAAATGCAACTTATTTTCATTTTTCTTATGTTTCACATTTTAATTTCAAATGTTTAAGACTGTAATGTGCTAAAAAGAACAGAAAATTTAATCTGTATAATTATATTTCGTTTAAATTCATAGAGTGGAGAAATGATATAAAGTATGGAGAATAGGTTATTTAAATAAAGAGGAAAATAATTAGCGTTAAGGTGATATCAAATTTCTGTTTCTAAAATTGAAGCAAAATTGTGTTGCAGTTGCAGCTAAGCATAAATTTATGTCAAATATTTGTTGTCCCTGCACTGTTCTTTAGCACTGCCAAATCCTGCAATTTGTAAAGCATAAAATATATTTTGAAGTTCAAATATTTGCACCCGTTCCATATTTGTAAATTCATTTACAAAATTAATTTGTTATTTGTATAATTATGTATATAATAAATATTTTTCACATGTATATAGGTAGTTAGTTTTAATTTAATGTTAGAAGTGTTGTTTACTCGAAATTTTTATGGTAAAATATCAAATTGTTGAAGCATGATTGGTAGAGGGGGGGGGGGAAGGGCCTGTGAAAACCCCCTTCAGCAATTTCCGTCAATAAACAGAAACGTACGTGAGATCTTTTGAGCAGCCCTGTATATGATCTTACAGTATTTATATGCACCAGTTAAGATGCAAAAAAATAGTTACATTTAAAACGCGTACCACAACTGAAAACATGCTATCAGCAATTATTGTTCACAGACAGTACTGTAACCAAATTCTTTTAAGTGCTCCTGTAAATGAACGATACATTCTATGCATAACATATTCTACAGGAGGCGCCTTGTAGAGCATTTCTCTGATACGTATCAATTTTAATAATGTATAAAATAGTGTAACATGATGAAAATACGAATCAAACAATTTCTTCCCATAGACCATAATGTAATGGAATTCTTTTGAGTATCCCTGTAAAAGAATCATAAATGCTACATACTTCATTTTCAATACCAAGCATGCCATTGTATACCCCAATAACATATATCAATTGCAAGGCAATCTGATAATATTTACGCGAGCTAGAGCACGGATGGACGACATACAGACGGCAGACGGATAGACAGACAGAAAAACCGAATTCATAAACACTTTTCAACTATGTTGGAAAGTGTTAAAAATTATTTGTGTATTATAAAAAAATCCAGACTACCTACGCGGGACGGATCTTTAGATCCCGTTTAAAATCGAGACGTTCCGTCGCGTGGTCTCGTGTAAAGTAAATCAGGAAAACTGACAATGCCCCACTGTGAAAATATTTAAAAAAAAAAAAAAAAAAAAACATATTGATATATTTTGGAAAGGTTTTACCCGATTACACAATACACAGAAAATAAGGGTAATGATTTTGAACGTGTACATTGTAAGATTCTTTATTTCCTGACAAAATGGGAGAGGTGGATGGATTTTCGAAATGTTTGTCTTCAATTAGCCGATGATTTATAAAATAAACTGATATTTCCAAAAATGCTTATATATGGTTGTTCTATTAAAACGTATATATTGAAGTTGTGAAAATTTAACAATTATTCATAGTCAATCATAATAAAATGTTAATAAATAAGTAAAAAGTAAAATAAAGAAACAAATTAATTAAAAAATGAGGAATAATTCTAAATGAAATCGTACGTCTTTAAATACTGAAAAATTTAATCATAAAAGTGAATTTTTTTTTTCTTTTGTTATGATTTTTATTTTTACAAAAAAAAAGAAAAAAAAATGTTACATGTTTATATCTATTTTATCTAATGAAAATTTTTTTAAAGATATCGCTAGTAAAAGATTACAGAAATTTTATTCTATAATTCTGCTTGCTGAGAACGAACGTACGTGCAGACGGGTTGTGTTCAGGAAAGAAGATCGCGCGGCGCGCGCGCGATGGAGAGAAGCGTTATGGAGTAGGTCTTATCGGAAATTTAAATAATTTAATATATTGAAATAATTTAATTATTTCAATTATTTTAAGCTTCTGTGGCTCGGATTAGGTGAAACTAGCGACTACACATCTTTATCCTCCAAAAAAAATGGATCTTATAATAGGAATATCTATTTTTATTTCATCATAATAAACCCCCGAAACATTCATGAAAAGCATCACGTGATCAGATAGCCCGATCCGCGTTCATAACCTGCAAATTTTTAGCGCGCGCTGCGCGCGGGTGACTCACAAAAATTCTGTGGGCGATTTGATCACGTGATTGGGCTTTTTTGTGTCTTACTTGGTTTGGTAGGTTGATTGATACAGCTGTAGCAACATGATCGGATATCTGAAAAATTTAAAATTTTTAACATTCTAAACTGATTTTTTAAGCCTTTGATCCAACATAAAAATAATAGAATACGAAAGTATGATGTATATATATATATATATATATATATATATACATCATATAGTTACATAACTGCTGTCAACTTATATGTCTCTAAAACTACAGCACCTACTAAAACTGATATATTAGTTCAGTTGATAGCAGTTACATAAATACATATATTGTACAAAACAATGCATATAATATTATAAAGTTTAATTTTCTATAACCAGTGCACCTTTAACTAACAAGGGAGAGGACGTTCGGATCACCGAATTCCTGAAACACGGTATTGGTGGTTTCAATAAAATTAATGTAAACTCTAAAAAAAAAAGGGGGTACTTTTTGGTTAACCGGCACCAGTGAAACAAATATAAATATATACACAGACACACATATATATATATACATACATATATACACAAACATATATGTAGATATATATTTATATTTTTTTTTCACTGGCGCCCGGCTAACCGAAAAGTACCAAAAATTGTTATGTACTTTACTGACGTTTATTTTCGATTTTCTTCCCCTATTTTTATTAATTTAAAAATTATTTATCAGTTGCTTTATATTTTTTTTTGGGGATAAATAGAATGTTAATAAATCAAGGTCGTGATACCAACATATGTTGGTATCACGACCTTGATTTACGATAAATCTTTTAACATATGTTAAAAGATTTATTTCTTTATTTATAATAGTAAAATAAAATCTTTGTTAAAATTTGATAAAAAAGCTTTTAAACATTTTATTAAAATATATTTTTCGATAACAACCTTGTTGAAACAAAATTATTAATTTCTAAAAATTTATTTTTCTTGAAAGTCATTTTTCGATGTAAATTGCATTATTTATTATATTGCAATAAACATCATAAAACACGAGAAACAAATGCTAAAATACTTGTACATACAGTAGAAAATTTATAAACATTCTAACTATATTTTATTTATATTCATTACGAAACTAGACGGTAAACCACATGTATTTTACCTCTTTACAAAAATAGGTACTGATATTTCTAGTTTAAATAATGTATATATTTTACATTTTATTTTTATAATATTTTTTACATTGTAAAATATGCTTTGCATTCTATTCGTACTAAAAATTCACTGTTGAAGTACTCATTATAAAAACATGATTTCTTATTTTACATTTGCTAAAAAGAAAAAAAAATAATAATAATGTTTAAATATTAAAAGACACTGTAATGTAAAATTTTAATCGTAAAATAGCTGAATTTGTCGTATTTAATTAAATAAGTAATTGTTAATAATATCAAATTTTGCTTTTATAAAATATATTCCATTAATCATGAAAAATACAAAGCAACCGATTAAACATTTTTAAATGAAAAAAAACAACAGAAAAATCAAACAGAAATTTTGGGGGATCGAACCCGCAACCTCCAGAATCAAGAGCAGTGCTCTAACCATTCGGCCACCAAGTTCACTTCTTAATTTAACAAAATATCATTAAAATACGCTAATTAGTCAAATGAAGGACCGTGTTCATTATCATTGATTTGGATGTCCAAATCAATGATAACGAACGTAGGCCTTTCAATTTCATTCACAGTATAGACTCACTCGATATTTTAATCTCCATCGCCCGCGCGCCGCCTGATCTTCTGTTCTGAACAGCCCCACGAAATTTGCGGGAAATTATTGCTCCCGGAAGTAGTGTCACAAAATTTCTGCTCTAGATTACGTCATTTCCAGGCTGATAGGAACGAGAATGAACGAATCACAGAGGGTGGGATCAAAACATTATGGCGGACATAATGAAGATGTGCCCTTGCTGCGTCCGTTTAAAATACTCTACTGATGAAGCTGAACAGCGTCGAAGAAGCAAAAAAATTGACCGTATGCTCAGAAAAGATAAATGTGTTCTGAGAAAACAAGTTAAACTGTTACTTCTTGGAGCTGGTGAAAGCGGGAAAAGCACTTTCCTGAAGCAGATGAAAATAATTCATGGTGACAACTTCGATCAGGATTCTGTTGCACAGTATAAACACACTGTCTATCAAAACACAATTAAAGGCATGAAAGTTTTGGTAGATGCTCGAACAAAGTTAAAAATTCGGTGGCAGAATCCTGATAGTTCGCAGTACGCGAATCATGTGCTGATGTATGAAAACACTATGACTCTCGATTTAAAAACATTTCAGGATTTCGCTTATTCTGTGCAAGAATTGTGGAAAGATGAAGGCATTAAGGAAGCCTATGCGAGACGAAAAGAATTTCAGCTTGTGAGATATTTTACTCATATTTTGAATTAATTTTTGTTCATTTTATTAACTATTTTCAGTATACAGAAATACAGGTTTTCAGTTTAAAAACCCCTTATTGTTTCAAAGGAATAAGTATCGGTTACTACTCATACTATAATATACTCATTTTCATGCAGTTGTACTTTTATCCTTATGTAATTTTGTCTTTAATTTTTCATAATAGTAGTTATTTCTATAGTATATTGTACATTCAGAGCATGGAACTTGTTTGTTGCACTCATTGCAAATGATGTGTTAGGTTTTTATAAAACCTGATCCATTTTAAAAATTTTAATTTTATCCTTAAAAGATTAGATGATTTTTGAAAAGCAAAATCTATTTCAAATCATCAACCAGGATGCTACAGTTTAAAAACACAACATCAGTAATTATCAGGTTATCATAAAACTAATGGGCTGCCACCCCAAAACTCAACTAGGGCCCAATTAAGGTACATTGAGGTCATAGGGGCAACATTTATTTGCCTCCCATCCACTATTATAAGTTCATATATAAGTTCTGAAGCTCTGACTTCACCCCTCCCCCTCTCCCACTCTCACACTTTCATCTTTTAAATTTTGCACATCTGCGTACCACTGGTGGTACATGTCAATGTAAACATGTTAATAACTAAAGCAGCATACTTGTAACCATAATATGGAATATTTCAAGAATATCTAATTTTCACCGCCAGGCATTTCTTATGTGCGAAACAACTACAAATGCTAAATAAAAATAGTTCAAATATTACTAGTGCCAAGCAATAAATCTTGTGTATATTCGGCAGTGTTGAATCCAGGGGGTGGCCTGGGGGGGAATGTCCCCCCCTCCCCGGAGTATTTGAGATTTTGTGCTTTCAGTGGTCAAAAAGTGGAATTTCCCCCCCCCGGAACTCTATAATGTCCCCCCCCCCCCCCGGAGCTACAGAAATCCCTCCCGGAGAAAAGTGTCTGAATTCAACACTGATATTTGGAGTTCTGTTTTCCAGTAATTCTGGAAAAGAACTTCAAACTGAAAGCAAGAATAGACAAGGGATAGATACCCCCATAGCTTCTTTATGTTACTAACACTAACCTAGCCAAAGTTTCAGAATCAAATAGAATATTTCTCCTTGTATCTCACAATAACTATTCAATTTCCTTTTGAAATTATTTTTAAAGGAATGCAAAACATTTTAAGTAACTTTTTTCACATAGCAAGTGTTTTTTCCTTTCTTTCAATTTGTGAATAATTAAAATTTTCACTTTCAACCTGAAACCAAAGTCTGGCATAAAAATAGAGCCCAGGACTGCGTCAGTCTCGGACTGAAACCATCTCATCGCTAATAGTTATACACATATTACTATACCCAGAGTTTCCCTCAGGTTTAAAACAGGGCAGGGTGCTGCTGGTGAGAAAAGGGCACTTTTTTTATTCTTAAGGGCACTTTTTGGATTCTTGACAAGGTGCTTTTTGGATTCTTGAGGGCATTTTTTTTAATTGTTAAAGGTATACTTTTGGCTTTTAAAGCCACTTTTGGTATTTAAGTCAGGGCACTCTCTTTAAGACAACATTGAGTCAGTTTTTACTAAGAAAGTAAATTTTTTAATGCAAAAAGGAGAAAGGGCACTTTTTTTACTTAGTGGCAAGAAGGGTTCTAATTATTTTACTGGAGGGGGGCAAGAAGGGTGCTAATTCTTTTCAAGAAGGGTGCTAATTTGTAAACTAAAGGGCAGGCAGGGTACAGCACCCTTCTGAAACTATCTGGGAGAAACTCTGCTATACCTAAGACATATCAAGCCCTGGCCCCGCTTTTAACTGAGGTTTCCAAAGTCCAAAATTAAGCATTTTTTTCTTAAAATGAATAGAAATTGTAGCTATTAAAATGTCATAGATCCAGGGTCGAAACTAGGATTCTTTTTACCCAGGCCAAGAAAGGATTTTGATGCCCCCCCTCACCTCCTTTCCAAAATAAATTTATAAACAGAGATTTTTTATTCATTACATTTATTTTTTGTTTTAAATTTGAAATAATTTTGGGATGGTTTCTTTAGAAATAGATCCCATTGCAATCATTTCGTTTAAATATAACATCTGTAATGCAAATCTTGTCATCATAATAAAGTCTGAAATATTGAACATAGTGGGACAGTAAATTGATTTGCTAATAACTTGGATGAGTTTGTTAATTAAGTATGTAGCTAATAGTTTGTTTACAAGCATGCACAAAAGCAAAAAATCATTCAAAACTTGTCATCATGATAATGTTCGAAATAATGAACCAATTTAAACCTAATTTAGACAGTGTATTGATTTTGCAAGTATCTTGGATGAATTCATTATTCAAGTATTGTTTTGGTGCCGCTATGTGTTCACCTAATTAAAAAAACTATCCCTGTTGAAAATAAAGAGTATAAAATCATCAAATATATTTTTACTTTGGATTGTCCAATTTCGTTATTTGTCTTTTTGTACTGAAAGACTAATCAAATCCTCTTTTGGCATCCCTTTCTAGACTGGTGCTGGGGGGCATATGCCACTTAGCTCCCCCTAATTTCAGCCCTGCATGGACTTCCAACTGAATCTTTGCTCCGGGTACCACATAGTGTCAGTTATGGCTCTTGTCATGAGATCTGAGATAAATCAAAAAATGTTTATTACTATTTTGCAAAAAGGACAATTATATACCAACTAGGCCAAAAACAGATTAAATTTTATTGTATTTATCTGAAAAAAGCTGTGAACTTCTGAATTTAAATTTAACGACAACAGGTTTTTTTTTTTTATCTGGTTAAATATTGGTATGTATAATTTAAAAATCATGACTTTTGTGCATCTTTATTTCTCATATTTACTGGTCCATTTTAACATAAGTAATGACCATAACTAATGTGTTATATTTTTTATGAAAATTGTGATAATGAATATAATGAAAATTGTGTTATTGACTTACATGGTTGTAGTGGGTAGCTGCCCGGGTACCCACCCAGGCTGGGTTTTTTACAACACTTAGGGTTGTAGTGGGTAGTTGCCCGGGCTAGGTTTTTTACAACCCTGATTGACTACCAGCAGTGCAATCATTTTATGGTCTGCCACATGCTTAAAGTGGTCAACTTAGACAAGTGAACATGGCCAACATACAAGGGTAATCAACTTGGCAAATTTTGCTGTTATCTTACAATATCCATAGTTAAATTGAATCCTATCCTAGTATCACTCGCTTCTTGGTGATTTATATTTACCATTACCTTTAAGCTGAATCAGAAAATACAGGTACATAAGCGAGCAATTTAAAAATATAACATTTGAAAATTACAGACTTTCACGAAAAAATTAAATTAATACTAATATATACTTAAAATATAAGAATGAATAAATATTATACAGTAAAGTAATAAAATAAAACTTGGTTTAAACTGCAGGTATAAAATTGTAAATGTCTCTTAGAATGGAAGTAAACATTTCATTTTTTGACATTCAAAAACTTCTTTTATGCATAATTCCAAAGTCCTGAAATAATTTTATTCCAGCTTCCTCATCATCAGGTAACTAACTGCCAAATGGTAAAATCTATATCAGCGTCAGTAATAAATGTAAGTTATAAGTTAATAATAAATTTTTTCGATTCCAAAAATTCCAAATTAAGATATTTTGTGATGTTACAATTAAATAGTAATAATAAAAATATGAGTCACGTTCAATAAATAGCAAATCACAATGTTTGGCACAGTTTGTAATAAAAATATTTTTCACAGGTCAGGGTGGGAAATTTTCAGAAAATGTTACCCGCCAAGTATTTATTTTACCAGCCAGCAAGATGCAACATATAGTTGGAAATTGTTATGACAAAATATTCACAACTGCAAAAAGGGTTAATTTCTATTACTACAATGCATTTTCATTTTTTCTATAAAATTAAGAAATATATACAACAGAGGAAATTTTAGTATGGGATAGAACTTAGTTATGTTTACATGATGGCAATGCGTAAAATTGCAAAATAATTGCTACTAACTAGTAAAAAAAAATTAAGTTTTTGGAATATTTTCTATAGGCAGCAGTGAAATTATATATCTCCCTACCCCAGGCTAGGGTTGAAATAAATGGTGCATTAGCATGCATTTTGACATGATATTGGTGTAACAGAAAAGTACCTTTTTTTATGCCTATTTGGTGGGCTATCTAAATTGAATATAAAAAATCTATTATTAGTCTTCAATTAAAAATCTTCACTTATGCTCTGTACACCAGGTAGAATGTTCTGTAACACAAGAAGCTTACGTTGGCTTCCCAGGCTAAAATAATTATATTTTACATAACATGTACTAAGAGGTATTGCATGTTAGGAATCTTATGTAGGGGAGACCGGTACACACTGGACCTATGGGCACAGTGGACCACCCCCTAATATTTTATTTATTTAAATTTTTTTAAGCTTCTCTTCTATCCCAATAGCTAACAGCACTGCACTGATTATTTATAGCCTTCAGAAAATATGTTTAGCTCAAATTGAACTATTTTATCCTGATTGGTTGTTTTGAGCTTCTAAAAGTAAAAATTTTCATCATCATATTTTTATTATTTTAGTAATTAAAGGTTGTAGATAAATACGATAAAACAACTCTTTTGCATGCTAAGATACTTGTTTTTATTTCACTTTAAAGTTAATATGTTTAAAAGAAAGCTGTAAACAATATTAATATGATAATTTATTGAACTTCAACATGGGGCACAGTGGACCACCCACTCCTGGGGCACAGTGGTCTACAATCCGTTCTGTTCCTGTAATGCAGAATGTTCAAAATATTTAATAATTGCTTATTTTCTATAAAGAAATATTGTTTTAAAGTAGTTATTTAACTGTAAAATAAAGTAAACAAAGAAAAATAACAATTTAACATAGTAAGAAATATTTTGTTTTGTATTTGCTGCCTTTGATAAATATAACTGTAGTCTAATTGGTGATGATTCTATTCAAGTAAGATTCATGAGATGCAAATTGAATGGAAATCAGTTTATTTTTCCCGAAACTGTGGATGAATCTGTTGTTGATGTCAATGATTTCATAATGTTGCTCCCAGATCCAAAAATATTTCAATTTTACTCATAAGTATTTTGGAATTTCATTTGCAAATTTTAATGTGCGCTGATTTTTTTGTACTTAAGAACTTCAAATTGCAATTGTTCCTGTATTAATCTGTTATTATTTTCAAAATATAATTATTTTTTTTGTTTTTGTTTCAAAATGTTACTTGTAAATTTATATTATTACTATGTTATTTTGCGGGTAAAGGGGAAATAAAAAAGAATTAGATTAATGAAAAATAGATTTATTTTGTACTTCAGATAATACCTAATAGTGGTCCACTTTACGGCTCCATATAATTTTTTTTTTTTTTTTGAAAAATGTATTGAAAACTATGTTTTGAGAAAATTATGATGAATGTATAAAGGTGTAAGGAGTATTTAAAAATATTTTCATACAGATCGGTTTGTCCGTTAAAGAGAAAAAAAAATTTAACTGAAAAAGTGGTCCACTGTGTACCAATCTCCCCTACTAGTAATAAATTTATAAGTTTTAAAAGTTCAAGGCAAGTCTAGTCAGAGAAATGTAATGACTTGATTGATGTTTAAGACCTAGAACTGTTTAAAGTACTTGAGATACTGAAAAATAAAAGGTCAGATAATGTTTCTACTAGACCATTATTTAAGGGGGCAGCATCTTTTGAAAATGCATCATGACATATTTAACAATTGCCAAATACTCTCCAAACTGTACTCAGGTATCACTCATACAAATATTTTCTGTACTTGTATTTCTAAATCTGCATATGTGCCCAAAAGCATGCAAAAAACATAAAATCTCCTCATTCTTTTAGGAAAAATATCGAAGATATATTCAATACTAATCATATTGAAATTTAATAGTAATTATTATTATTTTATAATTTGTTATATCATTTTAAATTAGTTATTTTATTTGTCATATCTAAAAATTTTTATTGTTACTAAACACAATGCATTTTCTGTTGTATTAGTGTATTTTTCTGTTTCAATAGTGCCTCTTTTGGTGATTACTCTCTGTTTTTTTTTTCTTTCTAGAGTATATGCTAGTCCAGAATAAATTATGAGATAAATCAATCATCCCAGTGTTGTGCCATTAGTCTTTATATAAAATGTATTGAGAAAATAAAAACTAAGTATTAAGGATCTGCTTGAGATTGTTCTCAAAATGATATTTTTCCACAGTCAACAACCAGGGCCGTGCGAAGAGGGGGGGGGGGGCCTTCGCCCCGGGCGCGGAAATTGAGGGAGCGCCAAATTTATACTACCAACTACGGTTTAATTTATTTATTTATTCATTTTTTTGGTCATCGATCATTTTCTGGGGAATTTCTTTTTTTCTTTTCATCATCCTTTTTTTTTCTGTCTCAAAATATCATGATCTCTCCAACAAATAAGTGCAATTTTCTTTTACGCTATTTAGTTGTTTGCAATTTCTGAATTAAAATTAAACCTTTTAAAGTTCCAACATAAACGCGAAATGTTTATTCAATAGAATTTATTTCTGTTTCTGTACTTTATCAGTTTTGTGTTACCTGTCACAAAAAGAAGAGGAGGGGGGCGCCAAATTGAAACTTTGCCCCGTGCGTAGTTTTCTCTTTGCACGGTCCTGTCAACAACGTAAAACTTTCTGACACATTCATAGTCATTTTAAATGTAAAAACCTGCAATTGGCAGGTATGACTCAAAGTGATTTGGAATCAAATAGTGTTTTTCATTTTCTGATAATTGTATTACATATTGTGTTATAAGTGGTTGCTGTCACATAACTATCTTTCACAGACTGTCATGCCAGAAATTCAATTCAAAATGCCAGCTTTCATGGCAGTCTCCGAAAGATCCTCGATTTTATTGAAAAATGGAAAACACTATCCAAATGCATAATTTCTAAATAAGGATATATGCCAGTTTTTTGCATTTACAACTAAAAATTAATTCTGGAGTGTCAGTAATATAAAAGTGATGAAATTTTTGTTACATAAAGAAATTTAAAAAGAAAGAAACTTAGAATTATCAGCTGCTGTACTAATACTTAAGCCAGATGATGATTTAGTCTAAAATTGCTTTATTGATTGGGATTCAAAATTGGCAATTGCACATATACTATTCTTTCATTAGCATGATTCTGTGATGTTTGCTATAAATCGCTGTAAAAAGTACCTAATTTTATACATTTTTATTTAAAGATTAATTAGAAATTTAGATAATAAAGAATTCAAGTATATTTTTTCATGAATAAAAGTGTTATTATCTACTCTTTTCTAGGGTGATAATGTCAAATATTTCTTTGAAAATCTAAGTAGGATTGCTAGTCCTGTAAGTATTTTTCTTTATTTTTCTAACTTCTTTATTCTTTTATGTGTTAACCTCAAAATTGAAATGTAAACTATCATATATTGTTAAGATAGAGTATACTATTTAAAAATTAACGTGTTTATATTTATTTTTATTTGGTATTTAGTACTGTAATTACATTACAAGTTATATATTAAATGAATTGGTGATTCCACTTCACATTCCTGATTCTACACATGTATGTGTAGACAAAAATTACGTATATCTATTTATCTGTTGCCACTCAAAATTGTTAATTTATATCTAATTTGACTTATATATCATAAGTATCTTTAATCTCCTTTGTTTCAATTTCTAACAGTAGATTATCATATTAGAAAAGATGCAAAATAATATAATAATTTCCTGGGATCTGTTTAGGGATAAATGGGTCCTTTAATGGTCCCTTCACAAAATTTTTCATCCCAAAACAGGAAGACCCTTCACAAGTAGGACACAAAACACACAGGACACAGTTTGGCAACAAAATTATTTGTCTTAAAAACAGGGTTGGCAAAAACCCAACCCACCCGGGTTTTTGTGGGCTTTTCTAGGTTTTAGTTATTTTTCTGTATATTTGTATATTTATATAATAATATGTGTGTACTCATTTAAAAATATATTTATTAAGTTAAATTTTTTTAATTGCATTTGATCTATTTATTACTAATTAATATTATTTATAATATCAGTTAATAAATTTATTAATTGATATTATAAAATAATATTAATATAATTAATATTAATTATTATTAATATACTTATGTTTGGATGTATTATGTTTGGATGTATTATGTTTGGATGTATTATGTTTGTATATATTATGTTGTATTATGGTTGGATGTTCTGCACATTTTTTAAGTCTAGTGGGAAAAGATATTTCGCCTACTAACATTTTGAACCAAGTTGTCGAGGTTCAAAAATATTTCCGTAATCATCATCAACCTCATGGATGGCTCAAAGATTATGATTGCTTGATGCCTCAAATACCTAACAATACATGTTGGAACTCACATAAAGAGTGCATTTCAAGCTTTTTGAATAATTATCATAAATATGTAACAATCTCATCTCAGCACCAAAATGAATTTGAGTCACGAATTGTAAAAATATTGGATAATGTTGCAATTTACAAGGAGTGTTTGAATTTAAACAAGCAGCTCACAAGTATATCTTCAGCTCTTGATGAACTGCAAAAAGATACAACCACACTGTCATGTTCTGTTGAGATTTGGAAAAATTTGATGGGATCAGAAGAATTGAAACAACACAAGGAAGTTATACTGATTCGCTACAAACAGATTATGGGGCCTGAGCATTTTTTAGCTAATATAATAGATGCAAAGTTTAGAGGGGAAAGGCTTAATTCAACGGAAGAGAAAGAAGCTGAAGCTCGGATGATGCAGTATCATTCAGAGTGGTTATCTGCAATATTGGCATTTAAAATTAAAGACATAGACTATTTTCCTAAATCACTTTTCTCGGAAAATATTGTGTCACAATTTTCAGCTTCAAAATGGTGGGAAATTCTTAAAGAAAAAGTACAGAAAAAGAAAAACAACAAGTTAGATTCTGATTTTTGTAGTTTTTTCCAATCTCTGCATTCTGTTCCATCTAGCTCTGCTTCCATCGAGAGGATTTTCTCTACATTTGGATTCATATGGTCTAAATTGCGGAACAGACTAGGCTCAGAGCAGTGTGAAAAACTAGTAAAGATTTATAAATATTACCGTAAAAATCAAAGTGAATGTGATTTTGATTGGTAAACAATAAAAAAGATCAATTATAATTATTTTAAGTATATTATATTATGTAAATTATTTGAAATATATTTAAAAAATAAAAAAATAAATATTCTGAAATAAACTACTACCTGATTACCACAAATACGACTGATTTTTATGTAATTTTGATAAAAGAAACCACCTAGGATTTGGGCTTAAAAAGTAAACTTGTATTTTGTATTTTGAAATACTATAGGGAAATTTGCAGACTCAGAAATGATTTTTAGCAAAAACCCACTTTTAACAAAAACCCAGGTGGGTTTTTTTTGGGGACCTGCCCAGAAAAACCTGGATGGGTTTTTCTGGGCTGGGTCCACTTTGCCAACCCTGTTTAAAAATAACCTTTTACAAAACTTTTCCATCTCCAAAATGAACCTTTCACAAATTTAATTATTTAAAAATAAAATCTGACCTGTCATAAAGCAGCTGAACTCACCAAAGAACCTAATACTTAGCTTTTTTATACATAAAGGATAGATACCCGGGAACCTGAATATAACAGTAATTTCAAATTCACAAAATTATGACTAAAACTTTCACAAATATAAAAAAACTGTTCATAGTTTCACAAAAACAGGATCTTGTGAGAAAAGTCTGGACAGACCCCTGAGTTCTTTTTAATATATATTTTTCATTTAAGAAAACTCTTTTTTTTTTTTTTTTCATTGTGTTCTTCTCTTTGTAGTGTAACACCCCAAAGAAAATTAAATTAGTATGAAATGCAAGTATTTGGAAATTTACCTTGAAATTTTGTATTTTATAATTTATGTACTGTTGCTTTTCCTTTGGTGACAAAAGAAATTTAGATTACCACAAAAATAGTTAATTGGGTTCTTCTTTACTTTCTCATCGACCTCTTTTTGTCACCATTATATATGTTGCTAGAAAGCATTACTTAATGCCATTAATAGATAAACATGATAAAAACATACTATAATATCTTTTCTTGGTTTCATATAACCCTTATTAATGTTCGATAAGCCACTTTCTAAAGGTTTCATATAGAGCTGTGTAGTATGCAATCATTTAATTGATATTGTTTTACCAACTGTAAATAAATCTTAGTGTAATCACAAATGTAATTTTGAAACCATCAAATCACATTCTTTTTTAATAGAAATTTACTTGTCACAGTTTTTTGCATTGTCATTGTTTATCAGTTTGTAGATAGTCTCATATCAAGCCCATCAATGCACACTTATTTGGCAGGTCAGAATCCCATTATTGTGAAAATACTTCCCTGTATCCTATTCTGTAGAAGGAAGATCTCAAATTTCTATCCTTTTTTTTCAAAATGCAGAAAAAAAAAATTCCTGGGAAAAGCCATTAGCTTATGTCTTTTTTTTTTTTTTTTTTTTTTTTACAAAAACTAAACTGGCTTATCTACAAAATAAATAACAATGGAATATCTACATTGCAAGTACTGTGCAGTGTAGTGCTGCAGTTGACAATAATGAACGTAACATTATTGGCATTAATTCATGTTGTTTGGGGACAAATTTTGTTTACCGTAAATGTTCAATTACAGTAAAACTCCAGTTATCTGACGAAAAGCATGGGACCAAAGGATTTTTGGTTAACCGGGATTCCATAGGAATTTTCAGATAACCAGGAGGGTTACTATATTTATTCTACCAGATGGGAGTACTCACCCGTCTCACTCCTGCCCAGTCCGGTAACGCGTTCGTGCCTGTAGATGCAGCTAGAGCTCCTTCTATAATAGCCTTATAAGAGCCTTAGATGCAGTAACAGCAAGAGTCTGTATTCTATGTGATTTCCCCTTCCTGTTTACACGTGTTTTAATTACTTTAACCTTTTGATTACAGGGTTGGGACATATGTTGTCCCAGAGACTATTTCTTTATTCTATTCTCACCATTTTTTCAATACCAATATCTGCTTGTACCAAGATAATTTCAAGAGAAATCTACCATGAAGTTCTTTTGTAAACTGTGATATGAGTGAATATAAAAATAGTCGCCAGACCAAGCCTGTAATCAAAAGGTTAAAGCACAAATGGGTTTTTATAAGCATGAAGATCTCAACGCATTGAAAATAGTTTATAATAGCACTTCAATATATTAAAGTGCAGGAAGATGCAACAACAGCATCAGATAATGTTGTTCATTTAAAAGGTAGCGTGATAAGACAGAATTGCAGCAATGCAAAGTGGAAAAACAAAACACAACTTATTTTTTAAAGAAATAAAGTGTTGTATGTGTCTATGCAATCAAATGCATGCATTTACGCAATGACCATATAAATAAGTTGACTCTTTAATTATTTCATAAACAACATGCTTGTACATAAAAAAAATTCTTAAAAAAAAAAAAAAAAAAAAAAAAGAGTATTAAGGTGTTTAAAAAAAAATTTTAAGGTGAATATCAGATAACCGGAATTCGGATAATCGGGGATCTACTGTACTATGTTTCAAATGTTTAACAATATATGTTGCTGCTGGAGGACTGTTTGACAGCCAAATATGCTTTTTACTGATAGACTGACACTTATACCACGGTACTCGCTCATATGCTGAACTAATTGTGGGCCTTATAAATTAAATAATGTAAATGACAGCTGGCAATCAGTTAGCCAAGAAGGCGATTTGAAAAAACTGTCAATAATACAAGTACATTATGTGAAAAAAAGTGCATGTAAACACTTGTGATGAAGCAGCAGCCAAAGTTTTTATTTAGATGTGAAACTTATTTACATAATATTACCTTCTGAATCTTTTTATTAAACGTAGTTATTTATTTAAATGTATTTTCTTCATTATCTTTCTATGAAGTACTATTGTAACTAATGAAGCTTTATGTTCATTACCTTTAAACTCAGAGATGTTTTTTTTTCTTTCATTCTTATGGGATTTGATATTTATACTTTTGTTCATTGTAACTAATTTTTGAAAATGTAATTAATAATTATTACTTAATCTCCACAATTGAATAATTACTTTTAAAAATACTGTGTATTAAATTCAAATGATGCTGCTTTTTCAAAAAATATCATCAAGGAACTGGAAATAACTAATAAGTGCCAAATCATAATTGTATGAATATTTTGTGCTTAAATAAGAAAAAAAAAATCATGTGTCAGCATAGATTATGAAATACTTTCCAACAGATCCAGAATATTGTAACAAATCTTCCTTGTTAAGTAAGGTGAAAGAAGGTATATGTAAGTAAACAGTTTAGAAAACTTGTAACACATTTGAAAACCCAAACAGCCCTGTATATGATAGATAGATTTGTGTATGCACTACACAGAATGCTAAAGTTTAGTTCAGTTCAAAAACTCATAACACAGCTGAAAATATAATTTCACCTTTAGCAATTTCTGCCAATAGATGAAACTGTACATGATTTCTTTTGTGTAGTCCTGTATGTTATACACAGTTTTTTATGCACACCACATATTAAGATAAAATTTTATTTAATTAAAAAATGCATAACAAACTAAAAATGCACTTCCAGAAATTATCTGTAGACAGCAATGTATCCAGTTCTTTGCATAGCCCTGTATATGAATTTATTTATATTCTACAAACATTTCTCAGTGTACTAAATATAGTTCAGCAAGCTTTATTTTATAAAAACAAGTTTTGTGTTGTGAGAACAGAAAACTTGTTCTTGTTTTCTACTAACATAGTAAAAAGAGGTTTTTCTTCCTTGATGAGTTATTCTCCCACTTTTGCCTTTTTAACTGTGTCTGTTGCTCATGTATGCTGTTACATATTGTATGAATAGTTGTTCACATGTTTGTTCTTGTATTGGTTTAGAAACAGCGTAAATAAATTATATTTAGTTTAGTAAATTAATGCATTGTATTTTGTCAGATTGTCTATTGGCTAAATCAAGAAATTTTAACAATGAATTCAATGAACAATAAAAGCATTGTATGGTCATAATACTCATATCTGGCATGCTGGCCAGATTAGCCAAATGCAGTATTTTCAACTGATATCCATTGCATCTTTAATTTTCATATATAATTGCAAATGAGAGTGGAATTATTTTTTTATTATAATTAATTTTTGTAGTAATTTCATGAAATTTTATTAGAAGTTACATGAATATTATATCTGTTTGTTTGTCATACTCCTGATTTCATTAAAAATATGTATATATAAATACTTTATAGCTAAAGTATTGTAAAGATTATTGGCTGGATTATTTATCATTATATTGATCAAATATTGATGTTTTTTAATTATCGCAATACTGATATCTAAGCTCTGATTCTGACGCTATATCCCAGTAACGATAGCTAAGCTTAGACTCTACTGATACATCCCAATAATATTTTTTTTCCTGCAGCACAACTTTGAAATCCTAGAAAAAATGCCAAAAATTCAGTAACTAATATCGGAATAATCCTTTCCTCCCATTTATTTGCTGCCCGCTTCATTCAAAGCTGAATATCCCTTCTAATGATTATCTCTCTTTCGTCATTATTCCAATAATCTCAATACATTCTATGCTTTACTTTTTATTCAAACAAACCACATAGTCCCCTGTCCATTTGTTACTGAATAATACTGTTATTGTCTGCGTTTCAATACCATCACTGCTATTGGTCTAGACATATTGCAATATATCCCACATATTAATAGGTTCAAACTAATAAAGAAGCACTAAAATATCTACAAGTTATTGTGGAGTCGATAATATTACCAGAGCTTAGCAGCTGGGAAGCATGAGCAGAGCAACCAATCAGAGTGGGAAATGATAAAAGTTCACCTTTCGCCACGTTGGTGAAGCGAAGCTTCCCCATTCTTTCACTGTGATTGCTTTCTTCTGAGCAGAGCTTTCTAGCTATTAACATCTCGTATTGCGAACACTGAATATTGGCCAATGTTTTTGAATATTTATATTTAAAAAAATATTTCAATGTTGTATTTATGTATAGTAAATAGACAGGAAGATATAAATACAGTGAAAAAATTTTAATTTTTTTCTATTAAGAATGCATTGATACCTTAGAGAAAGATTGAAAAACAACATTTCTGCAGCATCTGTCATCCACTGAAAGCTATTTAATTACAAGTATATTAGCATGACATGTGGCAAAAGTATTTCTGTTTTATATAAATAATGAAACTATAATATTTAAAGAATGTTGTGTGAGCAAATAGGTATAGAGAATTGATTTGTTGCTTTCTACACTTGTTTGTACTTAAATTCCTGCTGCCATACCATTTATCTTTGGAAATTAACAATTTTCTGTCCCCTCACACTTTAAGGTAGTTATTGCGATCTGTCACCATTATCGATATTAATTCGTTGATATATTGTGATATTAAATTTCTGATATCGTCCAGCCCTACTAGCTATTTGGCTATGTTGTTGATGTAACTAATAGTATGCAGCCCTTTCAAAAATGGTCAATTATATCCAAAATAAATCCCCAAATATAGCCTAAATTGGTGAAGAAATTCTATATTGAAATAGGTCTTAGTATTTCTTTTTTTTGGAAAGATCATTCTATTTTACATACAATATTTTTTGTATATGCTGCATGAGTTTTTCCCCCATAATTTATTTTTTAAAGTCAAATTGCATGTGATACAGGAAGATTTGGTATTTGACTGCCACAATTGCATTCAAAATAGCGAAATGATCTACTGTCTATTCAAAAGCAGTCTTTAAAAAAATTGCATATAGATTTTTTTTTTTTTTTTTTTTTTTTTTTTTTACAGAAACACATAAAAGATTCAGATGTATCATTTGCAGTGATTATTGTTAATGAATCTAATATTTGATATTGTAACCTATGTATCACTATGATACTATAAGAATTTGTGTTATGCCATTATGGTAAAAGATTATGCCATAATGACATGATTTTAATGCTCAGTTTGTATCTCAGATAAGATATTTTATATGTATTATTTTATATTTATTTGTCTTTCAGTGTTACAAGCCATCTAACTTGGATATACTCCATGCAAGAGCAGCTACCAAGACAATTAGTGAGTACCTTGTTATAATCAATAACATTCCTTTTCGTTTTGTTGATGTCGGTGGTCAAAGATCACAGCGTCAAAAATGGGTACAGTGCTTTGAAGATGTAACTTCCATTTTATTCATGGTGTCATCTTCTGAGTTTGACCAAGTTCTTTTGGAAGACAGGACAACTAACCGTATCTTAGAATCAAAAAACATTTTCGATACCATCATCAATAATAGATGTTTTTCAGAAGTATCGGTGATCTTGTTTATGAACAAAACTGACTTGTTGAAAGAAAAACTAGCACGTAAAGACTCAGATATTCGACAGTATTTCCCAGACTATACAGGAGATCCTTTTGACGTAGAATCTGCTCAAATGTATTTTGTAAACATGTTTGACCATATTAGGAGAGACAGAAATAGACCATTTTATTACCATTTTACAACAGCTATTGATACTGAAAATATTAAAATTGTATTTAGTGCTGTTAAGGATACTATTTTACAAAAAAACATCAATCAGTTGTTATTGCAATAGTTTGTAGCTCAAGGAGACTTGTGTATATTCAGTTATCATGTTGCGTTAAAATTGACTGGACATTAAGCTAATTTGAATACTACTGTAAATGCAGCAAAATGTTTATATGATGAATTTTTGTATGTCCCAGCTTTCAATGTGGAATTTTTGTTTTACAAAAATGAGAAAGTCATTTTTATATACAGGATATATCTATATATAATTAATGATAAGGAGACTTCTGGAATAAAATGAGATTTTTTATATTTTGTTTTCAGAGTTCAAAAGTTATATCCTCAAATATAATGAAATGTGAATAATAGATCAATAATTTTTATATGCAGTTTTTTCATTGTTTATTTATTTTTAAAAAAATGAGAAAATCATTTTCCTGACTGATTAATATAATCAATACTCCAAAGACTTGTCTGAAATTCCTGTAACATTTATTTTAGATTGTCTTCAAAGCTCAGAAGTTAAACACTCAGATCAGATGTATTCTTTTGTAACTATGTTTTATTAAACAATTTTTTAATCTTAGATCATTTAAATCGGTGTTACTAATCATTTAACATGCATAAAACTAATAAAGAACAAATATATTTTTTTATCATTTTATTTTATTTTAACTGAAATAACAAAATTTGAAGAAATATGTTATATTTATTTTAAATTTTAAAATTAGTAATAACTATTAATGTTCAAATAATAATAAAGATAATAATAAAAAGCTCATGTCATTGATAAGATATTATGTCAAGTGAATTTTGAATGCTGCTCTTTTACTCAGTAGTATAGTTGAGAACAGTAGAGTATGATTTCATCAGTGATTACCTGTTTAGTGATCTAAGATTAATAGTAATAACTTAATATTTTTCATTCTAGTGTATTTTTCTAGATTCATATTTTAAACCTGGCGATGAATTGGCTCTAGTTTCACAAGTCGTTGCCTCAAAATTATCTTAGATAAAAAAAAAACATTATATGTATTGAAATTCAGTAAATTTAAAATGTAAAATTCTGAAAGTGCGTATTATTTATAAAAAATATTATGTAAACAAATTGTTTAAAAACTATCTAAATATAAATACAATTTGGAAAAAAAAAAAAATTATTTTAATTGTTATTATGGAAAAAGTATGTTAATAAATGAAACATGGGTTAAATTAGATTTGACCAGTAATCACTTGCAATTGCAGCAAAATATGCCAAGTCCAGGAGGATACTTAAAAACCATTATTTATTGTTACTGTCCTTAAAAATTGTAAAAGATTTATTTTTTACAAAAGCTTTTAACATGTTTCTTGAATGCTGTATAACATTATTTTGACCTTAACAGTTGATATTTATGATTGACATTTGAAATAATATATTCTTTGATATTAACTATCTAGTTCCTGACTTTTACATTATTAAAAATATTATATTACAATTAATTATATGATTAAAATGTATATAGATAGAACCTTTAAAAAAAAAAAAGAGAATACTTAAAAAATATTTTATGTTTATTATAGATATTGTACAGTTAGTTAAATGATTATATGTAGATGTATATGTTGTATTTTTTTTCCCCCATAGATACATTTTTAGGTACCAAATATATTGATCATACTTTGAGTCATTTTACTTGCTCATTTTTTTAATCTCAAAGGTATGAACTGCTTATAAGTCATTCTGTTAAAAATGAGACAAAATATATTTTTAGTTTGTATAAATATACTCTTTAGTTGGATTTTGTAATAACTTATTTCTTCACTATTGTTCATTCTTTTAAGTTCATTATTTCGAATTTTTATGATCATACTTTGTAAACTCTTCTGCTTATAGTTTTAATATATTGATTTCCTTTTTGTAGTATTAAATTTTTAAAATGAAGGTTGTTAATCATAATATACTTTTCCATATTTTAAAAAGCTATGGTTATATTTAAAGGTGCCAAACATTGCTACACAATTTGGTATAGGTAGCCAGAAATACTGAATATGAATTTTTATGCAATTATTATATAAATTATTCTTTACTTGCTTATTTAATATATATTTTTTTTTATGTAATGTGTAATCTAACATTCTGATATGCCAAATTTGTTTCTACCATTTGTATTTTTGATAGACGTATATTTTATTCTTTTTTTTTTTTTTTTTTTTTTTAAGGCAGCTAGACCACATTTCTTGGACTTCCTTACTTTTTAGTGCCATTTTTATGTAATTTTTTTTATGCTATATTAATCTATAACTGTATTTAAAATATTGTGATTTTATAATGACTAATTTTTGTCAACAACAATTTCTATCGGCGTGTATATCATTTGTGATCTAAAAGAATATTTCTATAAAATGTGTCATGGCATAACTTACAGAATAATATAAAAAATAGTTGTTAATATGTATTATTCCAAATTTTGATGCTGTATTAAAATTTTCAAGCTAATTAAAAACAATTAAAATTTCCAGCTAGTAGTCTAATTAGTTTAATAAATTTCTAGTACTTTCCTTGAAAAAAAAAAAAAATCAAATATCTTATCAATAAATTATTGGGTACTTTTCCCGTCTAGGGGCCTTGGCGTTTTTTCAGTTTGATGCAATTTGGGCTTTAGAAAGTGAGATTTTTTTGCCAAATGATATAAACAGCTATAAAAACAAACCTAATGAATTTCTATGTTTGTTTTTATAGGTATTTGTATATAAACATTTTATGTATATCTATATAATTGTTTTTTTTTTTTTTTTTTTTTTTTTTATACAATTTACTTCTGTTTGTATATAAAAATAGATAAAGGGCTATTTTTAATTATATATTAAATAAATATTTATATTAAATAAATTGTATAAATATTCAAAAACATTGCTTGTGCATATGAAAGAGTGAATAGGTTGCCAGACAATATCTTGACAAATATCCTCCTCTCGCCAAGGCCATTTTACTGGAAAAGTACCAATTATTGTGTCTGAATGACAAGATTCAAATGTATATGTGCTAAAATGAGATGATGCCATCTACCGAGTGTCTTCAGTATTGTTTACAGTTTGAGTTGATGCACTAATATTCACTTTAGAAATATAAAAGGCAGAGTGTTAATCACTAAAAAGAGCACTAGGTCAATGGAAAAGGGCACTATTGCAAGAGAAAATGTATGAATGTTTTTAGTAACGACTTTTAAAAAATATAATTTTTATGTATGATAAACAAAATAACATTAATTTTGAATGATTTTGTGAATTATAAATAAAAATATATATACAATTGAATTACAACATGATTGAATAATCTGTGCTTTTTCTAAAGAAATAAGGAAGTTCTGTAATTTTTGCAAGCTCTCAGGCACACTGATTTTGAAATACCGTGTTTCGAGGAAGAGTTTTACGAGAGATTTCTCGGCACAACTCGGGGTACATTTCACTATTTTTAAAATGGGTAGGCTGCATTTTGTAAACTTTAAAAAGGGTAGGGCACTACACCCTTAAATAATGGACTAAAGGGAACACGAGATGCATAGTGCATTGTAGCAAGTATTTCAGATATATCAAATAAGGTTTTTGTTTTTTCCCTTTAAAGAAATCTCATCTAAATTACCCGTCTTTCAAACATTCCCACTTCTGACTAATGCTCTCCACTACCACCCCCTTTCTTTTTAATGAGTTTTTTTAAACTCATTAAACTGAAAATTGCCCTATGAAACCACTTTTTGCATACTGAAAAATGCCCTGTTTACCACTTGTAGCTGTTGACAATTGCAGCATGATTCTTAAGATTATTACAACTCAACAATTATTTCATTACAATGATAGATTTAGATGTTTTCAAACAGGAGATGCTGATAGCATCTGACAGTTACTTAGCCATTTATTGGTCACATCTTTTTTTTTTTCTTCTTCTATTTGACATTTAAATCAATCTCACTATAATCAAATTCTACTTAATTCAATATTATACCATGAGACACTATTCTGACTGAGAAACAATCCTTGGGATTTATTATTGCTTTATGAATTGCTTTGTTCAGTTTCTAAGTGTACTTTCCTCTTGTCAAAAGATTGTTATTATCAAGGGTGCACTCTTAAATTTTCCTGTATTTGATTTTCCATTATAACAGACTGCAAGAATGTAGTCCACATGACAATTTTGTTATGGAAAAAAAATGCTTTAATTTCAATGTTTACATTAATAAAAACCAAATTTATCTTTTGAAATGTCAAACTTTATGTCAAATGATTTTTTTTTCCCCCGTAATGAGTTATATTTTTAAAGACTGATTTTATCGTTGATTTTCCTACATACATAAATTTTCATACAGTCTTGATTTTTACAATTTAGGTTATTTTTTTACTGTCTCATAATTAGCTAATAACACATCAATGAAAGAGAAGTGAGAATTAGAATCAAATCTAATGAAATTACAACAAAACATTTTAAAACTTTTAAGCACTTACAACATCACAATATAAAATGTTTTATTCATTGAAATAGTCCAGTTTGAAAGAATACTTAATGTTAAAATAAAACAGGCTAGTCTTTAAGCTAAAACATATTTTTCATGTGAAAGGACAATTTTTTTCCCCCTAATAAAAAGCAATACTGGAAAAGCATTCCGGTGTGTTCCAGCATCAGTGCATCCATGATCATAATGTTCTTTATAGATATACAAAAATTATTTTGCTGTGCTATAAGAGCAAAGAAAGTTTAAATTAGAATATCAAAGTTAAAAATAACCAAGATAAAGCTGTATTCGTTATGAGATTTCAACTAGCTCATTGTGTAATCATATCTCATGACTAAGAGTGCAGCTGTGTACAAGGTACTTTATAAAATTTTTGCTCTTTCCCATCTATTGTACTTGTCTAAATACATATATTTTTATGCTTGCAATACATTGCTACTTACTTTTTTATATTTTATTCTGTACTTTTAATTGTTATTTTTTAATGTTGATTTCATATGAATGAATGTTACATGTAATTTGTTATTCTTTTAAAACTTTAAATCTTTTTGATATATATTTTTTTTAATTCTGTTTTCAAAAATTTTATGTTTTATTTTCTTGTATGTTTATATGTTTTTTTATTATTTTTTTTGCAATACAGGCCAATTTTCTTAAGTGCATTTTCCTCAAATATACATTTTGAGTATTATTGAAAGATGACAACATTATTATGTTACTTTATTTTCATTCTTTAAAAACAAACAATTTGAGTTTGTTTTTTTAATTTCCTAATGTTTTTGTCTGCATAAAAATCTATTTCGAATTTTATGTATATGTGCAATGTGAAAGATGTATCTAATTTTTATTTTCTAAAATTTAAATTCTGTTATTTCCTTTTTATACTTTGTATCGAATGTTACGAGTAAAATATGTTTTGTTAAATCTATGTAAATGGAATTTTCTTTTCTGCATATGTTAAATTTGCACCTAAAAAGAAATGAAAAGGTTTGAATTGTTTGGTTATATTTTTTTTATTATATAGACTACTTAAAAAATAGTTATGAAGGAGATGCACATTGCTTGCCATTGAAAAAAAGATTCTCTATTTTGGAATATTAAGATGAATTTGTTTTCTAATAAATATATATTAATGAAATTTTATTGTTTTTTTTTTGTTGTTTTTTTAAAGCTGCACTAATTCAGCATTCTATTATGTGGTGTAATAATTAATTTTTCAGAATTTATTAGAAAAAAATGCATGTGTTTAAGATTACACACATACATTTTGTGTGTGCGCCTTTTTTCACTGAATATATAAAAGAACATAACTCTTGCTTGAAAATCTGAATTTTTAAATGATCATTAGGAAAATACTAAATTATCCTGTCTACATATTTAAAAAGAATTGTGCATTTATTATAAATTCAAAAGTATTTTCAATTTGAATTTAGAAATCTGTTTTAGTAAGGATAGTTTAAATAAGATCTCTTAAAAAGACACTCACTTGTACTTAAATTAAATCCAACGAATAGTGTCTTTTAATTGAACATAGCCATTCTCTCTTTAAACTGTTTGGATCTAGTTGGATTATAATGTGTTATGTTATAACTTACTGAAATTAAAAATAAATAAATAATTTACAATCTTTGATGATAATAAATTTGATAAATTTTCTATAACTAGAAATATATATCCACATTGCTAAATAAAATTCGAAACTATATAAAGCTCTGACCAAAAAAAATTTCATAGAAATTTTACTGGGGGAAGAGGGAGGGGGGGGGGGCACTTCTTATAAGACTCAGAAAAAAAGCTTTTACAGTTTATTTAGATAAAGTGCTAATATTGAACCTTTAATACAGATGACAATTTAAAATTATTAGATTGCAATGGAACTTGTTTTCCATTTATATTAGCACTTTAGTGCATTGACCTTTGGTGAACTTTCATGCTTGAGATATTAAAATAGTGGGTATTGAATATACATTGAAACATATTTCTATGTATATTTTTGACAAATTTTGTCTTTTAGCAATAATATTCACATTCTTATGCATGGCAGTTATGTTGTGCCTTATTCCAATGACATGCATGAAATGTTATGAGTGCCTTTGTATCTAATCTTTCACGACATATCCAAGTAAAATTGTACATGCTGAAGTTTATACTTTTAAATAAATATTTTTTTCTTACATGACATTATTTTTACGAACTTAAACCTGGAGTCAATCCAAGCAAAAATTTAGTTATTTAAATCTGGTGACTCTTTACCAAAAGGATTCATTCATAAATTTTGTTATACAAAGTAATTCAAAATAATTTATCATATATGATTAAATATTAATTTATTGTAAACAACGATAGGAAGAAGAAAGTTTGAACACAAAATTGAAAGAATAAATTTTTGTTTGCATACTTCATCACTTTTTTTTAAGTTTGGTTCATCATTGTTGGGATGTAGATAAATTTTGGTTTGCTGCAGATTGGCGTAGAAAATTGTATTACTGGGATTGCGTGTAACCAAGGGGGGTTGCCTAGAGCAGTTATAAAGTATGCAAACAAAATTTTCATAAACTTTTTTCTGTATTGTGTTCAAATGATTACTTCCTGTCGTTGTTTACAACAAAGTTATTGTCCTTTTTTTAATAAGGGCAATCATTTTCAATCACTTTGTATAAAAACAAACTTTTTTTTTTTGTAAAAAAAATCAGGATTTAAAAAGAAAGAAAAAAAAAAAAGCTATGTAGTATTGCAAGAAAGATAAAAGACAAATTTTTAGAGTGGAATTAATATACAATGCTCATACTTATTTAATATTTTAAACATCATCCACTTGGTGGAGTCATCCGTTAATTACATCATGCCAATTTTGTAGTGATTTTACACCCTTCTTCCCCTATGTCACACCTGAGTGATACCTCCTTCCTCCTTTGTTCTGACGTTTTGTTTTTGCAACTCTTATTTAGAGCTTATTTTGATTTTTAAAATATTTTTTACATTTTGTCTATTATCTGCTCAAATATACAGGGTATCCAAAAAGTCTCCGTACAACTTCAAAAATTTATTACAAAAAAAATAATAGGCCTACAGCAAAAATAATTACAACAGTACATAGAGTAACTTAAAAAGTCTTTTTCTACTACCTTAGTATACTTGTACATGAGATCCTTTCGTTGCACGAAGAATATCAAGTCGATATTCAAATTCCATCCACGTGCGTTTCAGCATGCTAACATCAACAGTAGTTACAATTGTTTGATGAAATCTGAATAAAAGTTAATAGTCTCATGGAATTGAAACAAAAGATCCAAACAGCAGTAGCTACTGCTGATGTTAGCATGAAAAGTGTTCGTGGATTGAATTGAAATATCGTTTTGATATTCTTCGTGCTACAAAAGAATCTCATGTTGAAGCTTACTAAGGCAGTAGAAAAAAACTTTTTAAGTTACTTTATGCACTGTTGTAATTATTTTTGCTGTAGGCCTATTATTTCTTTTGTAATAAATTTTTGAAGTTGTACAGAGACTTTTGGGACACCCTGTTTATCATAAAACCATCACAATCTTGTGGGATTTAACTTTATGCTCTTGTGATTCAAAGGAAAATTATACCTAATACTTTCTGAGTAAAAATACATATTTTTTATGAACTTAATTTATGCTGCTTGCAAACAGTGCCTACCTAATTGTTTTCATATTTTAACTTTTAAAAACATGGATAGAGTACTGAGTGGGGCATTCATTGAATAAACAGCTGCAAATTCCAAACTAATTATTTCATTAAAACCTGCATCTCATTTACCCTCTTCCCTAAGACTCTTCAGTGTTCATCTAATGTTTAAAGTTGAAATTAACAATTTTTTCTGCCCTCTTTCATTACTTTTATTGATAAGTCACCATTGGCATATTGAATACGATTTGTATAATTTATTCCATTTTCTTTCTTAAATTATTTTTTTTATATAAATTTGATTATTATTACTTTTTTATTATTTTGTGACAATGAAAGAATAGCATCAAAAGTTGAGATTTAGACTTTAAAAGATATTGGTGTATAGAGTACACCAACCGTGTTTTTATGTTACTACAAACCATTCATGTTATATTAATTTACATTAAATTAGTATTTCTTTTATCAATTTGAAGTTTATTACTTTCATACTACTACTGGATATTGCATTAAACAAGGATATCATTAACAGTTGCCACTTATGCTTTAAAATACCTTGGCGCATACAGTACATTGCCTGTGTTTTTATGTTTTGACAAACTGTCTGTGTTTTTAAACAAGTTAAATGTGAGCTCATAAACTGTTACCCCCCCCCCCCCCTTCCTCCTCCCTCTTGAAGTGTGACATAATTAATAGATGACTCCTTGGAATAAAAAGTGGACTGTAAAAAGAAATGTGTTTAAAAAAAAAAAAAAAAAAAAAAAAAAACAAGTATGTATTTGTTTATTTGAATCTCATTTAATCATGTGAAGGTTAGTTTTCTTGAAGTCTTGTTTTGTATCTTTATTACGGAGAGAATCCTTATATAATTTTCTCTTATATGTAGATATCCTGTAGAAAAGGGTTAAAGCATTACTATTTTTTCATGTTTCATACATGACATATACGTTACGATCACACATATCAGCTTTGAAAATTAAAAGCGAAGATGAAAAATTAGGTTTAGCTCTATAAATTATGTGTAATAGAATGTCTATATATAATGGTGCCAGCTCATGTGATTTTGGTAAAACAAAGCTTTGCAATGCTTTGGTTGTATTTTATTGAAATAACAGTGAATAGTTTCTAAAAAATAAATTATATCTTTGTATCATCCAATATACATTTTATTTTTTAAATGTAACTAACCTATTTGTATTCGCAACAATTTCAAAAGAAAGCCTGAATCATGTGTAGATAGATACTCATAATATTATTTTACATTTTTTACATTATTTGTTATCAAATTTACTTATATTTTTTACTTCTTTTATACAGATAAACAATGAAACTGCTTTATTGGAAATATTAAATTGCCTATTTTTAAAAATTTTGCCTATTTCTATTAAAATTTTTATCATGGGATCTTAACAATTCTTCTTTGCTGTTTCAATCAGATGTTATGTTCTGAAAATTGTTTTGCACATATTGTTATAAGAGAGAGAATACTTTTGAACAGAAGTTATAACGTAACATATAGAGTGCGTGAAAAAAATTAATGGTTGAAGCTTTAAAGATGCTAGAACTCGGCAAAATAAACATTTATTACAATACAAGTAATAGTTGGAAATAAAACTTTAAAATATTTTTATTATACTTTATTCTGAACTTAAAAAAAAAAAAAAAATTAAGTTTTCTTGCGAAAAACATAAATATTCTATGTATCATTGGGTATTTCCTTATGTAATTACAAAAATTTTCAGAAATAAAAAGTAATCATTCTGATGTATTCTTTGAGTACTTTTATTTTATTAGATTTTATTTTTGTATATTTACTTTACCTTTTAGTTTGTAAGCATTTGTTTAGTTTTATATTGAGTTTTTTCAATATAAAGTGCAATCAGCAAAGAAGCATTAAAAAATAAGCAATTTTTATTCTACAGTTTGTAAAAAAAAAAAGATTTTGTTAAGAAAAAGGATAAATTGATTTGGAGTGCGCACAAATGACATCTGATTACGCAATTGCAGAATTTTTAACAAAAGTATTTTTACAGTCACCTAAATTCATTTTTTAACTGTCATTTTAAAGATTTTTTTATCTTCTAGAATTCATTTTTGTATATCTACTTCATCATTGTTAGTTTATAAAGACATTTTTTTTTAGTTCTCTATATATAAATATATACTTTTTATTTAGAAAAAATAGAGTTTTGTATAATGTGAATTTGTTTTCTATTTTTCAAATTAATATTGATTGTGATAGATGCTAGATGAACAATATATCTGTAAATCATTAGATATGTGTTTTGATGCATAGATTTATTTACGTATTGTACATGACAATTGTGCTATTGAATGTATATTTTGGATTATTTTAATAAACATTCCGGTGCAATATGCATGAATTATCATATTTGTTTTTTATTGTTTATGCTTTTGTGTATGAGAGAAAATCTGATTCACAATATTGTAAATTAAAATGCCTTTAGCAAATTTTTACTTAAAATGTGCGTGTTCTGCTCATTCTCACTTTAAAGTTTTTTATGATTGACAAAAGAACTTTCCCAATCAAAGAAAAAGAAACTTTTGGGATATGTAGGGCTCATGGGGATATGTAATACACAATTATTTTTTGTTGCCCAAATTCACTTTAAGGGGATAAATTTTACCCCAGAATGTTTTTTGACTTCATTTTATAACTCATTATCATAAAAGATAGAGAAAAAATGTCCTTGAAAATTGTTTCTAGAATTGTTGAAAATTAGTTCTAGCTATGTTTTGAAAAGTTAATCAATTTGTGTGTAATGTTCCAGGTTCAGTCATCACTTCGAAGTTATTTAAGGAAGACCAAAAATAACCGGATTTTTTTTTTTTTTTTTTCAACAAAACAATTGTAACATCTTTACTATACTCTCCATTTAACTTTATACACTTGTCTAATCAATGATGTCATTGTTGGAAACATTATTCCAACTCGTCTGTCTGTATGGCTGCAAGCTCCTGGCTCTTTTTGCTTTTTCCACATGATTAAAATTATGTCCATGTTCATGTCCCTCTTCATCCATGAAAACAAAAGAAGTCGCATGAAGCAAGGCCAGGTGAGTAGGGCGTGTGTGGCAAAAGAGTCATGCCATTTTTTACTAAAACCTGGTGAATGGTGGAAAAAACAGTCCCCTGTCTGTCACAAATCGTGCCTCTTCTGTTGCACATTGTTACGCAGTCTTCTCATAATCTCCAAAGACAATACTTGATTAATTGTCTGACCTGGTGGCGTGTTGTTCACTTAAGTCCGAAATTACAAAAAAAATGAGGAACAAGCGAAAATACTTTTATAAAAAAGTGCACTGTGACCAAGCACAGCCTTCCCTGGTGACAGCACTGGGTGCACTGAACTGAGAATGAGTTGTGTGACATGCATCTTGCAGGAGGAATGTGCGCTCCGCTCATGGTGCTGCTATCAGGGCTGCGGAGTCGGTGGGAAAAATGACCGACTCAGACTCCTGAAATTTTAAAGGAACCGACTCCAACTCCAGGATGGCTAAGGTACTAGTATTGCCTGTTGATTCCTATTATTCAGATTGCTTCATTGCTGTCATTTGTTTTGAAATAGTAATAGTTGCTTTATTAAATTTGTCATTAAAAAAAGGAAATTAAATATTACTATTTTTTAAAAAATTGCAGCAATCAAGCAGTCGAGAAAAAAAAAACCTCAACTGGCAACACTGCAACCAGCTGTTACATTCCTGTTTGACCTTGAAGCATATGATGTGCATATCAACCCAGGGGTCAATGCAGGGTTTTTTTCTTAGAGTCCATTTTGTGAAAAGTAAAGGTTATTTTTGTTAAATTTACTACATTTTTGTGAAAAATAACATCTTATAATGAACTATATACTAAATATAAAATATAAACTAGAGATTCCAATTAAAAACAGTTTTCATATTTATATGCTGTACACTGGACAGCATATTGGGACTTTAACCTGGGTTTCCTTGTATATATAGTCCAAATATTAAAATAATAGATCAGTTTATAAATTTAAAATTGTATAGAATTGTTTAAAAACAGGACAATTGCACCATAATTTCTATAATTCAAATACAACATTTGCTAAATGGTACATACATTAAAATCGTGAATTTACAACGCAATTAAACATCAACGTTTCATTTCGCTTCTGCGAACGTCATCAGGATGTTACAAAACAAGTTGAAAATGTCAAAATGAGCTTACACGTCAGAATTCTTGAATTCCTAGTTGTTCCGGTAATATATGAAAAATTAAAACAAGTGCTTCAGATATTCAATATAAAATTAGTAGCTATCCCCCCTCCATATCTTATACAAATTATTAGTAGCAATATTGATAAAATCCAGAATCATCAAAAAGCCGGAGTTTATGAAATACCGATTACCCTCCCAAATAACGAACGGTTAGTTTATATTGGTGAGACAAAACGAAAATTTTCAGAAAGATTAAAAGAGCACAAGAGAGATATTTCACAATCAAAACAGAGTACAGCTCTCGCAAGGTTTTATTTTTCGAATGAAGGTAGCAAAATTGACTTTGAAGAGGCTAGAATCATAATCCCATGCAAGAATTCTTATGTTAATAAAATTTTAGAGTCCCTTACGATTATTAAGCTTGGGCAGTATACATGTAACGATAATTTATCCTATAACATTCATAAAATCTGGCATAATATGTTATAATCCATTAATACAATCTGCTCATTTTGTTTTCCAACCCCTCTTTTCACTACGGTAGTATGATCCACTTGGTTACCATGGGAACTTGATGACGTTTGTGATGATGATGTTTGCACACTCTCCGATCATGTTTTCTCCAGAATTCTGACGTGTAAGCTCATTTTGACATTTTCGACTTGTTTTGTAACATCCTGATGACGTTCGCAGAAGCGAAATGAAACGTTGATGTTTAATTGTGTTGTAAATTCACGATTTTAATGTATGTACCATTTAGCAAATGTTGTATTTGAATTGTATAGAATTGGTTTAATTTCACTTCAAACTGTATAAAAAACGAGTCGGAGTCAGCCTGTTTTTTAATAACTCAGACTCAGACTCTTTTGCCCAAAAATAGGCCTGGCTCAGACTCCACAGCCCTGGCTGCTATTCCAGTTATTTTTCGTATATCCTACTGACGGATGTTTTTTGATGTGGTCTGATTTGCCATAGCCCCTCTACTTCCTAAAAGTGCAGTATACTATCAATAATCCACACAGTTTGGAATTGAGTTGTGATGGTAAGGCTTGTGGATTTCTGAATGGACAATATTCTTCCTTTGTGTTCAACTCTATAAAAAACCAGCTGTTTGGAAAAACATTGAAAAATCTATCCATTTGATAGCATTACGTTCTTGAAGAATTCACTTATTTTTTTTATTCTGCTTCTGAAACGATAGATGTATGCAATAAATCTTATAATAATATTAGGAATATTTAATTTCAGATTAATTTTGTATCAATTATCGAATTTATTAGAAATATAGCATTAAAATAAATTAGGTTATAGCTAATGTCTATACAAATGAGTGAAATTTCAAGTGTTTAAATTGAGGTTTGTGTATAAATTATGTAAATTAAGTTTATTTTACTTAAATATGTTTCCACTTCCCGACTTCAATGTTAATTTTTAATATTTAGAAAATTTTGCAAATAATGCTTTTATCAAACTTTTCATTATTTAATAATTAAAGAATATGCTTTTGTTTTCATTAATTTGGTTTCTGAGCTCATAAGTGTTACAATAAAATAATGTGACTAAAACAAATAGCAGAAAAACCTTTGCGAGTACAAAGCGTAAACAATCAATCATGCCGCCATTTTACCTACTGTTACATCATGAGAATATTGTCCATTTTTCAGGCTTTAGATCATTGCTTTATTTACATTTTTAAACCTCATCAGAATAGTTATATTTTTATGAAATTATTATATGTTATAAATAGTAATTGCCAATAAAAACCAACATATCTAATGAAAAGTACAGATAATTTGGAAAAATTATAATTACAGTTACAAATTTTAAGTTAAACTTGTTAAATATTTATTTGATCAATCTAAAAGATCTAATTAAAAATATTCATTTTACTTTTTAGAATCTTTTCTTGAATTTGCAAGCAGTCAGCAGTTCTTGTTCTATCACATAAGTTTGTCATTAGAAAATTCAAATATTTATCTCTATTAGAATCGTCAAAATTAAGTTTTTCTTCTTCCTCTGATTCAGTATCTGATGATTGCTGTGATGTATTGAGTGACTCGTGCTTCATTGGCACATGTCACCTAGCTTAGAATCAACCAATCAAACTGGGCCATTTATATATTTTTACCGAATTTCAACTAAAATTTCATTGCTTACACTATGAAATAATGTGGAGATTTTTAAGAGTTGACTACAGTGCAAAACCATTTATCCAGAATGGTTAGAGTCAGATGTATTCCAGATAACTAGTTGGGTGTTAAACCAACATCCATTGGATCAGATTTTTAGAATATATGTGTCTGTGGCATTGCTTCTGATTTCAAATTAATTATTAGATTAAGAATCTGACTCAAACAAGAGCAAAGATGAATCAGAGTTTGAAAGAAGGCAATTTATAGGAATCTCTTGGAGATGAAAATTCCTCTGTTTCCTCTTCATAAAAATCAAAATGTCCGATATCTAAATATGCTTCCATTTCAAATCTTAGTTATGCCAAGCATATTGTAATGCTTCAAGCAATACAAGTCACACTGGCACTTTATTCTGAAACAGGGTTCATACTCATCAGGGGAAACCTGGGAATCAGGGGATAAATTTTGTGTCTTAAAAATCAGGGGAATCTCAGGGGATTTTTCAAAAAATGGCAAAAACCTGGGAAAATTTGGCAAAACCATCGGCTACTCTGGGAAATGAGGGTATTCGCATGCTTCATGATGTCATAATTCAATCAAACTAAGATACACCTTCAAACCTCAGGAGATATCGAATCGTAAACTAGCCACGCCTTCTAACTTCCAACAACATCCATTAAAATACCAGTTTTTTTGAGGGGGGGGGGGGGGGAATACTTACTAAGTTTTAAAAAATGTCGTTAATTGTCAACATGAGAAAATTATTCATCCTGGAAAATACATCAGGGGATTTTTTGGTGGGAAATAAGTATGAACCCTGTGAAATCAATCAATTGGAAATATCATGCTGGATAGCTGGTTTCTGGATAAATGATTCCATACTGTATAGATGATATCCTCACTGTTTTTGACATATACAAGAATATAAGTATGTTATGAAAAAGTCTTCTGTTTTTTCATTAACTTTCTAAAGTATCAGAAAATAGATAAAAGCTATTTCATCACTTTATACCTTGAACTTGTAGTTTTTTTTATGGTAATTGTTCTAATATGATAAAACGCAACAAAATATAGCCATTATTATTCTAATGTTGGTTATTTGCTTAAAACTTTGCTGACTGTACAGTGCTATACTTATGCATAGGGATTTTTAGGCTATATCTGGGGGCCCTGAACAATTAGATAGATTGCATGGAATAATTTTCTGGACTGTTATTTAAGTGTCCAAATAATTAATATAGATCTACAAAATGACACTTTTTTTTCTGCACTATTTTGTATGTTTCTGAATGTTTTTTGACATGTATGCCGAGTTCAAAAAATAGTTTTTTCCTCTATCATGAAAGAATTTTACACAAATTGAAGATGATCTAACAAGGTCTGAAAACTTTATTGAAAAATCCTTTACAAATAAGCTGCATCTTATTTTTTATTAATTTGTTATGTTTATGATAGATGCTACAAAGTTCTCTATTCATTATAATGCTTTTGCTTCACATCAAAAAAAGATGTGTACACTAGAGATGAGATGGGCTCATCCCAAAATGGGCTTGGGCTCAAAGTGAAAATGTTATGTATTCACAAATTGAAAAAAGAAAGAAAAACTTCCTGTTTGAAAAACTAAAATGTATAAGTTTCTTAATGTGTTTCACAATCTTTTAAAAGTCCATTTGAAAAAGAATTGAATTGTTATTGATAGGATATAAGGAGAATTTTTTTTTTTTTCCCCTGCTCGGTCAGTGTTTAGTAGCATAAAGAAATCCATTGTTTATCCTTCGCTTTCTGTCATAGTTGTATATTTTAAAAGAATAAGAATTGTAACTTTTGCAGATATCTGCCAGCGGTTGACAATAAATAACAAATTTGTTATTTTTAACAAATTTTCAGAGCTGTGAAAATCATGAAACGTCGCCATAGGTGAGTATTTAGGATTCATAATTATCTCTGTGTGAGAGATTTTTAAATGAAAAAAATAATCTTTCAACAAATTTAAAATGTTTTAACAATTTTCTACTGCATACTTTCAGTATCGGGTTTGGGCTTTGATGGCACACGATTTTTCAGGCTAGGATTTCAAATGGCTGGACTCAGGCTCTGAAAAAAGTACCTGAACTCATCTCTAGTGTACACCACACTAATATTGGTGCCGATAATACTAATTACAGTAACCTTAAAATATGTGTCTTTTAAGTACCACCTGTTAAGTAACTGTGGGATCTATCGAATCTCATATTGATGATATTTTATGAATAAAATAAGGTGAAATTTGCATTTCGCCCTATGTGTTTTGATTACAGTAACCCTTTTTAACACTTTTCAACATAGTTGAAAAGTGTTTATGAATTCGGTTTGTCTGTCTGTCTCTGTTTGTCTGTACTCTAACTCACGTAAATATACTCAGATTGTCGTGCAATTGGTACATGTTTTGAGGTTTACTATGGCATGTTCGGTATTGAAAATGAAGTGTGTACCACTTATAATTTTTTTACAGGGACATTTGTTACGGTTGTTTTTTATACGGTCTATGAGGAAAAATCATTTGCGGTTTATTTTAATGATGTTACACAATTTCAAACATATTGAAATTGATATATATCACTGAGGTGCACTACAAGAGATTTACTATAAAATATGATATGCAGTGCATATCACTTATAGTTCTTTTACAGGGACACTCAAAAGAATTCCGTTACATTAAGGTCTATGGAGAAAAATTGTTTGGTGTTTATTTTAATATTGTTTCACTATTTCAAACATATTGAAATTGATATATATCACTAACAAGGAAGATCTCCTTAAAAAGCGCATACTCAGAATATTTCGAAAAAAAATCTAATGAAACTATGCACGTAGGTTATAAAGGATCAGTCAAATTTAGCTGTGGAATCCTAGAAAAAAAATCTGTAAAAATATAAAACACTGTCGAGTGTTTGGCGCGATTTGGCTAGCAACATTTTTTCCTCACCAAATGCAAGTGTTTTTAATATATTTGGAAATTACTTGATAAATGAGTGTTTAAATGTGCAGTTCTTAATGATTTCAAACTTAAATGATGAAATAGTTTATTTCTTGATAAAATAGTTTATTTCTATAAGCTTATAAGTTCCTATTGCTGCAGTTATTTAATTTTACACGGTTTCACTGGCTGGATAAGTTTTAAGTGTATTTTAGTAGCAGTCTGATTAGGAATGCTGTCTTTATAAATTGCGATATTGAACAAGTCATTGTTTCCGTAGCAACAATACCGTTCTTTTGTCTCCTACACTAACAAGCCGAATTAGCAATTGCTCAGAATCGGATCTTAATTTTGAACTTGAAATAATTTTAATGAATTTGAATTTTATTCTCAAACTGTATAATACGATGGTTAAATTTCATTGTATATACATATAAATGCATATAAAAAAACTGTAGTTATAAAAGTGTATTTATTTCAGTGAAAGTTAGTTACTAGTTCAATATGAAGAGTAGAAAAGCTTTTCCTTAAAGAAAGAGTATTTATCATAAAAGAGTATTTTTGTAAATGTTATTGTGTTGCCAACCGACTATAAATCGCCAAACAAATGAAATGTTTATTATTTTTTTGCGAACGCTATAACAAGGAAAATTTTTTATAGACATATACATCCTCATGAGAAGAATATTCTGTAATTTTTTCAAATTGTTCTGAATATGCGCTTATGGAGACTGTCAGGTTTCTGACTTTAACAGAACCTATATGCTATATTTAATTAATTTAAATAATATGTAATCATTATTATATATTACTGTATCCTGATATATATTTTCTTTTTCTTTAAAACTTCCGTATGTGATTGACAATGGAATTTTCCTGATCCAATTATATATTTGGGGGAATGTTCACGAGATCATTGTGAAAGTAGTAATCTGGCTTTGGAAAGAAAATACAATATGCACCGGATTCCTAGCGAGCTGGAGTTCAGCGAAGAATTCAGGGGTGGAATGGTCGAGAAGAAACACTTCGACGGGTGTGGAAGCTCTGTGAATGAAGAATTACAGCCCCGTTCATTTGGAGTGTGGCCTGGAGAGCGAGAGACGTGTCACTCGTAGAGGTGCAGCTAAGAGTGTAGGACACCAGAGTCACTGGAGTGCCGTGAAGAGTGTAGGAGGTGTCTCGTTGATGTATAGTGGATAGCGTAGAAAGCGAGAGTCGTCAGTGCAGAGTTAAGAGCGCAGAGGAGTGTATTGAATTGCAGAGAGAATGTGCATCGGACAGTTTGGTCCAGAGTGAATTAATTACTATGTAGACAGAATAGTATGTACGAGTGGTGCATATGAAATAGAGTAAAATGTGCGATCAGGGAGGTTGCCATTCGACAGTCACATACGGGAAGTGACAATAAGTTGTATTGACTAATAATAACTATCACTGTAACTTTTTTTTTTGCATACTAATTTAATTGTCTGAGTGAAAACGAAGACTCATACACAGCGCAGTATTTCTTTGCCCCATATATAGCTACGATGGATATTAAAACCTTTCGTCAAGCATAACTCAAAAAATATTTGACGGATGCCGTTCCAATTTTCACAGAAAGTACCTATAAAGGTGACAACGACACCTATTTATTACCAAGCATTAATTTCAAACTGTTTGGCAATTATATTAAAAAATAGATTAAAAAGCACAATTTAAGTATATACGTCACGAAAATTTAGTGCGTACATCATTTTCACCGGCAGGAGATTTTCGTAGACAATCGGAATTGAAAAGTTCATGGAGTACATGGAGCAAAAAAATGCACGCACTAATATTCGGCACAATAAAATACATTTCAGTTTAATAAAAATGGAAAATTAATCTAGAATTTTTTCTGTTTGAAAGAAAAAACACGCAATAACTTGGTATTAGAGATTTGGCGCAAATCTCAGCAATAGCAGCTTCTTTATTTTGCATGTGTAAATTAGAAACAATTCTTTGATGTTTAAATAATAGATTTCGATTTATGGCATTATTTATTTTTATTTTATTTTCCTTTTTAGCATTTTAAATGGGATTAATGAAAGGCATGTATTTTAAATTAAATGAATGAAAGACATGTACTTTTAATGTATGTCAGAGGCGGATCAACTACCTCCCGGGCTCCTAGGCTTGGCCTATTTTGGGGGGAGGCATTTCCTTAGGCTTGACCTTTTTTCGGCGAGGGTCTCTCCTCTTTCAAAGCAATTGCTTAATTATCACCTAAACCATTGATGATGGAAACTTACTTCCAATTACAAAAAGTATACAAATGAAGTACATATTTTATAAATGGCATTTGCTTTACAAGGGACTGTATACATTTTTAAACATGGCATTCAATTTTTATACTATCCCTGGGTCCTAAAAGTTATATTTAGAAAAATGTCATTCGTTTAAGAAAGAGATAAAAAAAACTCCTATTCTTTTGCAGTGAAAACATATTAAATAATGATACTTCAAATTTTATGAAATTTAAGTGTTTTCTGTCACTAAAAGGAAAGATTTTTTTTTTTTTAGTGCAGATAAACGTTGAAATAAAATTCAAAGTGGTTATAATTCAAAAGTTTTGGTCGTAAAAGAATGGGATTTGTAAAATGTTCTTCCTAGACGAAACAAAACTTTTTTTTAAAGTTTAATTAGGACCTAGGGACTATATAAAAAAATAAAATTTCGTACTGTAATATGTATACAGTCTTTTATAAAACAAATGCCATATCTAAAAGCTGTACTGGATTTCTATACTTTTTGCAAATGGAAGTATATTTCCAGCTGTTTAAGAGATAACCGAGGAGACATTTATTTTAAATCACCTGGTATAATAAAAGAATGAGAACATTTTTTAATCTCTAGCATAAATTTTCTTTCAGAACGTATTTACAGTAAGTAATTTTACAAATTAACATATTTTCACGTAGACATTTATATGGAATCTCTAACCTCAAAAGCACTTTCTTAGTTTAACAATGAATAGTACTGGAATAAATGGGCGATGTTGGGTGGTTGCCCAGGGTACTAAAAACTAAGGGGCAGGAAATAGGCAAAGTGCTTGATTAAAACTTAATAACCGCTTTAACAGACATCATTCATAGAGGTGCTGACAAAATCTCGCACAGGCCGCGTGGCTGGAGAAGCCGCCTAGCAAATCCGATACAAACTGGAAGCCAAAAAAAATTCATGAATCCAGTATTTCCTTCTTATGGATATAGAAGGAATTAAAAGGGGAGTAACATTTGGATATGTTAGTAACCTAAAAAATTCAATAAGTAAGCAAAACAAAGAATATTGTACATTAATTTATTTCTTGCATGATATGAAAAAAAACCCGAAAGAAAATCTTAGCACTGGGGCCCCTTTTCTTCCAGGCCCCTAGGCCTCAGCCTAATGGGTAATCCGCTCTGAGTAAATGGGCCAGTAATGAACACCTTTAAGGAATTTTTTTTATATAATTTAAGTATTTAAAGAAAAGATGTATCTTCTCGCTTCAGGAAAATCTCTTCCATTCTCAATCTTCTCCTGGGAAAATCCCATTGTATTACATGCATTTTTAATTTATTCATAATGGTTATTTTTTTGCCCAGTTTCAGATTTCATGTAATATTTGTGTTCTGTGTTTATATGACAAGATAAAAATTATCCAAATTTGAATATCTAGCATTTTTAAACTATTTTAAAATAAGTAATGGTTTCAATGGCACTTTAGCATTAGCTATAGGTACAGTGCCTAGAAGTAAGTAGTGTGCTTATCGCCAATACAACCGCAATAAAAAAAATGCCCCTATCAGGAGGAAAACCAGATTCTCCGCGAGAGGGCGTCGAGTTCCCACCGCCGTTATTAACGTTTGAAGTTTCATTTAACAGGCTTGATCCTAATGTTAGTTTCAATGTAATTAACGCTGTATTTTCAAACAAACTATACGAATGTTTCTATCTCTATAATATAATATTTTAAAGTAAACATATATTATGCCTGTTTAATGATAAATCAGTATGGATAAATCTAAGAAAAGAAAAGCTGATCGAACATACTTCGTTCCTGAATATACTAGTGGATATAAAAGCAACAAAACTAAGATAACTCTATTCCCTCCTCCTCCCCCCCCCACACCCCAAAGACAAAAACTAATTTGAAAAATGGTTAAAAGTCATTCCTCGTGCCGATAAAGATCTGAACCAATATTCAGTTGCATGTGAATTAGTGTCTTGCACGGGTCGGGTTGAACCCGCAAATTTCATTTGAAGTCAACCCGCAACCCGATCCGAACCCGACAAAAAAAATTTCCTCGATTTCCGTAATCTGAAAAAAATATTGGACATTTTTTTGAAAAAGCGGGTCACCCCGAACCCGACCCGCAAGAGTAAAAACCTAACCCGAACCCGAAAAAGTGAATGTCTACCCGATCCGCAGCGAAAAGTAGAAGTCAACCCGACCCGAACCCGAACCTCAATGAAAAAATAGAGCGCCAACCCGACCCGATGCAGGGCTCTAATGTGAATCGCATTTCATGAACGATTTATTGAGAGAAATTACAAATACACTATTGAAGGGAAAAAAGATTTGCTCAATTATTTTAAATTTAGTATTTTAATTTTTCTATCTAAAATAATTAAAATATTTATCTTGTGATAATGACAATAAATAATTTAAACAATGAATTATTGTCATAAATATTTTATTAATTATTGACATCCTAACTTTAAAATTTATTTTAACATGGCCATTTTGTTTCATTAGTATGCTTTCATTCAATCATGGTTTTAAATACATTCACAAAATCAATGTATTACTTTTTGTAGGGTGTCTATTACTGGAATTAAAAGTGTTTGATTTATTTCTGTTATTAAAATTTTGATTCACATTGGGAAGTGTGAGTATGAGAATGGTTAAATATTGTTGATAGCTTAATGTAATATTAAAAAAATATAATAAAATACAATAATAATAACTATTAATCAAAAATAATTTTTAAATAATTTTTTAAGGATGATTGGCACATCTACCCTAATTTAAAGAAAATGCATTCTTGTCATACTTTCAGCAGAGTAATTATTTTTTCTAGATTTGAAAGAATTATTAATTTCTTGTTTGATGTTTGCTAGTATACCTTTAAAGCTCTGAAATATCAGAAATTTTTAACAACTCAATTTACTCTTAGTTTGTTAACTGGATGTAAACAAGTTATGTAATAATGAATACCGATTAAAAAGTTGTCAAAATAGGGACATGTTTTTGCAAGAATTCATCGTAATATAATGTATTTATCCAATATATTGTATTGTATTTATCTAATTTTAGAAATAACTAAATATTGTAGGAAGAAAAACATTGTCCTATGATAAAGTTTGTAACTGTTTGAGTTCATTACAATTAGTTGTTATGAAATCAATTACATTTCTCTTCAACTGTATTTTCATTATTAGAATCTTTTTCCTTGTTTATTTTTTATTTAGAGCATTTTAAAGTACTGATTTATTACAGAAAAAAATAGATTTAAAATGATGTGTATGTAAAAACGAAAGTTACCATAGCCGCGGCGAGAACACTGGCGCCATCTATCGGCGTCCTCTATTTCTGAAGTATAATTTTGACGCCGATTACAACACTATCTAATTCTAGGCACTGTACTATAGGGACAATTTTCCTGTACTGACGGCTACGATCAGCGCCTCTATAGGCCATTTTAAGTCCCAATCAGCTGATCAATCATTGTATGTCAACTGGAGGTCAGGGTCGTTCCGCCAATCAGAACCGCCTATAGAGAAGTTGCAATCAGCTGATTAACCATTGTACTTCAAATGGAGGTCAGGGTAGTTTCACCAATCAGAACTGCCTATATGTAATCTCCAACATGACGTCAATTGCAACTGATTATTTGTAGCGAAGCTAACGAAAAAGACAGGCTACCGCGGTGCATTCCACTTATCTTTTTTTACAGACCGCTAGAGTGACGTGTTGCTCTTTTCGTACACCTGCATTGGTGCATTCGAGCATCACGTGACTCCGGCGGTCTGCAAAAACGATACGCGTAAAGCACCGCGATCTTTCTTTTTCGTTAGCCTCGATTTGTAGTGTGTGACACAATGTTTACGCTGAAAAGACCTAGCAGATGCTCTTATCATTCAGCATCGTTGTACATTTATCGGATTCAATTTTTTAGTACTATTTTGTAGCCTAGGTACAGCGCCTAGAATGCATAGTGTGGAAACCGGCAAATGGTGTAATGCTTTAAAAAGTGCTAAAAAGTTGTAACCTATAAATGTGCAACGGTGCTCCTACAAAGCCTACGATAATGTTGCAACCAGAGACAAAAAAAATTCGTATCACGTTTTTTAGCCATGCTTTCATAATTTAAAAACAAACTTATAAAAATCATTAAGACAGAGGAGAAAATGATATAATTTAAGTATTTAAAATACTTACCACCAGCCGAAACATTCTAATACAATGTCAAGAGCTAGCAGATGGCGCTGCGAACCCATCCTAATATTTTCAGCAACGTTGTACATTTATTGGATACAATTTTTTAGTACTATTTTGTAGCCGGTTTCCACACTATCGCCCGTATTCACCAAAACTGGTTTAAACCGCGGATCACGGAACTCTCGGTTCAGTGTTAAAATCGCTTAACTCTGGGTTAAAAATATTTCGTATTCTCCAACCTCGGATTAGCTGACCCGAGTGTTAACCCAACGAATTTGTAAGAAGCGTTCTGATTGGTTGAAAAGAGGGCAAGTAGTATCGGAAATGTAAACAAGAGTTATTTCACTTTCTACTTTCTGTAACGCCGCCATTTTCCATATTTGCTTTTCGCCAGTCGCTATGGATGTAAATAAAAGAAAAAATTTTACCGTAGTGGAAAATGAGACTTTTTTAGGATGCCTCGATCAGTTTAAAGATAAAATTGAGAATAAAAGCACAAATGCCGTGTCGAATGCAGAGAAAAAGGAAGCTTGGGATGAATTGACCGATGTGTATAATAGTATGCCAGGAGTTTCACAAAGATCGTCTAAACAGCTGCAAGACCTACATAAAAATTTAAAAAGGAAGGCGAACAAAAATAGAGCTGACAATAGAGTAAAGGTGTTTAAAACAGGTGGTGGTAAAGAAAAAACCGCTCTATCATCTTTAGATGAGAGACTTCTGGCGATGGGGTCAGTAAAGACACCCCTAATAAACAGATATGACTCTGACTTTGAATATCATATGCAGACTGCTAACAGTAAGTATCCCTTTTCACTTGTGTTATGAAAAATTTATTCTTGTTGAATTATAAATTTTAAGTTGTTTTGTATTGTGTTTGGTATGGTATTTACTTTTTTTTTTTTTTTTTTTTAGACTCATCAGACTTTCAAATTCAGCCTGAAAATCATAATCAAGAGGATGAAGCAGTAAGATGTTTTCTTTTTCTTTTTTTTTTTTTTGTATTTGTTCATTTTTAATTGCATTATTACATTAATAATCCTATCAAATTATAAATCTTTTATTCATTTCTGCCCCATTTCAATTGTATTACAGTACAACATTGTTGTTCTAAAAATTATTTATTTGTCAATTTTTTCATTTTGTTTTAGTGCGCTATTATTTATATGTATAAGTGAAGATGGGGCTGACTTAACTTATAGTCCCAGAAGCAGAAATTGTGCTGCAGATTGAACTAACATCATTTAAAAAAATGCTGCCTTTAAAAATATTGCTAAATTTTTGTCTCTAGATTTATTGTATCCTTTTATTATATTTCATGCAAATTTTGCTTTCTGCATTACTATTATTATTTCTTATAAATAGTAAACTGATCCAGCATTATTGGGTAGCAGATAAATTACAGTTTTCTGCTGATTGATACAGAAAATTTTGCTACTGAGACCGCAGTTTAGTAATATATTTTAAGATTAATCTTACAGTCACTTAAAAGTAAACATACAGATGAGAAAATATATCTGCCTGTTTCAGAATTCATTGCTGCTGACATATTTTTAACACAGTGAAAATTTAAGTTTACATAATATTAGGCACACATGTACTTCAGGATTTCTTTCAGATTAAATTTTCATAATTAAATTTCTTTTAATTCTGGTAAAATAATCAAATGTTGTTTCTTAGATATTTGCATGCAACATCATAGGAAATGATTTTAAGAATGTTGATGATGGTGAATGAAACTGTTTTTGCCACTTTACTACTGTACTTTACTAAAGAAAATATATGCTTTCTTGATTTATTTCAACATTGACAAAATTTCTTTATTTCTTTTTTTCTTACAGTTGGTGAAATTGTAAGAAAAATAAAAAGCATATGCAACAGAAAATATCTGTGTTGCACATTAGTGTGCATTAGAACTGTTATATGTCAAATATGAAATAAACAACGAACAGTTTATTTGTATATAAAAATTACTTTAATCATAACATTTTAAATTTGTTTTCTGATTTTTTTTCAAAAGTTGGCACCACTCCATGCGCCATGTAATTTAAAAGCACTGTGCAGAATTTTAATGCTATTTATCAAAGTGCATCTTCCAAATTTTGTTGCTTGAAATATTTTTACTGTTGTTCTTTTCTCCTTAGAATAATACTTACTGTATAAGGGAATAACAATGCTAGAAAAATCTTTTAGAAAATAGCTGACAATGAAGTACTATATATATTTTTTTAATTACTGAAGCAATTTTACGAGTTTCTTTAAATAGTTTTGGTAGCTGTTAAACCATAAATTAATCCTTCGATAAAAAATAAAAGCAAAGCTACATGATTTCAAAAACTAAAAATTCTTTTTTTTTTTTCAATTTTATTTTAAAAGAATTGATTTTCCAGAAAAAAGGCAAATTCATATAGCTAAGTGTAATACAAAATAAAAAGAAAAGAAAATATTGAAATCTCTTCAGAAATTATCGCGAAAACATGTCAATAACCTCATCCAACTTCCCTCATTGTGAGCGCCACTTTGTTGAATAAAGAATTTCTGAAATGAAAAACTACTTTTTGACAAGTTTTAAATTGTAGCAAATGTAAAGAACGTGATAATGTTTTCTAGACTGCAATGTCATAACTACTCCCCCCCCCCCCCCCCCCCACACACACACACACAAAAAAAAAAAAAAGAGAGAAAATACATTTGAAAATTCGAATAGATCTATTAAAAAGAAAAAAAATATCTGTATTACTTTTAGTTCAAACATATAATGGCCAATTGTTAAATAAGAAAAAAAAAATATATTCTGCATATTTTTATGAAACAAATTTCTCTTGTTTTAATGCACGCCTTACTTTATGGTGAATAATATTTTAATAACAAAACTTTCTTTCAGATTTAATGTTGATAAGTTTCTTTTAGCAAAAAGAAATTTAATTAACTTTATTTAAAAAGAATTAATTGTCCAGCAAAAAAAGCGATCTCATATAGCTTAGTATGATAGCAAATAAAAATAAAATAATTGAAATCACTTCAGAAATTTTATGTCAATAAATCTTCGATTTAACTTCTTTTTTTTTTTTTTGGGGGGGGGGGGGGGTGGAATTTCACTATTTTTATTGTACATATGTATAAAATAAAATCTCTATTTTTTATAGAACTAAATTACTTTTTCTACCTGTTTTCCCTCATTAAATGTTACGGTAAAAAAGAAAGAATGAAATGTAAAACCCTTATTTGTAGTCTTAATAATGAAACTTTTCTGTAAATGGTATTATGGAATCTTCTAAATATAATTTAATGCAAAAATATGCAATATTTACATTTTAATACACTATATTGCCAAAGGTGACCAGTCACTTGCGATTTTAGACGTTTTGTTAACTATCTAGAAAAATACATGAGGAATTAACCTGAAACTGCAGGTGTGTAACAGGGATCATTCTAGAACATAAAAAAGGGCAGGTCACACATTTCAAAATAAGGGCAATTTTGTTGAAAAGGGCACATCATTTCATAAAAAGGGCATTTTTGTAATAAGTGCATATACCAATATACTGGTGAGGAGGGAAGTCTGGCAAAAGCTTAAAGTACTCCTTAATTTAAAAAGTCCAATAACATTTCTAATTTCCATAACTTCACTGTATGAAAGGTATTAAAAATAGCAAAATGAAACTTATGTTCTCAATTTTTATTGTAAAATTGTTTACTATATTCACAGTAATTTCCCCCCTTTTTACTTCGATATTCAAAAACTTCTCTCTCTAAAACTTTTATTTACCAGATAACTTTTTCCCGGTTTTAGCAAAACTGGTTTTGAACCATACTAGCATTCTAAAAATAAAAGATAGGTAAAGAATTTTTGAAAGTACAATGCAAACAAGGCAGGTTTCTACCCAGGGGTAAAAGGGGCAAGGAGGGTGGAATTCTACTTGGAAAAAGGGCAAGGAGGGTGGGATTTTATCTAAAAAGGGCATGAGGGTAGGCCGCCCCTCTGAAACTCTCTAGAGTGATCCCTGTGTGTAAACAGTATAGTATAAGTTATATATTTCCGCAAAGATTTTTTCATGAAACTCCATAGGGGACTGTCAACAAATTGAAAAAGAATGAATATCTTTTGGATAACCCTTTAAAAACTAATTTAGCAAAGGCGTTCAAACTCGAGATTAATAATAAGTGGCTTATTGTAATATACTGTGTTCATTTTTATGAGGATAGCATGTATACTCGTAGAGAAATTAAGGTTTTTATAAAAACAGTCCCAAATTTCACCTAGTTTTTTGCTTATAATTTGCAGAGTTCTTAATATAAAAAAAAGTTCTTTTCAGAGAATATGACAAACAGCATTGTACATAATACTCTGCGATTAGAATTAAAAAATAATAAAAATTGGATGAAAAATGAGCAGGTTTACTAAAAACTGTCTCACTGCACATGTGCAAATGCAATCAAAATATAATATGCATAATGTATTAGCTAAGTATATAGAGCAACTTTTGTGAAAGTCTCAAAATCATAGCTTGAAAATTATCGTTGATAGAATAAGCTTGAAATCCGTTGTTCCGAAAAGCAAGCAAAAATATGAGGGGTTGTATACAAATATAGATATAGTAGTACGTGCAATATTCTGTATGCTATCTTGGCACTAATCAACAGATATTTGATACAACCCCTCATCTTTTGCATTCAGCAAAAGTCTGATTTATTTATTAAAATCTGCTGATTTCTATCTTTGAACTTGAAAATTCTATATTATACAGTTTTATATTTATTATATGACTAATAATATTTATATTAATTTTGTAGACACTGCTTTCTTATCTGCTTTTGCTGTCGTAACTCCTTTTTTACATTATTCTGTGTGTTGTAATCACCTAATATAACATGCCTGTGCCTCATGAGGGGGGAAAAAAGGGGGGGGGAGCTAATTGATAGCATTTTAATATTTGAAATTCTAAAATTATCAGCATTCAGATTTTTTTTTCCTTGTCTGGTAGAAAAGCTGAACTACATAAGTAATTCTTTGCTGTAAATCATTAAAAACTACAAATATATTTTTCTTTTTTCAGGATACTGAGGAATTGGAATTTATAATGACTGATTCCTCTGAGTTATTCCAAATGGAGACTACAACTATTGCAGAAAGATCCCCAGTAAAAGAAAGACAAGCAACGATCCTGCATGTAAAGAAAAGTACACCTAGTAGAAATAAAAATGTAGTTCAAAATAATGCCAAGAATCAAAGTACACCTAGTACAAATATAAATTTAATTCAAAATAATGCCAAGAACCAAAGTACACCTAATACTACAAAAAGAAATAAAAAAGGATCTGTAGCAGCGAGAACAGGCGATGTACTTGCAGAGCAAATTCTGATGAAAAAAAACTTGCTCTTGGAAGAGCATAATTTGAGCATTAAACAAAGAAAAGAAGAGCACGAAATTAAAATGAAAATTTATGACGAACAATTAAAATTTTACAAATCATTAAACGAAAAATTAGAAAATAACGAATTAAAAATATCTGATGTAATTTCAGTATAATAATAAAGTATATACATTTTTTTTTATTTGTTCATGGTCTGTTATAATTTTGTTTCTTTTTTTCAGATGAAAGAATTTAGCAAAAAAATTGTCTTAATAATAAAAAAAGAATGTAAAAAGTTACAATTTTGGAATATATGGAAAATAGAATAAATAATAGCACAAATTATTCTGAAATGCAGTTCATAAGTTCTAGAATAAGTTTCTGATTACTTCTGATTTTTTTTTTCTTCAGTTCAGCTCCGGTTCAAAATTCTAATGGTTTCTCTTTTGAAATTCATCATCCTATTGTACAGAGTTTTTATAAGAAAGATAATGGTTAATAACACTGGTTTACACGGTTTATATACTTTCATCGAAATGTGTATTTTTTCATAGATTCTATTGCACTGAGTACGGGAAAGTTATTGAAAAAAATCTCACGTCTAGTTAAAAAAATATTAAATGCTTTAAAAAATTAATCACATGAAATATAAAAAGAAAAAATTAGAAATGATTGATTTTACTCTTCTTTTTATAATTTTCTTGATCTGTTTCTCTTAAAATAGACCAGAAGTAGTCCCCTAACATACTTTTGTCCCAAAAACCTTTATGTCTGTCTTCAAAAAGTTTCAGGTCTTGGTGAAAACGATCGTCCTGCTCGTCACTCACGGCGCCCAAATTTTAAGGAGAAAAATCCGGGTGTAAATGGAGAAAATGTACCTTCAGAGACATGTTCACACCCATTGCATGATTTTTTTTTTTTTATAAAACAGCAATATTTTTTTCATAATTTTCATCTTCATGATTTCCTAAAAATCTATGGATGACAGTTTTTTTTTTTTTTTTTGGTGAAATAACTGCTGAAAATTTTACTTCGATTTCGGTAATAATTTGATATTTGGTGTCATTAAGTTCCACTGTTTTAGACAGTTGCAAGTCTTGCACAAGGTCGTTCAACTCATTTTGGTTTATTAAATGTGGCGTTTTATCATCTTCGATTACGAACTCGTCATCATTTTCATCCTCCATAAACAGATCGTCACTATCTTGGCAACTCACACTTGACATATCTGCACATACAAGATGTGACAGAGTTTCCGAATGTGATATCTGTTTTGAGACTGATGGAATGTCAGAATATTGAATTTTATGTTTATTTTTTTAATTAAAGCCTGCAGTTTCTGTCAAACAAAAATAAGTCATTTTCGTGATTTCAAGGTTCTCTCCACAGCATTGGTGATCCAAATTGAACATACTTTTTTTCTCCCGCAGCCCAGCATATAAGAGTAAGCCTACAGCTTTCACAAAAAAAAAAATGTGCGACTCACTTTTTATCTTGATTAATCACTGAGAATCCCAAATAATGCACAAATGCTGTTTTAGAACATTCCGATATCGGTCTTCCTTTTTTTGTGAATATAAATTGTCCACAAACGTAACAAAAATGACCAGAATTTAATTTACACACTCTATAAGACATTTTATCAAAAACAGAACCACTTTAGTTCACAAGAAAATAGAATATAGAATCCAAGTTGACAATGCCAATAAGTTGAATGTGACGTAACAGATATATTATAGAAGTAAGAATGTGAATATTGAAAAATGTAAAAATTTTTAAAATGTGACACGATAGATTTTTTTCAAATAGCGCCTTTCATTAGTAAGAGGTAGTATAATAAGAAAATAGGTGTTTCATCAAAAGTATATAAAAAATGTTTTAATTTGTATACCAATGTAATTTGAATATGTTGGGGATAATCTCATCTTTTGAGATATTTTTAACCTGTTAACCGGGAATAAATTTTTGTTCAACTCATTTCACAATCAGGACTTTTTTCTTCATAGTGGTAAGTAATATCACCAGTGCCTGATTACCAATGGCGCACACTTCCACCAGTAAAAAATAATAGAAATTTTTTCCTTATTCATGACAGTAATCTTGCATGATTAGGATGTTTTAATAAGACAAACATTTTTATTAAAATTGTACTAGTGGAAGTAATGCATTCAAAATATTACGGCAAATTTCCATGATGAAAAATGTCGTCGTGCCCATTGCAGTAGTAGTTTGTATATGATAAACACATTACTTATACACCAACTGGTAATTGGGATAAGAATCTAATCGTCCTAACACAGAAAGTTTATCTTTGTATTTTTTAATTTCTGCTCCGATTGCCATAGGCAAACTTCCACTTTTTCGGAATAGTAATGATTGGTATATCTACAGAAAAAGAATTGGTCTGAAATAATGTGAAAAATTCTATTTAGCAAAAAGTAATCGAAGTTTGCCTCTGACACTATGCCTATGTTGATAGTTACTTTATTGTAACAATAAATAATCTTAATGCACTTCATGAGAGGAAAAGGAATCCGAATCATAGAAAAAGATATCCATCTGATTATGGAACTGAAACAAAAATTATGGATTACATTAACAATCTGCCTCGTCTGCAGATTTTATATTTTAATAGGTATTTGCCCACTGTGTATATGAAACAAAATTACAGCCTTCACTCCCATTTTACAACAGGATGTCCTTTTTCATGGTTAGGGTTCCTTTTCATTCTAAGAAATGACATCTTTCAAGATAATAAGAATAATAATATGTACAATAATAAGAAAATGATATATTTTAAATATCAAACCAATCTTATTCCTTTTTTTTTTAAATATTGATTTAGTTAAAACTTAATTAAATTTAAATAATAATAATAAATAAAACTAATAATTATAGGGTTTTTTCCCCGTGTAACAAATAGAAAGAGGTACCCTTTTTAAATAATATAAATAGATGATTATAGACATATTCTGTTTGGTGTTTTCCTGTGCAGATTTCACAATACACTGTACAGATGAGCAAATTTCTACATTTAAATATTTATTTTTATATTGCATTGCAAACTTTTAAATGGTTGGTTATATGTGAAATCAATTATAAAGAACACTTACAGGGAGCTTTGCCGATTTCTGAATTGTGTGGATTTTAGAACATTGCATTTAGAACATTACATTTTAAAACCTCATAAAAAAAAACAACTACATTATAAATATTTAACTAAATAACTACATAATAAATATTAAAAGCTAACAAACATATAAAAAATCCATAAAAACTGTTAATAATTTTTGATAAATTACTTAAATTTATGATCAATAGTAGTTTAGGAAATCCACGACATATAAATGCAAATTCCATTACTTTTGTTCTGCTACTTTGCTCATAGATAGCAGCACCACACAATTTCCTCAGCTATCTCACTAAAGCTTATGATAAAATTTTAACATACTTTAATTTGTAGTATCTTGATCAGATTTTTTCCATTTATATATATATATAATTTCACCATTAAGTGTGCGATTTTGTTTGTCGTAAATATCAAAAATACTGTTTATTTAAAAAATTTAATAAGTATTGCCTAAGCAATTTGTTTGGCGCCATCTGGTGTTGAAAATTTATGTATAATAACTTTGAATGATCTATTAAATAAAGAAATTAATAAATTACAAGGGAAAAAAAAAAAGAAATGTCAGCTTAGATAAAACAGACATGAATAAAAATATCTTAAAAGTAAAAAACATTTTCACATTATACACGTAGTACAGCTGAACTTCTATTTTATAAAATTTTCTTTGGATTTTCAACAACATATTTATTATATTAAAATCTGACTGTCTGTATAAATTAATGTTACATAAATATTTTCTAAATAATGCACAATTATGTTGGACTTATTTTTCCTTCAAGAAATCAAAAGACAACATGTGAATTTCTTATAAAAGCTTTTTTAAATTGGTTTCATACATCAGTTATCATTTTCAAATCTACAATGCAACTAAAGCCTATTTAAAAATAAGAGACAGAATACAAATAAAAGCATGTGTGAAGTGACAGCTTCCTGTAACAAATGTCTGAATGAATTCTAATTTATTTTTATGTTGCATTTTTTAAAAACAAAAAGTTAATATTTTTTAACAGTATAAATTTAAGAAATTTTTTCAATTAATATTTAATAACATAATTTTTCTAAGTTTTTCTTTTATGCTTAAAAGTTTACTTGTTTACTATTTAAAAGCAATCTGTTATTATAATCACTGACTGAAACATGTTGATTGATTTAAAAATAAACTAATCAGAACTATTATAAAATGCAATATATGAAATAACTATAACAGTGATTGATTTCATATGATAGGTTTTCTATACCTAATACATCTGTAATTAATTTTACTGCTTAAAGTTTTATGCATTATTTAACTTTTTTTCACAGATTATGTAAAGTCCCTATTTGTATGTTATAATAAAATTCAGTGTAATAAATTATTTATTTCCTTTTACAATTTTCTTTTTAATTACAATGTATTGCAATAGATTATTAATATTTAAAGCAATGCCATATTAAAAAAAAAAAGATAAATTAAAAAAAAATACTTTATACACCACCTTTCCAAACTTATTCTGTAAGAGGCTACTTCACTCATGCGAAAACGCCTGCTCGCTAATGTTAATCCTATGGGACAGTTATTTTACAATATCTTGTTTGCATTTCAATATTTTTAAACGATTTTTTTTTTATTGGATAGCTGAGGTTGATCTCTAGGCAGGCCCTTTTTCTATTTTGATTGCATTTTTTTTTTTTTTTAAATGAGGTTACTGTCATTTTGGAAACCAATCTGAAAATGAAAGCATCTGCATAAAAAAATCTGTAAACAAAATCAAAAAAGGGCTTGCGTAGATATCAACCTCAACTATCCAATGAAAAAAAAAAAAAATCATTGAAAAATATTTAAATGCAAGCGAGATAGCGTAAAAACTGTCCCACAGGATTAACATTAGCGAGTGGGTATTTTCTCGTGAGTGAAGCAGCCTCTAACTAGTACAATTATAATCCCCAGGAAGTAAATATGTCATAGTAAGCATCAGCAAAATTGGTAGTACAAGAACTATTATACCTACTTTATCATGTAATTTAAACAAAAAAGTTAATCACACACATAATACTAAAAATAAACTGGTACTTTTTTATTATATATTAATTGAATACAGATGATAGTAGGGCATTTCTTTTCGCAACGCCTGCTATTTGGTGAGTAATTCTCAAAGAATCATTCGATGAATTGTCATCTGTGGAATTGTCATCTTCGTCTGTACATTCTATTGCACTACCATCATTCATTTTAAGTGCAATGTTGTGCAGCACAGCTGTTGCAACAATTATCGTCATGGATGAATCCAACCTGCACTGCATTGTGTCGCTCAGACATGAGAAACGTCTTTTCCAGACACCATACTGCCTCTCAACAGAATTTCTTGCTCTAATTTGAGCTCTATTATATCTACAAAAGAAGAAAATATTAATGAAGACAGACTTCTATGCTTAAAGAGCTTTACATAAAAAAAATGTAATGTAAAAATATTTCAGCTGTATTACTACTGAAAAAATAATACAGCTTTGTTTATGGACTCAGCTAATTAGATGTTCTTAATGTAAGATTACCATTCATAAAAATAATAAAAAATCTCTATGATGTGCAGAAAATATAAATACAAAAAAATATATATATATTCGTAATATAACAACAATTAACTAACCATGTAACATAGCGTTAAATGTATAAAAAAAAAAGTTTCATATTTTTAAGTTAAAATAATGTTAAAGTTAAAAATAGCTTCATTCTCCCCCCCCCCCCCCCCCCCCCCCCAAACACAAAAATGTTTGCCTTCTGAAAGTTTATTTTTCTTGTTTCAGATGACTTTGACACGGTATGCACTACACAACGCAAGGTGCAGCATGCACAACACATACCCATATTCATAAGCAACTGATAATATCTCTATCAATTTTAATAATTATTGTATAATAAAAATATTTTTTATATAAAAAAATTTTAATAATAAGTATATAAATTCAGATTTTATGTTAATTTGTTTTTTCATTAAAAAACAAACAACAACAACAACAACATTGAAATTGACCTATTTTTTGTGCAGATAACTTCCCCTTAATCTCGTTTCCAAATAAACTTTTTAAAAAATATATATTTATTTACCGTTATACCTATGTATCCGCCACCTTCTTTTATAAATTTGTTTTTCAAAATTCATAAGATTAAATTATTTTCAAGAGAACACGTGATTCAAAGGTTACTGTCTCCAGGGCTTCATTTGCACCAGAGCGCAACTCTGGTACTTCTCTTTTTCTAGTAAATATTTAAATTTTGGCCAGAATTCACTGGAGCTCACAAACACTGCGCTCCAGAGCCCAGTGCAATAACGCTTCTGAAAAATTAATCATAAATTACCTTTTCTTTTCCCTTCCATCTACAATTTTTTGCATCAAAACACTTATAAGTGATGTAATGCGTCACTCACGTAAGAGATGGAGATGAAACAGTCTCTATTTTTATATCAGACTTCGGGTTTAGGCAGGCTTGAGCTCAATCTGTCTAAACTTCAAAATTTTATTTATTTCCATTTCAAATAATTTTAATGCTATTTTGATTAGAATAAAGAGTAAACAGAAATAGTCTTTTTCTGTTCTGCATAGCTGCGAACTATTCATTTTTTGTGTTAACACTATTTCTGAATCATAATCCTGAGCTTATTTAATCGCAGCATTCTGCGATTAATTAACATTAAGATTAGGCAAAGGTTTCTATGTTAAAGTAGCAATAACTAAAAAGTAGAATAGTTGATAGCTAAATATACACAGATAGATGCATTTAAAATTTTTATTTTGCTATAAATAATTTAAAAAAAAATTGCTTTAAATTTTAAAAATTACATACAAAATATAAATATGCAGATTGGAGTGACCTTGGAGGGGACGGTACGCTACGTGTTTTATGATGCAGAATATTAGTGCTCTGATACTTTTTTTTCTTTAGAAATTAAGCCCTGACTTACCCTTAATTTTATTTATTGATATTTTAATACTTAAATAGATTATTAATTCGTTTTATTACTTATTTCTAAAGTAACTAAATATATTAATGAAAGATGATTGTATCTTAATTGATTGATTAAAAATTATGGTTACTTAATGAAAAAGATAATTTTAATCAATTATATTTTTTAATCTATTAACACTATACACATTTATTATATATCGATATATACCTTTGCTGTTGAATGGTTGATGGGTTTAAAAATGGTGTCAGCAGGTAAGAACGGCATCCATAACCATTATCTCCCAGCAGATGATATTGAGGGGGAACCTGGGTTTCCATAATCGCTCTCAGGCGAGAATTATCAAATATAGTTGAGTCATGAGTACTGCCAGGCCAGCATGCAACGATGTCTCTGATCATTAAGGAGGTATCACTGACTGTCTGAACATTCAGTGTGAAATCTCCATGTCGATTTCTGTAATCTTCAGCCCTTTCTCCTCCAGGACTGATAATTTTTATATGTGTGCAGTCCAATGCACCAAACACTCCTGGAAATCCACTTTTCAAATAAAAGTCTCGGCTAATCTGGAAAGAAATAGAATATATATATATAGATTATAGATTTTTAGGATTCATTTATAAACATGATAAAACAGATTTATCAAAATTCATATTATGCTTGAAATAATTATTAAAGATATGGTAGAAGTATTAAATGGGCCGATAAACTATTTTTTGGTGTCAAAGATGATTTGGGTAATTTTTATAAAAATTTTACCAGCAGGGCAATTTCATATGAGACGGAATGACATTTTGAGTTGTAGAATTATGTTAAAGCAATTACCCTGAAGCTATTTACAAATGAAAATTGACTTTTCAGTTTGCACATGACTGTTATTGATTAAAAGATTTTCCCTATTTTATTCTATCATTTTTGAGTAATTTCTGATTGTGTGATGGAATGACATTTTTGCTGATAACTCTAACCTGGTATTTAAAACTGGAAACTTTTATGAATTAAAAAGCCATTCAGTTTTTAAACTAATACATATCTTAAATATGATGTATAAGCAATATAAAATTATAATTTAAAGCAACCTAACCTGTCCTAGGGTTGTAGTTATTAACTGTTATTTGACATGACGGAATGACTGAAAGTTTCTTAAACATTTATTAAAAGAAAATCGACTAAACTAATAAATTTCATCATTTTTTTATTATCCAGAATGATCATACGAAATTACATTATATAACTATTCACATGTGACAGCTTTTTCAAAAACATATCGAACAACATGACTACCTAGTTTACTTTGCATCCATTATTATCAAGTATATGGCTTTAAGACAATTGTAAACCATTAAATAATTTACTACATGCATTCATTTATTAAGAAAATACAAAATAAACAACAATTACATTTTTTTTTTCACAGTTTACTTCAAGAATATTATTTGTACACAACTCAAATATTTTACTTGGTACTTTTCGGTTAACCGGGTGCCATATATAAATATATATGTATATGCATATTCATACATATATGTGTGTACATATATGTATGTATATATATGTGTATGTAGATATATATGTATCTATACATATATGTGTGTATATATACATGTATATACATCACTGGCGCACGGCTAACCCAAAAGTACCTTTTACTTTTTAGCCATAACCTAAACGTTTTGAATCTAAAACATTAATTTGATAACTTGGAATATATTTCAATATATTTTCTAACTTAATTTATAAAAATTATTTTTAAAAAAATTGATAAAAGTTGACACTTTTATGGAATTACCAGCAAAATAATTGTATTTACAAGAAAACCAAATGCAAAGTTAAATAATAGAAAGAGGTCACATCTGGTTTTGGTTGTGTTATTCTTTTATATGTGTTAGACATAACTAATATTTTTCAGAAACAAATATTTTAAATAATTGAATGAACTGATAATTTATTTAGAAAAAATTATAAAAACTAGAATGCAATAATTATGATTTCAAACGAATTCACAAATAAATATCAGTAATTAAAACAGATGGGGAAAATACTGAAATAATTATTTTCAAATTAAGAGTCATAATAATACACACCTGTCGTCGCTCGAATTCTGTCTCAGGCAGCCGGATGTAGTTTGGCCTTAAACTTGCTACAGCTTTAGCAACTTCTTTTATTGCTCTTGAAGCAGAAGACTGACTCACATCTGCTAAATCACCAACCGTCAGCTGGAAATCTCCAGTGGCAAAATATCTTAGAGCAATGCACATTTTCTCGGCAGAGGATAAGGCATTATTTTTTTCTGTTGTAGATGATAATCTGTCATCCAGAATTCGAATTAACTCTTCCACTGTGTGTTTATTTAAACGATATCGCTGCTGAAAATCTAGATCATCTAAATAGTCTAAATCATTTTTTCTATCTGAACACACATATCTTTCGCGGCGTTCGAGATTTTCTAAAATCTCTAAATTGTCAATATCATTTAAAACGCTTACAAAGTCAGCCATTTTGATTGTTTACGATGTAAAAGTAGAAACTGCGCATGCGTTGACCCATAATCAGAGAGTTAACTCCCCGAAATCGGCGGATTAAAAACATGGGGTTGAAACCGGTGTTAACTCGCGAATTTTGCTTGGTGAATACCGATTTTGAGATAACCCAGGTTTTAACACTAACTCGGGAGTTAACCCGCGTTGGTGAATACGGCCGTATGTATTCTAGGCGCTGTAATCGTGGTCACAGTACAGCGCCATCTATAGGTACCTGTAGGTAGTGTTGACAGTACCATTTTTATGTCTTTTAATGTGCTCAATGGTATCATTTTTGACAGATCAGATACTACTACAGCTAAACTCGTTGAATGCGAAAGCGCGCTATTTATTTGTAAACATGGATTCTTCGGAAGATATAGAAATGTTGGATAATACTAAAAAAAGCGATGCAGTTGCTTCTAATAGTGAAGAATCCTCAAATAAATCAAAAGGAAATATTCCATGGTAAATATTTAAATCCCATTTTCTCATTAATAAGGAGTATTTAAAGAAACTTATTAATAAGGGGTATTTAAAGAAAATTTATAGGCTGGCAATGAATTGTTTTAGTTCATATCTTTATTTGAACTTTCTCCATTGTGCGCTGAATCAAATTTTTACTGTTTATATGAATTTGAAAAAATGATTTTGCATATAGTTGAAGCTTTCAAAGAAATGTAAGCATTTCCCATTGATCTGTCAAATGTAAAAAAATTGGGCAAGGTAAATCGGAGATATCAAAATTTAGTAAATGCTCTTAGTTTTGTATAACTTGTATATTATCAAGCTAAACTTGTGTATTGTAACTAAGCGTCATAACTTATTTGTTGTTTAATTTATCCAAACCATCAATTTTGAATTAATAGTAGATAGTAATTATAATAGTATAGTAATATAAAATTGAAAAATGTCTTTGAACACTAAATATTTGCTTAACAATTTTCTGAAAAATCAGCTAATTCGTTTGCACTGATATATGCATAAGTTTATTTTCAAAACATTTATTCATGGACCATTTACAATGGATAAATTTTGTTAAAAAAAATCGTAGAAAAATACATAGAAGAAATGAGTTTTTATCCATCCTATTGTTAAATTGATTGACAATTAGTAAAATCCTTATCAAGTAAAATCAAAGGTTTTTGGTCTTCTACATGCATTATATTTCTGGTTATAATTTTTTTAAATTTGTATTTTTCAATATTATTTATTGTGTTCATTTTTTATTGTTTAATGTGCTTAAAAATGCCATTTTCAAAATTGACTGCAGTTCTGAAATGACGAGGAAATTATGTTTTCCAATCTGACAATCACTTTAAATATGATAAAGAATTAACTTTTTTGAAATGCTGGTAAAATCACTTAAAAAAATAAAGTATACTTTAAAAACATTTTTTTTTTTTTAACAGGGATCTGTTGAGGAAAAAATTGGGTCCTTTATCCCGCGAGAACTCGCTAGATTTCTTGTCACACCAGAACTCGCTAGTGAGAAGTTTTCTCACAGTGCCCAATTGCCTTCACTTTTACCTTACACATTCGTTTAATATCTGCATTTTTTGTTTGTCTTAATACTTTATTCACAAAAAGATGTAAAATGATATTAAAAAAAGTTTCTAAAATTTAATTTAAAATGAAAAAAAAGTGTTTAAATAAGAGTCTTATTGCAACAGCTGGGACAAAAAAAAGTATGATGGTGAAAGAAAATCTCACGCAGCGAGTTCTCCCTGGTTAAAGGACTCTTCACAAAATTTCTCGTTTCAAAACAGAGCCCTTCACAAAATTATTTTCCCTAAAACAGGATCCTTCACAAAATTATTTTCCCTAAAACAGGACCCTTCACAAAATTCTTTGTCTTAAAAATAGGTTTTTCACAAAATTTTTCCTTATTTAAACTGAACATTTCTCAAATTATTCATATACAAGTAAAATCTGAATTGTCACTTTTACATATATAAAGAAAATGTATGTATTTTACATCCATATATATTCTTAAAAATGTATAAACAAGAACCTGAGTGTAACGATAATTTCAAATTCACAAAATTATTATTAGATTTTTCACAAATATAAAAAGCTGTTCACAATTTCACAAAAACAGGGCCCTGGGGAAAATGTCTGGACAGACCCCTGTTTAAATAAAGTGTATTATTTATGATAAAAAAACTGTGTTGAACTATTTTGATTTGTATGGTCAGGGGGGTGGAGACTCCCTTGACATAGAAGTCCTTAGTTTTAAATGTTTATCACGCATTTTAGAGAGTTTTGAAAGTGACCACCATATTGATAAACAGGATTTCCTCAGGATTTCATATTGGGAATAATTTTCAAAAACAGCATTTTTAGCACATTTAAAAATAAAATCATCAGGGTCAGGTCATACAGCAGATCATAGGGATATCTGTTATATTCATATCAGTAAATAAAAGGTAAAATAAACAGTAGTTTTATATAGTTCTTTAATATCTTCTGCAAGTTTGAAAACTTTCTACGAATGGTATTCACATGTTTGTCTCTATCATTTTTGATTCTGAAGTAAAACTCATGTCATATGTTTAGTTTGTTCTTTAACTTCATATTGTTAGCAGTAGGTGTCAACTATCTGGAGAACTGTTTTAATTTGACCAATTCAAATAAGCATGGCATGGTTTTTTTATAAGCATGTTTTTTTAAGTTTTACTTAAAATAAGTAAAAATCAACTGCATAACCATATATAAGACAAGAAGCATTTTATTCAATAAATTTTCTGGTTTGAAATGTGTTTACGTAACCTGGTCAAAATAGATACAGTACTCCAGATGGTTGGGATCTATGTTACAATTTAATGCACTATTTGTAACTGTGAACCTATCAGTTTCAAAATTTCTATTGTAACTTAAATCTTTTAATATTTAATACTAGTGGTGCTTCGTTGGTTGGTTTTCACAAACCAAACAAATCTTGAATTAAATGAACTTACTTTGAGTTGGGGTCCCCACTGGCCATCGGCAGCATACATCTATCTGCTCTGGTCTGAAATAAACAAACCTTGAATTATTTAAATTTTTTATTTTGACTAAGATTAAATTCAAATTTTCAGCATTGTCATTCACATTTCTATAGGAACTGATTAGGCATTCTTCCAATTTGAATTTAATTAACAAAATTTACAGGAGAATTTGTTCATTTCAGAACAAAAGTGTAAAAAAATAAATCTCAGCGAAATGTGAAAACATGCATACAAAATTATGGAGAACAAAATTTACTGTATTGAGTTTTGAGCTTGAAACAGGATTCCTTTTAAGAAAAATATGAAAACTGGCTTCGAGGTCCATAACATTAGTAGTCATACAGGTATTTTCCTGGCAAATCTTGAAGCGCTGCACGCATCTGTTTATAAACTTCTGTGTTATATAGCTATTTTTATCTTATAAGATTTTATATATAAAAAAAAAAAATGAAAATGTTTGGTACTTTTTCCTTTATACCTACACTATATTGTCATCAGGAATAAAAGCAAAAAATTGGCAATAGCAATGCTTCAAACCAGTTTTTTTTTTTTTTTTTCCCATGCTTTCTGGGCATGAACGTTCACTACATTTTTATTGTGGATAAAATTCTGAACTCAACCATAATTTTATTTGATAGTTTTTAAAAAAAAAAAACTTTCTTTATACATAATTCCATTGTTCCAGAAACAATTATTTTGCCGTGGTGTGGATATAGCCAGAAAGGTACCATTAATATTTTAATAAGTAAAATTATTTCTTGTACAAATATTTTTCTTTTATTAAGGGTAGAAAAATATCGACCCAAAACGTTCAAAGAAATTGTTGGAAATGAAGAAGCTGTGGATCGTTTTGAAGTAATTATTCATTTTGTTTCAAATAAATTTTTTACAGTTTGCTAGCTCAAAATTTTTAATAATAAAATTTTTGAAGGGTTTATGCATGTTAATTATTATGTATTAATTTGTATTTAATTATGCATTTTAATTTTTTTTTTGCGTGTGTTTGTGGAGGGGGGGGGGAGGAGAAGGAATACTCCATTTTGTGAGGAAAAAGTGAAATATATTACATTGTTGTGAAAATAAAATTTTGTAGCAAATGATTAAATTCAATTGCTGGATTGCAGAGTTCCGGGAGGGGGCGATGTACTTTTTAACCATTAAAAGCTTAAAATCTCAAATCTTCCAGAGGGGACATTTCTATGCTCCGGGAGGGGGGGGGGGATTGTCCCCCTTCGGGCCACCCCCTGAATTCAACACTGAGAGGAACATTATCCTCTTAGGGGGAGGGGGTGTCGTCATCTCCCCCTGCACTCTCCTCTTTTTAATGGATGTTTGATAAACAAGCTCTAAAATCCTTAAATATCTTGGAGTGGTGAAGATCAATAGCACTTCTAAAGAACTGTGTAGATCAGAAAGAACTTGACAGAATACAATTGTGCAAGTACTGCAAAAGGAACTGCAGTGATAGAGAGGATGTTTCACACTTTTGGACTTGTACAGAGTAAATTGTGAAACCAATTATGTGTAGAAAAGGCAGCTAAAATAGTCTTTACATGTTTAAATCTTTAAATAAAACTGATTAAATTAATGTTTAAATATTTTGAAATTGTAGATAAAAATAATTATTTTCTTTTTTGATTTTTAATTTGAAATTACTTTGTTATTGGTTGTTTATCTTTTATTTCACTTTTTGTTTTTAAATTATTAAAAAACACTTTATTAACAATGATTAGCAATGTTGAACTTGAAAATATTCACTTTCTATGTATGCCATTAGTATAGTATATAACTTTAAATCAAAGGTATACACATAAGTTTTTTATGTCGCTCAAAATTTAAATTTTAAAAAAATGATGATTTAAATAAAAAAATACGATTTAAATTAAATAAATCTAATTTTTTTTCATTAAAAAAAAATCATGATTTTTTTACACCTTGCTTCAAAAGCAAGAATACATTATTTTATCATATCAGTAATGTTGTTAAGCTTTTTTAATTCTGTGTACCAAGGACCCAGACACTTCCACAGAACTGGGTCCTCTTGTAAAAAGTTAGATACATTCAATTTATTTAATATAAATTATCCCTCTTTTACAGAGCTATCCACAAAATATTTTATCCCTTGCAAAAGAAAAATTATGCATCTTGAAGGGCTCATCGCAAACTTTTTTTATACATCCACAGTCACTCTTAAATTTTTTGCTTAAATGATACTATTTGTGGCATTACTGTTTATACTTTTATGAACTAATTTCACAATGTGAATTACACTTATGCATCGGAAAAAATTAATCGCAGAATGTTCATCATTTAGCAACTGCCAAATTATGCAAGCTATATTTAAAAAAAAAAAAAAAAATATTGAAAAAAGAAATTTAGAAAAAAAAGTTACTACTGTTGTCGATGAGAAGATTAAATTAAAAATAAACATGGATAAAAAGACCTAATAATTGAATAGAATATTAGATTTAAAAAGATTGGAACTGATAAAAGGCCAGTTTACTTTTTAGCTCACAGGCAATCAAAGCCTGAGAGCTAATGTGCCCGCCCGTTCTGTATGTATGTATGTATGTACGTAACGCGATAACTCGTGATAGAATTATCCGTTTTGCTTCAAATTTTGTTTACAGGTTAATTCTAATGAGGCGCTTCCCTGATTAGTTTTGGGAGTTCATTGGTTAAGTATAAAGGGGGGAAAGGGGGGGCTAACTCCCCCTTAATTTAGATAAATGGGTTTTTCATGCAGAAGTATCCGTTTTTCTTCAAATTTCGTATATAGGCTCATTGTGATAAGGCACTTCCCTGATTAGTTTTGGGGGTTCATTGGATAAGTATAAAGGGGGAAACGGGGGCTACCCCCCTTAATTTAGATAAAATGGGTTTTTCATGCAGAATTATCTGATTTTTTTCAAATTTCGTATATAGGTTCATTGTGATAAGGTGCTTCCCTGATTATGTTTGGGAGTTCATTAGTTAAGTATAAAGGGGGGAAACGGGGGGCTAACCCCCTTAATTTAGATAAATGGGTTTTCCATGCAGAATTATCCAATTTTCTTCAAATTTTGTATATAGGCTCATTGTGATAAGGCACTTCCCTGATTAGTTTTGGGGGTTCATTGGTTAAGTATAAAGGGGGGGACGGGAGGCCACCCCCCCCCCCCCCCAATTTAAATAATAGGGGTTTTTCAAGCAGATTTAACTGAATTTCTTCAAATTTTGTATCTAGATTCATTGTGGTAAGGCGCTTCCCTGATTAGTTTTGGGGGTTCATTGGTTATGTATAAATGGGGTAAACGGGGGGCTACCCCCCCTTAATTTAGATAAATGGGTTTTTCATGCAGAATTATCCGATTTTCTTCAAATTTTGTATATAGATTCATTGTGGTAAGGCGCTGGCCTGAATAGTTTTGGGTTTTCATTTGTTAAGTATAAAGAGGGGAACGGGGGGGGGGGGGGCTCACCTTCCCTTAATTTAGATAAATGGGTTTTTCATGCAGAATTATCCGATTTTCTTCAAATTTTGTATATAGGCTCATTGTGATAAGGCACTTATCTAATTACTTTTGGGGGTTCATTGGATAAGTATAAAGGGGGGAAACGAGGGGCTACCCCCCCTTAATTTAGATAAATGGGTTTTTCATTCAGAATTATCCGATTTTCTTCAAATTTTGTATATAGATTCATTGTGGTAAGGCGCTTGCCAGAATAGTTTTGGATTTTCATTTGTTAAGTATAAAGGGGGGAACGGGGGGGGGGGGGGCTCACCTCCCTTAATTTAGATAAATGGGTTTTTCAAGCAAAATTATCTGATTTTTTTCAAATTTTGTGTATAAATTCATTGTGGTAAGGCGCTTGCCTGATTAGATTTTTGGGGTTTATTGGTTAAGTATAAAGGGTGGAAATGGGTGCTTATCCCCCCCCCCCTTAATATATTGCCGATTTCTTTATTTTTCGAGTGACATTATTCTTTGAAAAAAATAGCATAATATACAATTAGTGTGAATAGCCTGTGAGCTCAATGCCCTCAGTTTAACTGGACAGTTTTCTTTATTTAAGTTCTTTATTGATAACAGAAAGATTGAAACCTCTTTTAACAGAAAAATACTTTTAATGATTACTAAATTAAATATTGAAGAAAGAACAGAAGGTGTGGTATATATACACAAAACAAAAAACTACAATTTTTTTATCAGCTGGACTTGAGACAGTATTATTAGGGGTGCAGTAGATAACAGAAAAAAGGTTTTCCATATTTATAAGTTTGGTAAAATAAATTTCAGTTAGTTTCTAAATAGTTATTAATTAAAAATGTTTTTTATTGTTTTACATTTTTCTTATTTGAGTTCTAATTAATAAATAAATTTACATTATATATTAAGATTTTTTTTTTTTTTTTTAGAGATGACTAACTAATAATAAAAAAAAAGGTCACTTTTGTATATTCTTGCTCCTTTAAGTGATTAATCATTGTATTGTCACATTTTGTATTTAAAAATGATGGATTGTTTTTTGTAATGACCATTTATTGTGAAATTATATTTTTGGTTTTGAATTTCAGGTTTTTTCAAGAGAAGGCAATATCCCTAATGTCATCTTAGCTGTAAGTACTAATACTATTTTTTAAGAATTTATTTTAAATCTTCTATTTTGTATATTTTTATTTTAAAAAGTCTCTATTTTAAAGATTTATTTATAAAATTCTCATTTCTATCACTACAGACCTTTCTGTTTTCAGAAATGTGTTATCCACTTTTAAACGACTGACATAAATTAATTGTTATTTTTTATTTAATGTTTTGAGTTCTTTTTAACATTTTCCAACATAGTTGAAAAGTGTTTATGAATTTGGTTTGTCTGCTGTCTGTCTGTCCATGCTCTTAACTTGCGTAAAATATACTTGGATTGCCATGCAATTGATATATGTTAATGTGGCTATGGCATGTTTGGTATTGAAAATGAAGTATGTAACATTTATGGTTAATTTACAGGGAATTTCAAAATAATTGCGTTACATTACGGTCCATGGGGAAAAATTGTTTGAGGTGTATTTTAATAATGTTACACTATTTCAAACATTTAAATTAATATATATGACTGAGGTGCACTACAAGAGGCGTACTGTAGATTGTAGAATATGGTTTTCATAGCATTCATCATTCATTTACAAGGACACAAAATAAATCAGTTACAGTACTTTCTAAGAACATTAATTGCTATAACCATGTTTTAAGTTGTGGTAGGTGTTTTTAAATTAAATTACTTTTTTCCCTATTACTTAGTATATATAAATTCTATAGTGATATACAGGGCAGCATAAAAATTCTAGAGTATATTTCGTTTATCGACGGAAATGGCTGAAGTGCAATTTACAACTGTGCTATGCGTTTCAAACTGAACTACATTTTAGCATGCTATGTAGTATATATACAAATCTGTAGATCATATATAGGGCTGCACAGAATAATTTGGATATTTTACTGGCTATTGATGTTAATTCTTGAAATTGTGTTTTCAAATGTGTTATGCGTTTTCCAAATTGTTTACTTAGACATCATTTTTCACCTTATTAAACGGTAAAGTCTTGTTAAAATATTCTGGAAGTGTTGTAAAGTGTTTCATAATCTATGCTTAACGTATGATTTTTCATTCTTGTTTATGTATTTAAGGGGTATTTCATTAGTGTTGTATCCACATGCACTTGGAAATTCTATTATTTCCTTCTTTTTGTCCAGGGTCCTCCTGGAGTTGGAAAAACGACAACTATTTTATGCTTGGCCAAGATTATGCTGGGTCCCTCTTTTAAAGATGCAGTGTTGGAACTAAATGCTTCAAATGAAAGGTAATTTTTTTTTTTTTTTTTTAGGGAGGAGGCAGTTGAAATAGATTTTTTGTGTTTCTTTCTTGCAGATTTATTTTTCTTTTTAATTTTTTTCTTTTATTAGTTTTAGAGTATGTTAGAAAAAAATCAATCCCCAATTTCCCCCTCCCCTTAAGATTAATACAGTAGACTCTCTCAAATCCGCACAGCTTGGGACCAGAGGTTATGCGGATTTTAGAATTTTGTGGATTTCTGGTCACTGTTTTGTTTACATTTTTTAAACAGTAATTTGAATGTAATAATGCACTCAAAATTATCATGAATGCTTACAATAAAGTAAAATATTAAAATAACTATGGGAAATAATGTAAAGGTTACATAAATAATTAATAATACATGATTAAATATGCGTAATAATGATGAGATAAATTTTTCTTGAATTATTCAATGAAACTCGCCACATAAAGGTACACTAGTAATTTACATCAAAACCATAAAATTACAAAATTTTATTTGATGTTTGACCAGATTTAATAAACAAAAAAGCTTGATTAATACATAAATGTATTTGATAAAAAGATCAATCACCACTAATATCAGTGTTATCTTGAAAAATTTCAGAGATAAATTTATACTTCCTTTATGAAAAAGTAAGAGTTAAATGATATTAACCAGAATTAGATAATAAAATCAGTACAGTATGATATAAAAATAAAAAAGCTTGAATTTCCTTCCTATATCTTAACTGTAAGATTCACTGTTTACATCTGAAACAATGTGCAGATTTTAGAAAATTGCGGATTTTAGGGTTGCGGATTTGAGAGAGTCTACTGTATAGGACAAATTAACAGAAACAAGTTTAGATTTTATTTTAATATGTTTAAATTATACAGATATTGCGATATATAAATTATTTAATATCAATTTATTAATTATCAGGACTAATTAATAATATTGTCCATTTTATACCTATTAAATTATAAATATTTATGGATATCACATTATAATGATTTACTTTATATCAGGTATGTTCAAAAAGTAAAGATACAATGTCTCACATTTATTCAAAAAATTTTTATTGATAAAGAGTCCATTACAAATTATTTACTGGTAAAGATTTTATTTTTTGTCATTTTTGCTGCCACAGTGCAAGCATTTCTTAAGTCTCTAGGTACAGGCTTTGGTATCCCATAGTCGTAGAAGTTTATTGCTTGTTGTTGAAACCACATTTCAACTTCATTTTTGATCTCATCATTATTGGGGAATTTTCGTCCTGCAAGATGTTTTTTCAAGTTAAGGAATAAGTGTAAGTTGCTGGGTGCAAGGTTCAAGCTGTATGACAGATGGTCCAAAACTTCTCACTTGAAACTTTTGATTAGTGCATTGGTTTGAATTGTTCTGTGAGCACCGAGCATTGTCATGAAGCAAGAGAACAAAGTTTTGAATTTCTTGGCTTTTGGGGAATACATATGGCACCATTGCATCGATTGTTGCTGGGGTTCATGTTTGTGGCAATAAACACGTGTCTCGTACTAGTCACAATATAATAAAAAAACTAATTACCTTCTTCAGTGTAGCATGTGAGGAAATCATGTGCAAAGCCCACCCGTTTCTTTTTATATGCTTCTAGAAACATTTTAGGAACCCAGAATATGCACAATTTTCTGTATCTAAAATCACATTCCCAGCTTCCTAAAGAGTTACACTTCATGTATGATTTTAAGTAATTCTCTCAATCTGATATGCCAATTTGCATGTATTGCTTCCTCAATTCCTTGAAGAAGTGCATCCAAATAACAAATAGCCTACTTATTCTGTGTTCATCATGAACTTCGGTCCTACCTCCAGAGAAATCACAACACCATTTCATTATATTTTGTTGATTCATAATGTTCCCATACACAGAAACAATTTCTTTGAGAATATCTGCTGGGTGCTAACATTTTGCATTAAGAAAACATATGACGGCATGCACTTCACATTTGGTGGTATTCTGAATTGGCACTTCCATTGTTGAGTATTTTACTCGAACCAGATTTAACACAGGAATGACAAATGACCACAAGGGAAAAGTAAAATGTTCAAGATTAAAGCTAATGTTGCCAATGCACTCACCTACTTTTTTTACTATGTTTATTTTTCAGAAATGCCCCATAGTTTATTTTTTTCTTCTCTTAAACTTTCTCATAAAAAAGCCATCTTTTGAATTAAATTATTTCTGTTTGCATAAATGTGTACATAATTTAATTTTAATGTATTTTCAGAGGTATTGATGTTGTCAGAAACAAAATTAAGATGTTTGCCCAACAGAAAGTTACACTGCCTAAAGGGAAACATAAAATCATCATCCTAGATGAAGCTGACAGGTATTTGTTGTTTTCTGTGTTTTGAATATCGTGTTTCAGTCATGAATTACAGTATACTGTATTGAAAATATCCTGCTGATAGCTTGAGATAATGTAGAAAGTAAAACTATAAGTATAAAAGTACAAGGGTGAATCAAATACTATAAAATATACTTATTTAATACAGATAGAAATTTTTTATTCAAGTTGTCATTTCAATCATGATAAGTTGTTTACAATAAAACAAAATGACATTGTTTTAATCTTCATATTTTTATCTGTTTAGTCACTAGGATTATGAATAAACTCAAAGTACTCTTAGTGCAGTTGCACAAGTAATTATTAAACTTTCAACAAATGAAAATGCCTATTGAAATTGGCATCGATTGACTGTATAATTCAGAAATGACAACTTTTCAAGATCTTATGTATGCAAATGGCACAATCTGTTTAAAAATGGCCGTGAAGAAAGTAAGAAAAAGACGATTTGGTGTGGAATGGTATACAAAAAGTAAAACTGTTCCACTGAAGCAAAAACTGACAAAGTTGTCACTAATAATTTTTTAGATTTTTTTTAGTATTATGTGCATCAATTTTCTTTAAGGACGATGAACATTTGATGCAGTATAATACTGTGAATTTTTGGGGAAGATTAAAACAGCACACTGATCCTAAAAATGCTCCATTCTGATCTGAATGTTCTCTAGGACAATACAAGACCTCAACAGAACAAAAAATTCACTCAACAACATTCCACCATCCTTCTTATAGTCCAAACTGATCATCTAACTACTATCTGTCAGGATTTTCTTAACCCTTTAAGCATTAGGCCCGTGTTTTTCTGTTTCATGTAGTCATGTTAAAATGGCTGTAGACAAAAATATTTTTAACATAATACTTTTTTGAACCATATACAGAATGAGGAGATATGAAAGATATTATAGCATCAAACAGCGATTAAAAAATATATATATTCTGGGATTTACAAGCATATTTATAGAAATATTGGAAAATCTTCAAATGGTGAAATGGTTAAAGAAACGTTAGGAGGAGAAATATTATCATTAGAGCAAGATTTTAAAGAATTTTTGTGCGATTGGCTTCATGCATGTCCTAATTCTTTTTATTACACAAAAATTAAAAAACTCCCAATATGTTGAAAAAAAGTATGTAAATGTTAAAGAAGCTTAGTAGAAAGATATTGATAAATAATAAATGGTAATTTTGATTTTGGTAAATATTTTTTAAATAAACTATTAAAGAAGTCTTCTTTATTTTTGACTTACCCTCGTATAATGTTTATTAAAAATAAATATAAAAATGTCTGTATGCTGTTTAAATATAGTTTCAAAATAACTTTTGAATATTCAGAAATATGTAAAGTAAAGATAGTGATACAGGATACAGGTTAAGTTTAAACATAAAAATAAGATTAAAATTTCCAACATTTTATTTTTTAAAAGGAAAGCTTTCTATTTTGATTTTTTTTTTTTTTTTTTTTTTTATGAATTCTTTTGACTTGCTTTTAACATTTATAATATTTTAAGTTGTTTTAAATTCCCAGTACCTGTAGCCAAGATTAGCTTCTTTATACCTCTTATGAGTGTGAATTTTGGTAGTCTATTTTAAGTTTATTTAGAAACGTCTTAGGCTTTAAACATTCAGTGTACATGCTCACTTTTTCATTTTAATGAAAAGTAATAAAACTTCATTATTATTTCTGATATAAAATTAAATTTATCATTTTAAATTATTATTTGTAAATGCAGGAAATCATGAAGAACAATTGAATGAAGTTGATAATAAAGAGATAATTGATGAAGCAGTTTGTTATACACGTAAAAACTCTAACATCTTCAGATAGATAATTTGATTCAGTTGATGAATCGGATGTAAATTTATATTGATATTGAAAGATGACCTTAGGAAGTTGAATAAAAAAAATCATAATACTATATAAAAATGCGTTGAAACCAATTGTATACAAGGGGAAATTGAAAAATAAGTTTCCCTAGGCTACTTTGGAGAGAGTTTTTGTTCAAGACATTTTAATAGACTAGACATAAAAAGAAATAGGATTACTTAATTTTTTTACATAATCACCGATGGAATTAATGTATTTCACATTCATAGCACTTACCATAGTTTAAAAACTCTGTTGAAAAAAAAAAAAAAATGTGCATCCTGGATATGGAAGAACTGTTTTGCAAAAAACTGAATAACTATCTTCACTTTTTCATTGGTGCCAAAGTGCCTTCCTATTAGAGCCTTCAATTCTGTTAGCAGGTGAAATTGTTTTGTATCATGCCAGGTCAGTGCTGTAGTGTTAATGGACTCCCAATCGAGAATGCAATGGTACTTGGACCATACACTTCCACAAAGCTTTTAAGGGTTTCAGCACCCTTCGTCATACAGACCTATTCATACCGTTCAACAGCTCTCAGTTTCTTCTTTGTTTATGATTGCAAAAGAGGAAGAATCCAAGCTCTCTAATAGCACACACCAGTGCCATCTGCAGGATTTCGGCTGTATAACTTATTTTCTAACTTCCCCTTGTGTTATTGCCTATTGATATTTTATTATACTATTTATCATGTGCTCAGTAATATAAGCAAAATTATAATATAAACAGTCATTTTGAAAAAAAAAAAAAAAAATCTGCTAATTTTTAACAGGACCTATTAAGCTATATGAACTAATTTAACTGAAAATAAAAGGAATCATATAACCATAGTGTTTTTGTAGTGTTCATATATCGTAACTTGTAAATATGCAATATTCTTGGGTTACTGATGGCTTGGGGTTTGGCTTTTATTGTTGGACTAAACCCTAACCCTTTGTAGCACAACAACTCTGATTTGAAAAATATTTACTCAGATGTTAGAATATATCATTTCAAACAAGTAAAAAAAGAAAAATATATGTAACTTAAAACTAAGAAAAATATTGATAAAAAGGTGTTTGTTTCATATCTGCAACAAGAATAAAATTTCATATTTCTCATAAATATTGTAAATTTTCTAATTTAAATTTGTAAAATATATAAACTTATTTTTGAGAAAAATCTATTTCTTGATGAATTCATGAAGTTTATTTTAGCAAAAACCTCAGGAAACAGCTCAAGTGATAAATTAAACTTTAGTGTAAAACATTAACCCAGTATCACCTTTGTTGGAGCTTCTACGGACAATTTATATTACCTGCAGTCTTTGAAGTTAACAGCAATCAATAAAATCATCTTTTAAAGCTCATTTTGGAAATAACATTGATTTTTGGGTATGTTGCAGATATACAACATGATGATACAAAGGGTTAAAGGAGATTTTTATTCATATTTTGTTAAATGAAGCTCTTTAATTTAAATGAAAGCCTTTATTATTTCATGAAAGGTATTTTTCAGGTCATATCAACTCATGCATACTGGTACTAGTATTAAAAATGCACGTACATTCTCCTGGGTTAATGTAGTTTTTTTTTTTTTATTGACAAAATTTTTTTTCTTTTAAATAATAATTATTGCTACTATTATTTTTATAACCTTTCTGTGTTTTTTAATTAATTAATTAATTTTTATTTTGAGCAATATTATAATATTTATGTTTTAAATATGCTAATAATAAATTATTATTATTATTTAGTATGACTGAAGGAGCTCAGCAAGCTTTGAGAAGAACAATGGAAATTTATTCTAAAACTACTCGTTTTGCTTTAGCTTGTAATGCATCAGATAAAATTATTGGTAAAATAATTTAATTATCCATTCTTAAATTCAATAATAAAATTAACTTCATTCAATAGTTAAATTAATCTTTAGATAAAATTATTGGTAAGATAATTTATTTATCCATCTTTAAATTCGATAATTAAAACAATTTCATTCAATAGTTAAATTAATCCTCAGATTAATTTTAATTTAGTATATATAATTCTGAATCATACAGTGTATTAATGTCTTAAAATCTTGAGGTTTGTTATGTTTGATAAAGTAATTTAAAAATGTAATATGTTTAGATATGCATTCCTGATTTTATTATTATTATACATGCATATTACTTTATGTGTTACTTTTTAATATATATATATGTAAGGAATTATCCGGGGAAGACTTGGGAGACTAATACTTTACAGAAACATACAAATAAGTTGGTGACACATAAATAAGTTTGACTCGGGACCTCTCTTGCGGATCTAACTCGTTTATTGAAGCTTTCCTTCTTACAGTCATATTCGCGCGTTCAATCGGAGGTCCCGCGAGCCATTTACGTTGTTTTGAGATCTACATGGCCGAGGGTTTGGCTGACCGCTCAAATGTGCCAAAAAACCGTCTTCTTCGTCCTTGCATGTGGTTTTAATCAGAATTTAGGATATTTTCCAGCAGAGGGAGAAAGAGTCAAATTGGGAGGATCATTTATTTTAATTGGTCAATTAGCTTTTGACTGATGTCTGGGGTCTTATGCCGACACCAAGGCTTGGCCGGGCCTGGGAACCGCACCCCACAGATTGCTGCAAGAAATGCAAACTCATCACTTTTAAAACTTAAAGAGATGTCGAAATTGATAGATGAAAGTAATATTTGTGAGGCTGAGAAACAAAGATCACAGGGGCAGATTAGATTTAAGCATTAGATTTATAAGTTAGAATAAATGTTTTGGGATTTTAAATTTTAATTTTGCATTTTAAAAAGGGTTTATTTATATCCTTTCACATCCCCCCCCCCCCCTCCAAGATGAGATCCACCAGATTTGCCTGCAAAACTGGGGGAGCTCACCCGGAAGACCGAGAATGCCAAAGTGAGTTAAAAAGAAGTGTTTAATTGAGTAAGGCTTCAAAATAAGTTAACGTTAAAGTTAAATTTACAACTAAGATTGTTAAAAAGTGAGGGCTGCTGGAAAATTTTGCTGCTGGAAAAATATGAAAAGTTCACGTTTTGACGCATAAAAATTAAGGAAAAATGAAAGATTTTATGTTTTTATGCTAAAAATTTCTAAGTTTGGGATATGGCTCTCGGGACAATCTGACCGAACTTTACATTAAAAACTTGAAAAATATAATAATTATACCACAAAACATACGGAATCTATGAAAACAATAATACAGTAATATTACCACAAAACTATATGAGAAAAAAAAATACTAATAAGATAAAGATTAAAATAATAGCCATAAATTTGCTGTGTGTCTTTTGGCCATAATCGTATGGATTAAAAGTTTTTTGGCCATTTTTGTGCTATTTTTTTCAAGTCCTTACAGCACAAAATTTCAAAATATTTTATAAAAAATATATAGTTCTTTGAAAATTATGACTTTATGGTAAAAAGTGCAAAAATTAAATATAAAAAATAGTTATGTACAAATATATAAACTTATGGTATCAATATAATAAAATAATAATAATAAACGTAAGAAATTGGTTTGAAAAATATATGTTCTTTATATGTAAAATATTCACATTAGACAACTAGTTAGAAATGTGAAATTATGGAAAAAATTGAAAATATTTATTCATACTTTTTCAAAACGTGAAAATATTAAAATTGCAGCCATATAAAATTGTTAAAATTAAAAAGATTATGTAAATATATAAAAATAATGAAATATACTGTAAAATGGACAAAACAGGTGTGGACATAACAAGTGTAAGATATAGAGTTTATTTACAGGGACTACTGGTTAGGTAAGTAGTTTTATTTGTATCCTAAACCTTTGGAGGTTTTAGCAGATCCTAAACCTCGAGGAGGTTTTAGCAAAAATTTAAAAAAAAGAAAATTGAGCATGATGTTTCTATTTGGGTGAAGTGTAGATGCAATTTAATTGTAAGCAATGGAATTTACTGTTTTGCAGACTGAGGTGCATTTGTTTTCCCCAGTGGCATCAATAAATCTGAGCAGCAATATAATAAAGTACAACCACATCTCACTGTTAGCTCAAAGAAAAAATAAATTCCTGCTCTAGACAAGTATAAATCACAGAACATTTTTCCTTTAAAATTGAGGCCAGAACGCTCCGAATTTTCCTTGCTAGTTTTTACGCAAATAGCAAAAACTTTTTTTATTTTTAAGGGTTTTACTACTGGCAAAGGAAAAATTAATAAAACAAAAAAATAAAATAATAAACCTGGTATGAATAAAAAAGGACAGCGTTTTAGAAGTGCATGGCAACCTGGTGACAATTCTGTTTACTAATGGATCTATTCTTACAAAAATGTCAGTAGTCGCCACATTTGCACGTGAATATCACTGAATCCTCTTTGATTGCACAGGGGTGTTTTTGGTTGGAGTTTAACCAACTCAAAAACTTTTTTAAAAAAATTGTGGGCTTAAAGATTTAATGGAATGGAACCATGGTCATCTTTAAAAATTGAATGGGTGGATTCAGACACTATTGGACTTACCACGGTAAAAGTGGATTCACCAAGGTCATGCCTAAACCGATTGGTTAATGAATTGAATTTATTTTGAATATTTGAAATGGTAAGGACGGGGCCTTCAAATTTTTCTTTAAAAACTGGTTGGGGTTTAACCAACACATGGGGGTCGTTTAGAGAATGATGGAGTGAGACATTTTAATTATAAAAGTGCTAAAGATAATAAAATTGCACAAGAGGAAATGGCAAAAATAATAATATAACATCTAAAAATATTGAATAAATGTACGAAAAAGCACAACATTAATGCTTATTTACATGAAATATAAAAAAAATTACTGGCAATTTGAATTGTATAGCTACCAGTTGTGTAAAAATAAATTTTCATATAAAAAGAAACAAACTATAATAACGAATAAGTAAAATAGGTAATACTTACTAAACACACACAAATTCTAAAAATAATAAAAAATATATTTACAAATTTTAAGAAAATCACCTGAAAACATTGGGAAAATACTTGATGAAAAATACTTGGTGAATACAATGCTAAAAACATTGAACAATCACTGTGTAAATGTATCATTTAATATCTTCATAGCTATTTTCTTTCCTGTTTCACTCTTATATGGAAAAAGTTATAAAAATAAACAAAAATGTTGTCTGTTTAAATGTTTTTACTGGAAAGCATTTATAAAAGTAACTAGTTCAACCCATTTATTTATAATACCATAAACATTAAATTCAACTGTATTTAGTTTTTGGTGATCGCACGTATGCTTCACCTGATGAAAAAGAAAAGAAAACTACTGTTATCAAAACTTATCACAATTAATGTGCATAGCTTGTCATTACCAAATTTCTTCTAACTTTAATAACTTCAACTTTACAAGAAAAAATAAAACTAATAAATTTTTTAAATAATAAATTTAAATTTGCTTAAACTTCTAAAATCCCTTTAACCCAACTGTGATATTTTAGAAAATCTACTTTTAAACTTTTAAAAATTACACATTGATAACAGCATTTTTTTTTTTTTTTTTTTTTTTTTTTAAACTTTTGATATTTCCAGGAATAATTTTAATATTAATTCTTTAAGCAAATAAATAAAGTAAAATATTGCTTCATTTAACAAAATTGAGTTTTAATAACACCTTTTCATAATAGAAATAACGTAAAAGAAATCTGTATTGTGGATTAATTACTTTTAATACAAAAACTTAATAAAATATTAAAAAATTTAAGCTTCAATTAAAAAATATCAGTTACTTTCAAACACTTAAATGAAGAAATTAAAAAGAATGTAATTAAACTTTATACTTTTTTTCTACAAAACCATTAAGACGGAAATTTATATAGCAATAAAACTTACCTGTGGATTAAAATATCCAATTTGCTTTAACACACCCACACACACAAACAAAATAAAATAAAATAAAATAAAACACAGGGCTTTTTCTGACCCAGATCATTATCGTTATTTGTTCACTAAAGGTAAATAAATAACATTTTCCGGTGGTCGGTTCACAGTGCATCATGAATCACTTTAGTTTAACGTGCTCAACTGAAAGAAAAGAAAAACTTTAAAAAATAAATGAACACTGAATGTTTTTTCCTTTTCTTACTCAGTTCTAACCACAAAAATTTAAAGTCGGGATCGCACAGATCACGAAGGGCACAGATAAATATTTCAGTTCTGTATCAGAGTTTGCGCGATCTTGAAAATCAGCTGTCTCTATGACCTACATATGTTGAGGATGAGGTATAAAAGAGTTTTTCGAAAGATTCAGTTTGATCTTCGGTGAGTCTAAAGTTAATAAATTGATGCGGTTTGCCAATAGATAAGTTTCTTTTTGACGATAACAGAGTGAGGAAAAAAAAAAGTTTCTTGGTTGAGGACCGGAAATATAGCAAATAAATTTCAGCATAAAGGATGTTTATTTTCGGTTTTTCTCAGATGATCACGAAAATTATTTTAAGTTTATCTGGCGAGTAAGCACACTAAGTAAAATAATTTGATGTTGGAGAAAAAAAAAAGCTCTTTTTTACCGGCCATCGGGGGGAAAAGTATTTTTCTTTTCTAGGTGACTATATTCAACTTTTATACACAATAAAAGTTCTTGATGGTAAAATGCACTTTCTTGAAAGACTATAAGGACCCGGTACTCATTATTTTTCAGCAGGCTCATGATATTTCCGAGTGTAGCCAGGCGACGAAACACGAAAAGGGAGTTTTTATCCGCAAAGGTATGCGCAAAAACATCGTTCTCTTTCTCCAATCGAATGTCACATTAATTACAGGCAATATTCTAAGATTGTTCGTGGGCCGATTGCGCCGACACAACTCTGAAACTATCCGAATTTTTCATGGCACAAGTGGATTTTGTCCTTTATCAAGTTCTGGAAGAAAGGCTGGGATTTTCCCGAAGTAGGCGACCGTCATGCCGACTTTATAAAATGTAAGGAATTATCCGGGGAAGACTTGGGAGACTAATACTTTACAGAAACATACAAATAAGTTGGTGACACATAAATAAGTTTGACTCGGGACCTCTCTTGCGGATCTAACTCGTTTATTGAAGCTTTCCTTCTTACAGTCATATTCGCGAGTTCAATCGGAGGTCCCGCGAGCCATTTACGTTGTTTTGAGATCTACATGGCTGAGGGTTTGGCTGACCGCTCAAATGTGCCAAAAAACCGTCTTCTTCGTCCTTGCATGTGGTTTTAATCAGAATTTAGGATATTTTCCAGCAGAGGGAGAAAGAGTCAAATTGGGAGGATCATTTATTTTAATTGGTCAATTAGCTTTTGACTGATGTCTGGGGTCTTATGCCGACACCAAGGCTTGGCCGCGCCTGGGAACCGCACCCCACAGATTGCTGCAAGAAATGCAAACTCATCACTTTTAAAACTTAAAGAGATGTCGAAATTGATAGATGAAAGTAATATTTGTGAGGCTGAGAAACAAAGATCACAGGGGCAGATTAGATTTAAGCATTAGATTTATAAGTTAGAATAAATGTTTTGGGATTTTAAATTTTAATTTTGCATTTTAAAAAGGGTTTATTTATATCCTTTCACATATATATATATGGTATATATATTTGCACTTGAATGTATTCGACTTCTTTTATACAGCCCTTTATTTTATCAACAGATTTTTATACATTCCACATATTAAGCTAAAATTTAATTCAGGTAAAAAACACTTAAAACTACTAAAATCATTTTTCCAGAAATTACCATCTACAGACGACAATTATTTAGTTCTTTATATAGCACTGTTTATGAAAATCATGTAACACATATTTAATTTTTTTGCTGTTTGTATTTATGAAAGTTTTCTCCTGAAGATGGTTATACAGAATAACCGAAACGTCGAGAATTGTTTATATATGTAGTTTTAAAGTAACTCATATTAAATTAAACGAAATTTACATTGGAAGCAAATGTTTGATGTTAGTATTTATTTATATTCTGCAAACATCTCTCAGTTCAGTATACTAAATATAGTTCAGCTTGAAAATGCATAATTTGATTAAAAGCTAGCTTTAAGCAATTCGTGTCCATACTCAGTAATGCTTATGAATTATTTTGTGTAGCCCTGTATATGATCTATAGAATTTATACACACCACCTAATATACAAAAATTTAAACTTAAAAGCACATACTATAACTGAAAACACACTGACAGCAATTATCGCTAATAGACAATACTGTATCCAATATATTTTGTGTGTTCCTGTAAATTAATAATAAATGTAGAGTTTAATCTAGGAAAAAAAGATTTGTAGCTTTTTGGCTAATTGCAGCCAATAACTGTTAGCCAAATAAAAATAGCTTTAGCCAAGAAAAAAAACTTTTTTTTATTCAAAATTTCTATATAAATGAATATTATTTGTAATTATACAATATACAAACACTACACCACTCTGTAAGATTGACCCTCTCGAGATTTGGCTATACATCATACATCAAATGCTTTTTTTAAATGGAAATTCTTTCCAAACTTCCCCTTCCAAATTAATCACCATCACCATTAAGTTACTTAAATTTTTGATTGTCAGTCTATTTTTCAAGTCAGTTTTTGCTATATGCACAAGACTCAATCCCCTTTCACAATCTGCTGTAGACAACAAAATTGTTGCTACAAATTCATACAAAGAACTCACATTGGGAAACATGTCAGTAATGCCATTTTTATGGAAAAAGAATACAATCAGCTGGTTTAATTTCTTTACCCCTTGTAGCCAGAACCTGCCTGGAACAACTTCCATTCATGAACCGTTTTGGTTTCATTTCCTAAGTTGGGATCATCAACAAAAAATAAACAAACTCTTTCAATTTCCTCAATACTTGTTTAATGCGAATGACGTCATACTATTTGTAAGATGCTTGCACAGAGAGGACGAGACAAATTTTGAAGTGAATTACTGGGACAGAGGCAGTTTGAGATTTTTTTTCACGCGGCAGCTGCAGGTTTACGAAAGGCAGGAACAACAAAATGGAAATGATATATTTTTTGACTGTTGCTATTTGGCTAATCCACTAAATGCTTTGGGGGCAAAGGGTGCTTTCAGTTAGCTTTTTGGCTATTTGGCTAGCTCTAGATTAAACCCTAAAATGGTATGCACAACATATTCTGCAGCAAGCATCTTGTAGTAAACCTCAATGTATATCAAATTCATTATGTTTGAAACAGTGTATGCAACATAGTTAAACTAAATTGCAAACATTACACATGCAGATAAACATGCAATCCTCTTTCTTATGCCATATTTAGATTAAAAAAAAAAAAAAAAAAGATAGGAGACTAAGGTAATTTATTAGGTAACTTAATAGGCTTTGTTTAGGTATATTTTTAGGTTATTTTTGTAATATGCATAAGCATTTTTTGCTTACAGTGTATTTTTAAAGTTAAAATTGTGACAATATATTTTGTAAAAGTTTTTATAATTAAATTTATTTTAAATTTTAAAACAAATTGCTTCATATTATTGTTCGTTAATTTCAGAACCTATTCAATCCAGATGTGCCATGGTTCGTTTCGGGAAATTGTCTGATTTACAAATCCTAAGTAAAATAATTGATGTCTGTAAGAAAGAGAATGCCAGTTACACAGATAAAGGTTTAGAAGCTTTGGTATTTACTGCTCAAGGTGATATGAGACAGGTATATATATATTTTTTGTCATTTAGTTTATCTTGGGTTCAGGTTGTTAGGTTTCAGCTTGACAAAAAAAGTTTTATCAGGTTCAACATGACTCGCTCAAGACTTTAGTGTGCGAGACCCAAAAATGAAGCCGAAATTGTAAAATTTTCCATGGTTTTTTTGTGAACCAAAATAACACAAAAACCGCTGTAGTATGTAAACGTAAATTCCGATTCATGTTTGCAGATTTGTTTAGATCTGCAAAAATGTACAAAGTAAAATTTTTTATTTGAAAATCAGTTTATATATTTTTGCAGAATTAAATTATTTTTTAATGTGTAAAATAGCCGTGTGTATGTGTGCACATATGAACACGCATAAAAAGAAAGGGAGTTTTCTATTTTTAATTCTTTTCATTTACACTCACACACACATTCAATTGCTGAGGATTTATCCTTTAAAACATTAACCTCCACCTTAAAGAATTGATGTGCTACTAATTACCAAAGGTTGAATAATCTCTAATAAAAAATTGATTGTGCTTTGCAGGCCCCGATCATGACTAATTAGGGCCCTGGGCAAAGATAAAGTAGGGGGCCCCATTTGAATCGTTGCAACATTATTCAAATAGAACTCATGGCATGTGTAATGCATAAACAATATTTTTGCCTCATGGATTTTAAATAGAAGAAAATTCTTAGCTTCGTCAATTCTAAATTAAGTACCTTAATTAATAAAAATACTCTTTTTTTTCTTCGAACAGAACAAAACTTTTTTTATATGACTTTAGCAACTTCTTATACACTATATTGCCAAAGGTGACCGGTCACTTGCGATTTTAGACGTTTTGTTAACTATCTAGAAAAATACATGAGGAATTAACCTGAAACTCCAGTTGTGTAAACAGTATAGTATAGGTTATATATTTCCGCGAAGATTTTTTCCTGAAGGATTTTTCCCCATAGGGGGCTGTCAACAAATTGAAGAAGAATGAATCTGTTTTGGATTACCCTGTAAAAACTAATGTAGCAAAAGCATTCAAACTCGAGATTATTAATAAGTGGCTTATTGTAATATACTGTGTTTGTTTGTATAAGGATAGCATGTATACTCGAAGAGAAATTAAGGTTTTTATAAAAACAGTCCCAAATTTCACCAAGTTTTTTGCTTATAATTTGAAGAGTTCTTAATATAAAAAAAAGTTATTTTGAGAAAATATGTCAAGCAACATTGTACATAACACTCTGCAATCGAAATTAAAAAATAATAAAAATTGGATGAAAAATGAGCAGATTTACTAAAAAATGTTTCACTGCGTATGCACGAATGCAATCAAAATATAATATGCATAACGTATTAGCTAAGTATATAGAGCAACTTTTGTGAAAATCTCAAAATCATAGCTCTAAAATTCTGAAATTATCGTCGATAGAATAAGCTCGAAATCCGTTGTTTCCAAAAAGAAGCAAAAAGATGAGGAGTTGTGTCAGATATATGTTGATTTGTGCCAAGATAGCGTACACAATATTGCACGTACTGCTATATTTGGATACAACCCCTCATCTTTTTGCTTCCTTTTGGGAACAACGGATTTCGAGCTTATTCTATCGACGATAATTTTCAGAATTTTAGAGCTATGATTTTGAGATTTTCACAAAAGTTGCTCTATATACTTAGCTAATACGTTATGCATATTATATTTTGATTGCATTCGTGCATACGCAGTGAAACATTTTTTAGTAAATCTGCTCATTTTTCATCCAATTTTTATTATTTTTTAATTTCGATTGCAGAGTGTTATGTACAATGTTGCTTGACATATTTTCTCAAAATAACTTTTTTTTATATTAAGAACTCTTCAAATTATAAGCAAAAAACTTGGTGAAATTTGGGACTGTTTTTATAAAAACCTTAATTTCTCTTCGAGTATACATGCTATCCTCATACAAACAAACACAGTATATTACAATTAGCCACTTATTAATAATCTCGAGTTTGAACGCTTTTGCTACATTAGTTTTTACAGGGTAATCCAAAACAGATTCGTTCTTTTTCAATTTGTTGACAGTCCCCTATGGGGTTTCGGGAAAAAATCTTCGCGGAAATATATAACCTATACTATACTGTTTACACACCTGCAGTTTCAGGTTAATTCCTCATGTATTTTTCTAGATAGTTAACAAAACGTCTAAAATCGCAAGTGACCGGTCACCTTTGGCAATATAGTGTATTACTTTAAGATGCATTTAATAACTTCAATTTGTGGAAGAATGTCAAATACTCTAATATGTAAATATGAGTTAATCAAGTTACTTTTTTACATCTTTTTAAGTTGTACTACACACAACATAATATCAAATCAAATAGATTCTACTTTAAAAGTAGAAATTGTTTTTTCAATAAATCTAAAAAGATGGCAATTTAGCTAATAAAGTATATAGCTATTATGTTTATACTCTGTAGTTGCAGCCAAAGCGGAGTGGTGCTTTGCTACTGAGTGTTTGAGGTTAGCTTTGCGAAAGAACTGAGCTCTGTAAATTGAAAATGAAATTTGTTTTTCAGAAAGTTCAGTAGAATCTTTTAAAAATGAAATCTGTGTTTTATATTTGAAAATTTTCAGAATTGGAATTGGGAAAAAAATAAATATTTTATAAATTAATATATAGATTTGGGGTCCCTTTGAGGTCCGTGGCCCCTGGGCAAAGTCCTGATTTGCCCATGCGATAATAAGGGCCTGGTGCTTTGTTTTTCTAAGATTAAATAGATAATAATGGTTATGTGCTTATAAAGTGCTTACAGGGGCTTATTATTAGAACTAAAATGTTGCTACTCGTCTTATTTATCCCAGAGCCCAAGTTGACTCTGTGTTTCTGTTGAATGTGGCAGTAGAAAAAGTTTATCACACAAAACAACTCTTGATGAATTGGAGGGTTAAATTCTTCCAAGTTCTTGCAAACACACTACTGGAGTATCTCCAGAAATCTGTCGCAAATATCTCCAATAGTTTATGAAAGCTGGTGGATTACGTGGGATTTCAGTGAGATATAGCAATTCTACTAATTGTGAGAAACAAAATACTTTTTGTTTCATAAAAATTGATTAAAGTTTTAAAAGTTTATAAACAATTTTCAACAGAGCGTTAATTCCTGCTAACTCATTATAATCATATATTCTAATACGAGAAAATCTTGTGTGTGGTTATGCAAATTTTATTTTAAAAACGGCTCTAACAATTTTGACGAAATTGTGTATCCTACTTTTTTTTGGCATCAGAAAACGATTGGGCTAGGTCACATGTTCAAGAAAATTCGATTAGTGGGTCATTTTGGGTCATGGTCAAGCTAATTGTATCTAAAAAACAGTTCAAACGATTTTGACGAAATTTTCTATCCGACCATATTCGGGCACGAGAAGACTATTGGGCTGTGTCAAATGTTCGAGAACTTTCGATTAGTGGGCCATTTTTGGGTCAACGCGGGTCAAATTAATTTTATCTGAAAAACAGCTCTAACGATTTTGATTAAATTTTGTATCCTACAAGTTTCGGGTACGAGAAAATCATTGGGCTAGGTCATATGTCCGAGAAAATTCGATTAGTGGGTCATTTCTGGGTCAAGCTAATTTATCTAAAAAGCGGCTCAGACTATTTACACTAAATTTTGCATCCTATGATTTTTGGTCACGAGAAGACTGTTAGGCTAGGTCACATGTTCGATAAAATTCAATTAGTGGGTAATTTTGGTCATGGGTCATTATGGGTCAAGCTATTTTATCTTAAAAACGGTTCAGACTATTTACACTAAATTTTGCATCCTATGGTTTTCGAGCAGGAGAAGACTAATGGGCTAGGTCACATGTTCAAGAAAATTCAATTAGTGGGTCATTTTGTCATGGGTCAAGCTATTTTATCTTAAAAATGGTTCAGACTATTTACACTAAATTTTGCATCCTATGGTTTTTGAACACGAGAAGACTATTAGGCACTAGGTCACATGTTCCAGAAATTTTGATTATTGGGTCATTATGGGTCAAGCTATTTTATCTTAAAAACGGCTCAGACTTGTTACACTAAATTTTGCATCCTGTGCTTTTCGGGCACGAGAAGACTGTTGGGCTAGGTCACATGTTCGAGAAAATTTGATTAGTCGGTCATTTTGGTCATGCGTCATGATATTTGAACTTTGAACTCAAAGCTAATTTTGACCGAGCATAGCTTGGTCCTCCCTGCTCGTGTAAATTAAAGTAATAAGATTAAGTAAATAAAAATTATGTTTTTAAATGTTTCAATTTCAATATATTTGGTATTTGGTTTTATTCAAGACACCAAAACTAATTGAAATGATGATGTTACTTTAATCGGCAATATTTCTAACATGCAGAAACTTTTTACCAATTTATTTGTGATGATGTAGATTACTCAGTGATCAAGAGTTTCTAAATTTTGACACTAATCCTCTATTCTACAGTGATTTTTTAAATTCTCCAACAAAACAACTAAAATGTTATTGAATGGTGATATTCTAAAAATGTGTAAATTTACAAAATTGTAGACTTAAAAAAAATTATCCAATGATATAAATTCATTAAATGCAATAGAAAGTTTGTAAGTAAAAAAGGAATCAAAATGTTTTATTTAGACAGATAGTGTTAAGTGACTTTTTAAGTAAAAATGATAAAATATAGGTGAAGTTGACATATTAGTTAAATTGGAATTTAGAATACATGTTGTTCTAATGTTTAGTGTGTGTTTGAATTGTTTAAATTAGAATGATGTGAAAAATTCTTTGTGTATGTATATCGGTGAAATTTTGTTGATTGAGGTGTTTACATTTCCAATTATTTTTGCTAACTACTACATTTTATTCACATTTTTTATGCTCAGTGATGTTATCGCTTTTTATAATCCTTTCATTTGCATGCAACAATTTTATTTGAATTTTCCAATGCTTGAAATTTAATTCACAATTCAAGTCTATCCATATTATTTAAATTTGTAATATATTTTATCTTTATTATAAAAATTTCAGTACTTGTGTTTTATCCTCTGTAGTGAGCACTGTAAAAGTGTTCAATTCTTCTTCCATGACTTTTAATTTTTTTTTTTTTTTTTTTTTTTTTGTCTCAACTATATTTACTTTAGACAGGTTCCCCTGTATTAAAAAAATAAAAATAGCATTAGTAGTCATAGGTTTGCTACACTCCCTGAAGAATATGAAAAAGTCAGGGAATTTGAAAGATGGTCAAATAAGTCAGGAAATTTCAATATTTTGTTCAAAATCTGAAAAAGTCAGGGAATTTGAAAAAAATTCATAGCCAAATAAGCCTGCTTCTTTTTGTAATCTTCATGCCATAAAAGGTAAAAATATTCCAAATTTTGGAAGCTTTTTTCTATAGAAATTTCGTTTAAACTACCCATTATCTGGAATTTCCACTTCCTATTCCCAGCAGAACACAAAGCCTAAAATTTTTTTAACTCGTTTACACACTTTTTTGAAGTTTTTCTGCATTATTTTTGATTTTGAAGTGTCAATAAATATGACTACTCGGACATCTTAAACATACCCACACCTTTTTTCTTCTGTTTAAGAATATAATAATAGAGTAATAGAATTTAGTAATTCTGTCATTGGACTAATATCCAGTGATACAATTACTGAAGTAAATGATGTGTTCAGTACACAAATATTATAGCCATTTTTTACAGTTTGGAGAAAACTTCATTATAAAGCTCTTTATTTTATTTATTTTGGAGGGATGAGGGGAATACAATATCATCTTGTATTTTAGGAGGGAAATTGTTTGAGGTTTTGAATGATGCAATATTTATTTTTTCTCTTAGCACATCCAGTATACACTGCTAGACTAGAATTTCCTTAAAATGCACCTGAAAAATTAGGATTTCATTCTCCTGTATCCCCTGTATGTGTAGCAATCCTATAGACAGTACAACATTTAACATATATTTTATACCTTTTTTATTTATTTTAGGCATTGAATAATCTACAGTCTACTTATTCTGGCTTTGGTCATATAAATGAAGAATATGTCTTTAAGGTGAGTTGTAGTTTTGTAATTTACTAGTTGGAAATACCGAGCTACGCTCGGTTAAAATTAGCTTTCTGTTCAACTCGATATTAAATTCTCTGTGCCTTAAGGAATAGGTGTCAAGGTTTACAATATTATTATAATTATATTATATTTATTATATATTATTATGATTATATTATATTTATTATATATTATTATGATTATATTATATTTATTATATATTATGATTATACTATATATTATTATAATTATATTATATTTATTATATATTATTATGATTATATTATATTTATTATACTTTATTATGATTATACTATATATTATTATAATTATATTTAATGTCATTTGAATTGTAATCTTTGCATTATTTAATCACAGAATTCTTGAGTTTAAGAATGCAAAAATTACTATTCAAAATCTTTTATATTTGGCACATATGCACTTAATGTCAATCCTTAACCCTTAATTACTCATGCTCATGCATTTTGTGTACCATTGGAGCTGTAAATTTAAATATCAGGGTTCGAACAATCCCTTGAAAGTCCTTCAATTTTTCAAAAGTAATTTTTGGTCTTTAAAAGTACTTAATTTTATTCTCTTATTATTTCTTAAAAAGAGGTGAAACTCTTCTGTGTTTCAGTGAATTTCGAGTTTTATTTAAATTTATGTAAATTTCTTCTCTTTCAAAATTTCTCTTCCCCTCTTTTGGTCGCCCCTTCACAGTACCCAAAGTTTATAATCCTTAAAACTGTTTAATTTTTTTTTTAAACTTTTTCTTTTCTATTTGTTAATTTATTGTAACAATAAATTATCAAGCATATAAATTTTTTAAAAATCTTATCTAAATTCCTCCTCTCCCAAAATTTTGCTTCTTCCTTTTGCCCTCCCCCTGCTTAGTACCCAAAGTTTAAAATCTTTAAAACTCTTAATTTTTTTTAAAACTTTTCTGCTTTATTTGTTAATTTATTGTAAAAATAAATAAACAATATAAATTTCATCTAAATTCCCCCTCCTGTAATTTCACTCCCCCCTCCCCCCATTGTGTACAAAGTTTATAATCTGTAACATTCTTTATAATTTTTTTCAATTTTTTTTCTGCTCTATTTGTTATTTCATTGTAACAATAAATAATTTTCCTGCCCCTCCCTGTAAGATTGACGCTTCCCCTTACTCCCCCCCTTTTTTTTTTACCAAGCATGAAAACCTTAAGGTTTTTAAAACTCGTTGGTTTATTTTTTTTCTTCTATTTGTAAATATTTTGTGAGGTAAATAAATAATTCATCTAATAAACAACCCCCCCCCCCCCCCCCCCCCCCACCAAAAAAAAAAAAAAAAAAAATTTTTTTTTTTTTTTTTTTTGCCTTTTCAACTTGCAAAGTTTAAAACCTTTAAAAGTCCAAATGGATTCAATTGCCTTTAAAAGTCATTGTCTTTTTTTAAAAACTTTTTCTGTTCTATCTGTTACTTTATTGTAACGATAAGTAATCAATCATGCAATATTTTTCCTTTCCCCCACCGAAATTTATGCTTTCGCTTCCGTCCCCTTCTTATTAAGCATACAAAATTTAATTACAATATCGCTCTCATGAGAAATAAAGTCATATTCAAATTACCTAATTATTTTGAATTAAAAGGAGTGAACTATATAATCTAAGTTCACTTTTGTGTGAAAGTATTCCCCAACATATCATATTTTATTGTACTTTGATTGTTCTTTCTTGTACCACCTGTGATTCTGTGGTATTGTAGCCCCACCAGTGGCTGAGAGGTTGTGCTCTCGAAACTGGTAGGCGGGAGGTGCTGGGTTCAATCCCAATCGCGCCCGTCGGCCTAATCGTTCGGAGTTTTCGTGGTTTTCTTCGAGCTGTGGATTTATCCATGCGTAAATACGGATTAGGTTCCCTTAGAAAGATCCCCACGAAGGGCACTCCCCCCAGGCCTATATCCCTAGTGTAGATAATTGGCCGTCAATAATCAACCCAACCCAACTCTGTGGTATTGTATTTTTGTAACATTATTAAATAACAGAGCTGATAATTGTATTGATGAAAAATAATAAATATTATGATTGTTAAAATAGGTTTGCGATGAGCCTCATCCTCTCCTGATTAAAGACATGCTTAAACATTGTTCTGAGGGAAAATTAGATGATGCTTATAAAATTCTGCTACATCTGTGGAAGCTTGGGTATGCTTGTGAAGATATCATCACAAATATTTTCCGAGTCTGCAAGACACATGAGATGCCTGAATATCTTAAATTGGAGTTTATTAAGGTAATTTTGTATATATTTTTCTTTTTAATGCTATATATCTTTAATAAGTTTGTATAAAAAATTGATAATATGTGTTTAATTCAAGGATGCGAATTTTCCACATGAAAAAAAAAAAAATAATAATATATATATATATATATATCAATATGTGCTGAGATTTCAATCCGCACCGACAACAAGGACACTGTAAACTGCCAGTGCAGAAAAATAGGACTTCGGATGAGAATAATTTTGGATCTCACTCATAAAATTGGGGTCAATGTTGTATTATAGCATACCAATGTGAACCCTGGGATTAAAATTCAGAAAAAAGAATAAAAAAATCTGTATTATAAATTTATAAATAAAATTTTCTGTTTTCATTCTTATGTTATCTATCAATAGATTTATTTATCCAATAAGTGGCAAAACAATCACTAAATGTCAATTTTTAATATTAAAATTTAATTTTAAAATTAAATTAATTTTAATTTTAAAAGATTTAACTTTAAAATTTGCAATTTGGTAACAGAGGTTACATGGTCACTTTTTTATTCATTCTCCTTAAACTAATTTCAGTCAATATGCATCATTAACTTGGCTAAGGACATGTATGAAACACAGTAATAAAGAGAATAGTTTGGCTGCTTGTTCTTACAAATACGATAAGTCAGGGTTCGTACAGACTCCTTAGACTACTTAGAAACTCCTTAGAAATGAAAAAGTTTCTAAGCAGTGCTTAGAACTCCTTAGATATACAAAATACTCCTTATAAACTCCTTGGAATTATCAAGAAGCAAAATTAAGTGACTTCATGCTCTTAATTGAAGTATACAAGATTAGAAAATAGAGACATGAGGATTAATATTGCATGTATATAATTATCTTTCTTTGGTAGGGTAAGTAAAATAAAATAAAAGTAAAATTTTATGTTTACAAAAGAAAAATGAAAGTGATTACAGGTGATTTTCTTACAATTCTAAAGAGAAAGCAATACATTGTGAATACTGTGTAGTTGTAACACTGACCCATTAGATTTTAATAGTATAAGATCTGTTTGAAAGTCTTTTCTGTTAATTTTCTTAATTAAAAATTGTGCATGTTAAAAAAGTACAGTAATACTAAAAGAAAGAAAGAAAGTATGGTAAGTTCTTTAAAATTTTTGGACTCCTTAGATACTCCTTGGATTTTTTCTTCGGAATTCTGTATGAACCCTGTAAGTGCATCTTCGTATCCCATAATAGAGGTTACAAATTTTTTCACGTAGGCATCTTTCAACAGGTTTGCTAGCTTAAATAAATAATATCAAGCTCAGTTTTCAGTTATTGACGTTACTTTAAATCTTTTATAGCTACAAAATGCAATTATTGTGGCCAAAATGTAAAGAAGAAAAAAAAATTTCTGTAAAAGTTAAAAGTAGAAGTCTGGTAAAAACTGAAATGACCCTTTTATCCAATAAGACTTACTTTCAACATTATTTAGCCATAATGCTTTAAAAAAAAAAAAAATCAAAACTACAGATTTCCATTGATTTATTTTAGTATGTTTTTAAAGTGTTATATTCACATAAGACTATGGAAAATCTATACAAATAAAATAAAGTTTCACTCTTTATGTGTGTGTGTGTGTCTGTCTGTCGGCGATGGCTAGCAAAATCTTGCGTTCCTAGAAGCCTAAAAATTTAGATTTAGGTAGTCCAAACCCCTCCTGATGCACCTGAGACTCACAATTTTTTTTAGAAATGTAAATTGATATTAGCAATATTAATGTATACAATTACTTTAACATATGTTAAACACAAAGCAAATGGACAAACAAAACATCTATATAATACTATTGTCTTTTTTTCATCCATAACAATTATTTGTGTGGTATGATCACTGTTTTGTTTAGCATCTAGTTTTCTTGGACTCCTGCGTTAAACAAGATTTCATTGTAGATGTAGATGTTTTTCAATAAAAACTTGTATTGCTTTAAATTGTTATAATTATTTTCTTGTGCAAAAAATATTCTTAAAAACTTTTATTTTAAGACAAGCATGTATATTGTTGATTATATTTGTTCTTTATTTATTCATAAAAAAGGAAGAACTGAACCATTGTTATATATATTTTTTCTTTATCCAGATTAAGTAGAAAAGAATAATACTTACACATATTGACTTAGAGTATTTAATTATAATTCTTTTGTGTTATCTAATAATTTTTTATGTTATAGTTCAAAATCTGAGAAAGATTTGTAAATAAAAATTTATGAGACTTTCTTATTTATTTTAGGAAATTGGTCTGACACACTTGAGAATAGTTCAGGGTGTGCAATCTCTTTTACAACTATCTGGTCTCTTAGCTAAACTCTGTAAAAAAGTTCAAAATACATCTATATAAGTGATTTGTAAATATTTTTCACAGTTGAATAAATATGTTTTTTATATGCGTGTTTATTTAATGTGTTTTACTTGTAGCTCAAAATATAAAAAAAAGCTATTAACACTTACAAAACAAAATTCAATTTTAAACTTCTAAACATTGTCATCTAATAAACATCCTGTTAACATTTGTAAATAAAGACCTGAATAAAATCTGACCAAATACTTAAAATTATAAACTGGTGTTTTCCATAATCTATAACATTATAAATTGTACTAATACATAACTTTGTCATTAAAAAGCATTGTCTAAATCTCATTCAATGCTTTGAATTAAATATTCTTCAGATTTTTTTTTCTTTAATGGAAAACAGCAGATAATTGAAATACAACTCAAAATTTCAAGCAAATGAAGTATTCTTGGTAATCTTATCAGATAATATGATTAATTATGTAATTTTTATTTGTGATTTGTATGTTACTTCAAAGCTTAATATTGTCCCAAAAATTTCAAATAAATATAAAAGCTGGCTGAAAAACAGATGAATTTGGCATGAAGGTACATAATTTTAAGTAACAAATGAATAAGATACCTGAAATATGTCAGTTGCATTTAATAGTGGCTTTTATAATGTTTTTAGCTCACAGGCTATCAAAGCCTGAGAGCTTATGTGCCCGCCCGTTCTGTATGTACGTATGTACGTACGTAACGCGATAACTCGTGACAGAAATAACCGTTTTGCTTCCAATTTTGTTTATAGGTTCCTTGTGATAAGGCGCTTCCCTGATTAGTTTTGGGGATTGATTGTTTAACTATAAAGGGGGGAACGGGGGGCTAACCCCCCTTAATTAAGATAAATTGTTTTTTCATGCAGAATTGTCCAATTTTCTTCAAATTTTGTATATAGGTTCATTGTGATAAGGTTCTTTCCTGATTAGTTTTGGGGGTTCACTGGTAAAGTATAAAGGGGGGAACAGGGGGGGGGGACTAACCCCCCTTGATATAGATAAATGGGTTTTTTAAGCAGAATTATCCGATTTTCTTCAAATTTTATATATATGTTCATTGTGATAAGGCGCTTCTCTGATTAGTTTTGGGGGTTCTTTGGTTAAGTATAAAGGGGGGACGGGGGGCTACCCCCCCTTAATTTAGATAAATGGATTTTTCATGCAGAATTATCCGATTTTTTCAAATTTTGTATATAGGTTCATTGTGGTAAGGCGCTTCTCTGATTAGTTTTATGGGTTCATTGGTTAATTATAAGAAGGAGAAACGGGGAATGGTTCCCCCCTCTTAATATATTGTCGATTTCTTCATTTTTCGAGGGCTTATTTCAAATTCTTTGAAATAAGAATATAATTTACAGTTAGTGTGAATAGCCTGTGAGCTCAATGCCGTCAGTTTAACTGGGCAGTTTTCTTTTTTTCATTTGTTTTATTATTGGATTATATTATAATTTTATTAAATATGTTCAAGTGAGATAGATATACTTTGTCGTAAACTTACTTCAAACACGAAAATAAGATTTTCTATTTTTCAGGAATGAAAAATCTGTGTATTTTTCAATTGTATGACATTTTTTTACTATCATATATATTATTTCTCCTGTCAACATCCCTTTTTCTAAGAAAATATGAAACGCAGAACAACGAATGAGATACCATATGAAAGGTTTTTGAACCGGCTTCTGACATAAGTACACTTACATATATTTAAAACATGTTTTTGGATTAAAAATTGCTGTTAATTAAAATTAAATCGACATTGATTTCATAAAGGAAATGAAAGGTTTTCTGAAATCAGTGTTGCCACAAAAAATAAAATACTGCATTATCGTATGACGTTATTCTCTAGTGCAATTAAAATATGATTGTTAATTTATTTCTTGCGATTGTATAGAGCTTTTAATAGGGTTTTTAATTTAATTTTTACGCGTGCGTCAGCTATTGTTTATTTGTTTTCTTTGTTTAATCATGGCTGTTTATATGCGTACTGTATAGGAATTGGAGCACCAGTAGATTATGTAATTTAAGGATTAACTTCCAAATATACATTTCATTAGGATTTACAAAAATTGTAAATATTTATTTTTTAATATTTCATTAAGCTGTTAATATGCCAGCGAAGTCTGATGTCACTTAAATGGCTGCTGTACCGCAAAGTTTGAACGCCCCGTGTTTAAGTTCCCGTAGGCTTTCAAAAAAGTGGTGTACCAAATATTAATTTACGTATTTAAGACATTTCTTTAACAGTTTTGCAAAATCTGAGGAAATGCTTTCGGCACAGATGTCATATATGCACCATATTGGCGCGATTTCCCCCCCGCTAATTTGGCGAAAACTTTATTTACTTTTGTTTGTTTACTTTGTTTATTTACTTTTTAAACGTTGTTTATTTACTTTGTTTATTTACTTTTTAAACGTTGTTTATTTACTTTATTTTGTATTTTAATTCTATAAATTATTGTTATTATGTATATCCACATTTATTTATATCAAACTATCATTTATTATTTGTATTTCCTTCTTTAAAATAATAGAAGCTATTTCATTTATTACGTTATTTTACTTTTATATTGAAATAAAATATCACGTGCATTGTATGTTATTTGTAACTAATATTCAAAAACAAAATTTTCGCCAATTTGGCGGGGAAAAAAATCGTGCCAATGTGGTGAGTATATGACATCTGTGGCATGCTGGCATATAAATTCCCCAAACATCTGATTCATTGTTTAAATTTTTTTTATAATTCTTTTTTTTTTCATTTCAGTATAGGGGTCTTGGCAACCTAGAGAAATAACCTTGGCGAGATAAGAAAATTTAGCAAAATATTTTCGGGCAATCCATTCGCACAAGCAATCATTATATATATTTCTTTGTCAACATCCTTTTTTCTATGAACATACAAACAAAACATACAACGATGAATGTGGTATTCGAAAAGTTTTTGAACAAGTTTCTGAGAAATTACAACTGCATTTCGTTGAAACACGGTGATTAAATTGAAAAAAAAAATCAGTTAATAAAAAATTAGCGCTAAAACGTACCAGGAAATAATCTCAAAGATTGCAGTGCGAAAGGTTCGCACGGGTCCTTCTGGTTCACTTCTATTTATTTAATTTCATAAGATATATAATATTTATGAAAAAGAAATATATATTATAGTGTTCATTTTTTAAACCAAATGATGTAAATTTCTTGTAAAAAATGCAAGGTTTATTATTTACTTTTTGTTACTTCCATAAAAATGGTAGTTGTATGTTTAGATTCAAAATGTAGTTTAATATGCAGGAGATATCTTACCAAAATTAAAAATAATTTTAATATGTTTCTGCACATAATCTGTTGCTCATACATATATTGTCTTTAACAAACATTTTCAGGGATTATAACAAGGAGATAATAATATATATTAAATGTCTGAAGAATTGTTTTTGCAGAAACTAAAGTACATTAAATTTATTTCTTAAATCATATACATTGACGGAAAAAAAAAATCCCAACAGCAAGAAAGACTTGTGTTAGATAAACGAAATTTGGTAGGTGTGTTTATACATCTGAAAGATGACATCGATTCAAATTTCACGCTTTGCACATAAGTGTGGCGCTAGTAGCGCCACTGAGAACTTGTGAGGTTTGCATTAAATGTGTGCTGTAAAGTTCGTGAGCGTTATTTATCTTCGAAATTTAACGTATTGAGTTGATGTTAACCAAGAATACCTTTAAGAAGACGAAGAAGCCATTACCAACAGCTCACCGAGGTTTAACGAGGTCGTATAATAGGGCTACGAGAAGCTGGATTTTCTTTCCACGATATTGCAGAAAGTCTTGGCCGGAATATATCCACTGTGCATGATTCTTGGGAGTAGTGGTCAAGGGATGGTACTGCCTTAAGAAAACCGGGTTCTGGGCAGCCACGTGGCACTACTGAGAGGGAAGATCGCTGTATTTGGCGTACAACTGTGGCGCATCGTACTGCACCATTGGCAGAAATTCGAGCTGCAGTTGGTACCACAGTGACACAACAAACTGTTAGAAATTGGTTACTTCAAGGACAGCTCCAAGCCAAACGCTCTGTAGCGTGTATTCCACTGATTCTAAGCCATTGCCGTTTGCGACGGCAGTGATGCCAAGCCGGATGTCATTGGAGGACGGAGTAGAGATCTGTTGTGTTTTCTGATCTAATCAGGTTTTGCCTTGGTGCAAGTGATGGCCATGTGTTGGTCAGGAGAACGTCTGCAGCCAAGACACACTGGACCTACAACTAGAGTCATGGTCTGGGGAGCAATTTCCTATGACAGCAGGAGCACTCTCGTGGTTATCCCAAACATACTGACTGTAAATTTGTACGTCAGTCTGGTAATTCAACCTGTAGTGCTGCCATTTATGAACAGCATTCAAGGGGGAGTTTTCCAACAGGATAACGCTCACCCTCATACTGCTGTTGAAACGCAACATGCTCTACAGAATGTCGACAGGTTATCTTGGCCTGCAAGATCACCAGATCTGTCTCCAATTGAGCACGTATGGGATATCATTTGAACAACTCCAGCATCATCCACAGCCAGCACTGACCGTCCTAGTATTGACACAAGTACAACAAGCATGGAACTCCATACCACAACGTGACATTCGGCACTTTTATGACACAATGCATGCACGTTTGCAGGCTTTCATTCAAAATTCTTGAGGTTACACCGGCTATTAATGTAACAGCATTTCATATTTGAAATGCATTTTCTTGAGCTTAAATTAACCCGTGATCTTGAAAATCTAATCACTTAAACATGTTAACTAGACAAATGCATTGTCCAAATTTCATTACTCTACAACAGGGGTGGCCAACCTGTTTGGGAAGAGTGCCACTATCTGAAGAAAAAAAAAATATGCGTGCCACTTCCAATTTTTCCAACATACTTAAAATATCAAAAGGCGATATCATGTTATTTATAAGCTGATTATGTGATTTTTACGCCAATACCACATTTTTTCCCTGTAAGTCTGAGTAATGGAGATTTAAAAAATAATATAAATAAAACAAAAATATAAACTTAGGTTTTTATTGTTAATAAACATTTTTAAAGGTTCTGCCAGATTATGTATTAAATAAAAATGAATAACTTGAAACATTTAATTCTAAATAATTATTAAACAAATAGTCAGTACTTACTTAATGTGGCTTTTGAATTTTTAGCTTTTTTACTAAGTCATCTATATTAGGATTAATTTTTGAAGACGCTAACAAAATTAGGTTTTTTAGGTGCATATCAGTTAATCTTGAACGATATTTTGATTTTATTATGTTCATAATAGAAAACATTTGTTCACAAACATATGTTGATCCAAACCTACAGCAATATCTGACAGCCAAATCATGTAAATTTGGAAAATTACTTGCCGGTACAAATTTCCAATATTCAATATAATTTGGATCACTTGCAGCTGAAATAAGTTCCTTATATTTGCTTTTCAGTATAGCATGGTTCTGTAGGTCAATAATTTCCATTTGGATTTCAGGTGGGTAATAATTAATTTCTTGCAGAGAAATTGAAAAGGGATTTGTGAATAGATCCACATTTTTTTTATCAGCTTGAAAATCCTCAAACCTAGCACTGAATGAATCCTGCAAAATAGATATTAAATTTTTAAACCTCTCATAGTTCGGAGAATTATTGACTTTAGTAGCTAGTTCTTTCATTAATGTGAAATGTGTTAATCTTTTTTCTCCAAAATCGAGATGAAAAAGCGAAAGTTTGTTTACAAGAGAAGATATATGACCAACTAGAGTAGGAAAAATACAATCTTTTCCCTGTAACCTTAAATTTAAATTATTTAAATGTTCCATAATATCAGTAAGAAAAGCTAAATCCCATAGCCAATCTGCATTCTTGAGTAGCAAGCACTCACATTGTTTTCATCCAGATATTTTAAAATGCACTCCTTCAACTTCCAAAATCTCGTGAGTGCACTTCCTTTGGAGAGCCAGCGAACACTACAGTGAAGGAATAACTCGCCTTCCTCTTCCGGGAAAAGCTCACGAAATCGTCGTCTATTTAGAGCTCGAGCTCGTATTTTGTTGATACAGCGCACTACAGGGTCGACAACAGAAGACAGGTTTAAATCCTTGGCACAAAGAGCTTCTTGATGAATAATACAGTGATACTTAAAAACTTTTCTTGCCAAATAATTTTCAAGCAATGTAACAAAACCTTTTATCCTGCCAGTCATGCAACGTGCTTCATCTGTGCAAACACTATCTAATTTTGTCCACTCTACTTTGTTAACTTCAATTACATTTTTAAGTTCTTTAAAAATTTCCTCACCTGTAGTAAAAACTAATTGGCGCAAATCAAGAAGTTCTTCCACAGTATCAAAATTATCGTTCACGTAACGCACAAATATGCTTAACTGCGCACTGTCTGTGATGTCGCAGCTTTCATCCAAAGTTAATGAAAAGTATTTGCAATATTGCAGTCCAGAGACAATCTGTGTACCAACATCCTGGCCCATGTCATCTATACGACGCATGACGGTATTTCTAGACAAGGCTATGTTATCAACCATATATTTGAGCTTTTTATCGCCGACATTTTGGGCAAATATTATAAGGCTATTTTTTATTATCTCCTCTCCGTCAGAATAGTTTTTTTCTTGCGGGCTAACAACAGAGAAAGTTCATAAGAAGCCCTCACCATACTTTCCATTTCGTCATTTCTCTTCTTGAACAATGATTGTTGGTCGGCTAAAATTTTCCTTTTTTTGTTAATAAATTCCAATCGTAAGTGTGATCCGACAGGATATTTACTAATAAAATCACTATGTAGTTGTGTGAAATGCCACTCCAGATTAAATTTTTTCGGCACTGCTACACAAGTTCCACATATAAAACAAACAGGCTTGGAAATATTTTGATTCGTAAACAAAAATTGTTCTTCCCAGACAGTTCTAAAATCACGAATTGCAATATCGTCTTCATATTTTCTTTTCGATGTCGAAGATTTACTCATAGACATAATGAAAAAATAAAAAGTTTTAAAACAACTATGCCCGAGGCTAGAATTTAAAAATAATTTAAAAAAAAAAAAAAACTTAACACTTTGCTTGGCAGTTCTACTAGCTTCCCGCTGAAGTACTGTTGCCAATTTCTGCATGAGGAAAAATTCATTCTTCCGTTTGCTGTTTGCTGATCAAGAGTGCGGGAAAAGAAATACCGTGAATTCAGACGAAACGGGGGATTTGTGGAGTAGAGTGCCTATATATTTTTAGATTAAATTCACTGCAGTGCTGTTAATGTTTTTTTATTGGTGATTTCAGGGGCTTATTAGATTAATGTAGTGACTTCTTTTAAGTTTATTGCGAAAATTAACTTTGGACAGTTAATAAAGAACATTTCTATCTGGATTTCTGCCTATTATTTTTAATTAAAAAAAAATTCAATAAGTCTTCGCGTGCCACTGTTAAAACTCCGCCGTGCCACACTGTGGCACGCGTGCCGGCCATCCCTGCTCTACAATAATGTTTTCTTGGTGTTGGGATTTTTTTTTTTTTCGTTAGTGTATATGGCCCACTCATCAATTCTCATGTCCTCAAGAATAATTAGTATTTTGCTTTATCATATAATACACAATACATACCTTTTATAACAACTCAATCTACATACTAAAGCAATTTTTGAGAAAAATTTGATATAATACTCTCTTTGTTTCAATCACCATTACATTGTTTGTTAAATATAACAACATAAATTTGTACATGTTTGCTAATAACGTTTTTTACAAGGTGGTCACAGACCATAAAATATGAAAAAATCAAGGAAATTTTTTTTTTATTTATTTATTATTTACCAATTACGGTAATCTAAAAAAAAAAAAATCGCTGAATCAAACAAAAATATGGCAGATCCAGAAGTGTTTCGATCTTTTTCAGTGACTCATTTAATTCTCACACCTTTTCACAGTTGGAAGGTTGCTACTACATGTAAAATGATTTTTTATCTTAAATATAGGCTTCTGCTCCATTTTAAAGAAATTTTTATTGTGTTATTTAAAAATTATTATAGTATAGTGAATGTAATTTATAAACAATACTATATTAACCATATTGAATATACCCTATTAAAATTGGAAATTGAACCTCTTTGTACAATTTGGATGTGTAATATTGTGTAAAGCTTGAATTTGTCAATAAAGTATAACTTTATCTTTTACAGTCAGTATCTGAAATGAAAATTTTTGGTTTCGTTTATATACATTAAAAAAAAAAAATCTTTAATGTATAAAATTTTCAAATTTTTTTCTACTCTTTTTAGAATAAATTGCTTTTTACCTTGTCTTTTATGAGATTTCTCATGGGGCATGGGTGCAAAACTTTTAGTCTCAGGACTGATTGGTTTGGAGAAATTCTTAAGATTATTATTATTATTAAACCGCAGACCAGGCCCCTACCTGCCAGGCATTATGCCCAGCTTAACGAGTTTGTATACCTGGACGCGGGGCGAAATTCGCCTAATCTCCTCATAGCGGAGATCCTCCTGGTTAGCTTCTTGGGTGTCCTTGGCTGCAAAGCTATTTCGTGAGAGTTACTTAGTTACTGTGTTGGCCGGTTCTAGTTTGTTATTAATTATGGGTTTCTGGGTATGTTGTCGAATAAGGAAAGGGGCTTGCTTTCGGGCCATATTCATACTGACCATGGTTGCTAATATAGACAGGTTTATATAATTCAGTTTAAATATTTGTGTTTCCGCTATGTATTACATCTTGTCTGTAGTGTTCTCTGGTGGTTTGCTACAGCTTCTCTGCTTGACAGCTCACGACATTCAGCCAACCTCGCTGAAATGGCAGATTTAAAATTAAAAAAAAAATTAAATAAATAAAAAAAAAAAAAGAAGAGAGAAAGGAATTGGTCTCGTAATTTAGAACCTTGATCAGGTGACGAGACCTAAATTCGAGACAAGAAGAAATATATATACTTTTTTCCCTCTTCCAGCTCAAAAAATTTAATACGGAAAATAGTAAAAAAAAATTTTAAGAGCAAAATCCATGCTGTAATTATTTTCTTGATTCTTGTTTATTTTTTTCCTCCATCAAGAAAAAAATAAAAACTAGCTGAATGTATGAATTTACTATGCCTCTTGTATTTTGAACATTAACATACATTTTCTACTACCTATTTTCTTGTCAACTTATAAAGGTCACTGTTATATGACCATACATTGTACCATGTTATATGTGTTTAATGTGTATATTTATGGTATGTCAGTGTAAATTATACTTAATCTGTTTAAATAACAGCAATTTTATATGTGAAAAATTTTAATCACTATCTTTTGTTTTAAAATATCCATTTTAACCAGTTATAACATAAATAGAAATTTTCAGATTGAGCAACATGAATTACACAGAAAATATTTCATTCTTGCTTTGGATGGAATACTTACATATATGTCATAGGACTACTGAGGAGGCATTACTATTTATCAAGAATGTTTCTTGATAATGCTATTTTACATCATCAGTAAATTTTCTATTAAACTTCAGCAATGTGCTGCCCAAAACAACATGGCTAATAATTTTGTAATACAGTTGTACCCGTATTAAGATGCTTACAGTTAGTACACGATCCCAGTTAATTATGCAGATTTTTCCAGTTGCTTGAATATCGCCCATAAGACTAATGAGAAAATATCACATTTAATATGCGAATGGTTATTATACAATCCCGCTTAATATTTGATCTCTGATTAAGTTTTGGTCTCTTGAGGCAAAAAATCTTGTTTAATACTTCATTATTCATAGTTTCTAATTATTCATAGATCAATCTCTCTTATCCAGTGTTACTAATTTATTGGGTTTTTTTTAAATTCTAATATCTACCAAAATTTCTGAATAGTAATATTCGGCTTATTGAATGATAGATTAATTAAGGCGAATATTATTAACCGCAAATAGCACTATTTGAATTAAAAAATATCTCTAAATTAGCAACATTGGAACTTTTCTTTGATCCCTTGTCCCAATATTCTTTGTCTCTCACTTTGTGTATGTTTTTACTGAAGTACTGAAAGATAGACAAATTTTTATCACTTTTTGTTAATTATTCTTCTTCCTTTGCACACTGTAATGTTAATTTTTGTTTCTTCCTCTTGTACCCTGTAGTAAATAAAGCCTACCTAGTACTGCTTGCTTTTAAATGTGTTTGAAGAGAAATGGAAATGTGTTTTTGTTTTTCAATTCTAATTCTTCATTTCGGCCTTCTCCTATTTTATTGATGTCTGGTGAGTTACTTGCACCACAGGTTTCATGAAGTCAAGTCATCTCTGATTGTATGTGTCTGTTTTTAGCAAATTTTCTGTTAATATGCAGAACAGTCACAAAATCAAAAAGAAGGTGTTATTCATAATCACAAGTAATAAATACCATTTTAATAACTGGATTGTTTTGTAAAGATTTAATATTTTTGATTGTGTTAAAAAAAAAGGACTAGCAGGGAAATTATTTTTGTTGTTTTATTTTTGGTTGTAATCTACATGTTAAAAGTCATATTTGAATATATATATATATATATATATATATATATTAAATTATTTTTTTAGTCAGGCCTGTAAAACACAATGAATTAAACTTGAATATAGTTAAATTTTAATCTAAATATGCATAAAAGACACTATTTTCGACCATAAACATATAAGTGAAAGCTCTAAAGTTCATTTAGACCAACGCTTCCTAATCTTTTTTTCTTTCACGTACCCCTTGTTTATGTTTTTCATTTCGGAGTACCCCCATTTATCATAAACACTCACCCACTGCTCCCCCACTCAAACGTATAAAATTTTCATCTTCTGTGAATGCAAAATCCCTATTTTAAGAATTATTCATTATTATATTTTCTATTCATGAGGAAGCACTGGTGTTTACAGTATCATTTTAAGTATTATAAATTATAAAGTAGTATTATTCAGTATTCATCAGTTATGAGAACATGCCTATTAACAGCTGCACTCAGGTTCTCTTGTATTTTTCAAAATAATCAGATTGTTTTGAAGAACTCTTAGTTCCCCAATCATCATGTTGAATTTCAATCACAGTTGCAGTAATTTTAAGAGTTCCAGATTTTAACCAGTTACCCATTTTAAATATAAAACCAAATCATTCGAATAACAAATAAACACTTCAAATTAAATACTCATTAAAGAAAGGAAGCTTTCCGATAAGTATACGTTAATGATATAACTCCACCTATTCAAAAACAAAAATAAGGGCCTGCTTTTCAACACGTTTTAAAATAAAACATTAAAACCAGAAGTTCTGGCGTAATTTAGGCGTTTTGTAATTATTATTAAAAATGGGGATAAAAATAAGGCGGTGGAAATGAACATTATATAGAACATTGTATAATTATCAATGGTAGTCTTCGCAAAGATTTATAAAATATATAACTACTCTTGCAATATGATTAGCAGTGAGCGGAGCTAAAGATATAGAATAGTCAATGGATTATTAAGGTCTAGTGGGCTTTTATAGGAGGGTTTAAAGAAATTCATAACTTCGTCAATTCAGAAGATATCAAATCCACTTAAATTTATTATAAATCCTCTTAATATTATCTAAAACTTTTATATTGACAAGTTTTTTACAGAACCAACCCTTATAGCAAAAAATTAAAAACCAAAAAAATCCCTGCTGGCTCTGCCTGCAAACAAGTTAGGTTTCGAAGTGGGCATTTCCAAATGCTGCATCATGGCAAAAAGGTCATTTCTTCCGCAATTCCCAACAAACAGGCGTCCCACGGTCTGTGTCTTCGAAATCTACCTGTGTCTGTAGGCCGAGCCATCAAGGATTTTTTTTTTTATATATCCACTTTACTAAATCATGACTGTATGTGTGAGAGCAATCCTACTTCTAACAAAATACTCAATATCACAGAAATTTTAGCACTAATTTAGAAATATCAGGAAATTTTAATGTGAAGTATTAGTGAGAAAAGATGAATATCCATTTTTACTAAATAATGACTGTATCTATCAGAATAGTGCTGCCAAAGAAATTATCTATGAAAGTTTCATTAACACTGACCTGGAAATATCAGGGAATTTTAACATATTTGTGACCAGCCTGCATTTAAAAATTTTAAGTATTACTACTAAAATTTGCCAATAAAGTTGCTTTCAAATATTTAGGTCCCAAAGATAATTAAATATTTCAATTGTATTTTTTTTTTTTTTTTTTTTTTTACAAAATAATGATTTTTGAGTTATTATGGTAATGTTTCATGCGATTTTTAAAATGATGTAGGGATTGTAAATCTGATTACATATTAATGTTTTCACTATTAAAAATGATGTCATAGTTAACCTGTAATCCCTGTTTTTGGATACCAGGAATTCATATGCATATACTGAACAATGGACAAAAAATTCAAGAAGAGATTTGCGGGTTAACAGAAAATATTTATTTTCATTCATAAAAGCTGAGATTTTTTCTTTAATTGCACTGAAATGACATAATTTTTACCAGCTTTCCATTGTGTGCATTCATAAATTATTTGGTTAACAGGATTTTTAATGTTGAATGGTTTTTATTGAAATATAAAATATTTTGTTGCTAACATTTTCAAAAGTTTTTACTTACTCAAAATAGTCCCCCTCCCCCTTTTTTTTTCTTCTTTGTGATAGATTTTTTTCAATGTTTTAACATAAACTAGATCAAAATGCCACAGATTCTCAAGAAACGTTAATCAAAGGAAGAAATGCAAAAAGTTAAATAAAAACATTTATTAGAAATGCAAAAGCAAAGAACATATATTTTACGTATCACAAAAGTCACACTTGTTAAATACCATCTATTGACGATTACTGCTTCAATTATTTTGTAACATCATTCTATATCTTCAGGTCTAACAGGATGTGCCAGTGGAATAACTGACTTCTTGCTTATATCTCTCGATAATGCCTTCCTCATATCTAAATAAATAAATAAATATATATATATTCATGACATTAAAGTTTCATACTCAGTTATTTTATATTATATAAAATTATGACATTGGACACATTTTAATTAGATATGAATCCAATATTAATTATTTGGCATCCAAGATGCAATAACAGAAATTTTATTTACTTTTTTATTAGTTATTAAAATATAATTGTTGCTATAATTACATACCTGCATTTATGTTATTTCCATATTTTAAAATCCTATTATCAAAAATTCAAATAATTTTGATCCACTAATTTTCTTTCTTGGTTGTTGGTAGGTCATGATCATGTAAAATATCTTTAAAAAAAAAAAAAAAAAAAAAGGCATGCAGATGTGAAAAAGTTTATCATTCCTACACTAGTGGATACATGGGGGTGGAGGGGTTAAAACTGTTCTGTTTGAAATAGTATTTTAAATGTGTGCTGTATCACAGTCACAACTATAAATTCTTTTAAAATAGTCATAAAATATGCATAAAGAATCTTATTTTTCAACATATGTCTTCATTATATGGTGTGGGTTTTGTTCTCTAAACAAAATCATTCTAATTATGAAATTATTTTTTTATAATCTGAGTAACATTGACAATTAAATTTAATGCAATCTTTCTCTCATTTTTGTGTATACACAGTGTTTCAACTAATTCAACAAAATACAAGGGATGATAGTACCTATCAAAATAAACAATATTTGTACTGGTAACCAGAATCTCAATGTATTTGTTCAGTCAAAAAATACAAGGTGTCTCATTCCAAGGTGAATTTAGATTTTGGTTTGTAACTTTAACAATTGTTACACCACCGTACATTGTTTCTGTATTAATCTATGCTAATTTAATTCATTAACTTATGTTAATTAAACACTGAACTTAATCTTATAATCATTTTTCTTTAAAGTTCTTTTTCTTTCTAAATTTTCAAATATTTCGTTAAAGTAATTGTATTCTGTTATTAAATAATAATATTAATCAATAAATCATATGCTTTAATCAATAAAATCATTAATATAATATTCAGTTAAAGTAATCTCAGTAAAAAGATACGTTTTTCGCGTGTCAAAACAAACAGATACGGAATATTTCTAAGTCCAAAAACAAAAATTACAATTATTAAATATTAAATATTTTGTATTAAAACCAGATTCAATCTATAGATCTAAATTTTTACATTCTGAATCCGTTTACGGTTTTTAAATACGTTACTTAGTTCGAAAATTATGGCAAGAAAAAGTATTTATTCATTTTGCGTTTCAAAGATCGCGCGTTTTGTTTTGCAGAAATATAGACATTTTGAATGCGCATCTTCCCCAAAATACTTGTTGTTTACGATCACGTGACAGGATTTCTCGGAAGAAATTGTTTGCAGTTCATTGCACTTCGGCAGGGACGCGTTCCCGTCTTAGCGTCCATCCGGGTATTTTCAAGACATCGTTGCCATTCAGGAGTAACTTTGATTATTATACATCTCAACTCTGCGTTGCGTAGCGAACGCTCGATAAAGCTCGATGCTCATTGGCTGAGAGTTTGCTTTCAAAATTCTAACTGATTTTTGAAAGTCGTTATGGAGTAATGGTATTACGCTACAATTAATTCAATACTAAACAAATGTAATATGAAAAAACGTGGTCTATGATTAGGCCTATTAAGAACCACGTGGAATGACCAACATGATCATAAAGTCAAAAAAATGCCGAAGTTACGCAATAACTCAGGTGAAGCTCGCTGTCATCATCCTCAAATGGTGAAGGTGTACTTTCATGGAATCCCCTCAGCAAAATAATAGTAACATAAAGACCTTACCGTGACTAGTGACGATTCATTCACGGGGAAACACCTCAGATTTCTTTTTGCCCACGACAACGTACAGAGTTGGCTGAGAAAATCACAGACTCTTACTCATTAAATAAAACTTGACAGAACACCAATATTAGTACTTTAAAACTTCTTTTAATTAAACTGTAGAGCCTTTTGGGAAGGCTGGTGACAGTAATCATTTCCGGTGGAAGGGGAGAGGGGAAGCGGGAAAAAGCGTACACTACACGCAACTGACCAGAAGCAACTGAAGATTCAATTCAAGGCGCGCGCGCTGGTCGGAGATTGGCGGCGAAAAACTCGTTTGACAGGAGTACGAACGCCAAAACGGGAGCCCGTGTGAGCGCCAAAGGGCGAAATACCAGTTCAGCTGGCCGGCGCTGACTGCAGCGCGCGCCAAGCGATATGCCGGGAAGAAGGGCGATGGAATGCCGATCTTTCTTCAATGGCGATCTACCGGCGGCGCGGTGAATCGAAATTAAAATAGATAATAAATAGGAACTTACGATGGGGAGGTCAAATACGAAGTAATTATCGTAGAGTGCTACATGAGGTGTCAAAATAAAGGGGATTTTAAATGCAGAATGATTACACTAAAGGGAAAATTATGTTTTAAAGAGAAATTAACAAAAATATTAGAGTTAGATTTTGAGCAAGGAGTGAGCCACGTGTAAACATTGATCGTAATGCGAATGTTATATCCGTTATGTGACAGTCGTGTTTCTCGTCACTTGTCGGCTGGGGATTAAGCGTGAAAGATGTTCTATAAAAACGGCGAACCTTCGGGTCCCGCTGCGCTTTTCTTCTTTCCTGCGAGGCGTACCGCTGTCCTTGATTCTTGAAAAGTTCTCCGAAGCTTTCTCTCTTTACTGAGAAGTTTACCGTTGACATTTTTTTAAGAGATACGCTAACTTAGCCGGTTCTCTATCTCAGAGAACGCCATCGATTTAACTCCTACTAGGTTGCTATCGTCATCTCCAGCTTAATTTGGTATCATGCTCTCGATTTAATTATTCTGAAAATGCTATCTCTGTTTTCTTCATCAGCGATTTAGACAGCTATCAGCACATCGGCACGAGATACTTTTTTATTCTAATGAAATGAAAGTCCAAGTCTAACTGCTATTCCATTAAGATAAGAGGACTCTTTTAACACCATCTTCTTCGATAATGATAGCTTTCATCTGACGGTGCTTACTTCATCATCTTAGTGCCATTTCTTTGCTAACGCCAAGCCTTCTTCAGATGCGGGTTGTCTTCCTCCATTTACGGTTCCGGGTGCCATCAGCATTAGTGTTCATTCAGATGTTGCTTTTATCCATCTGTGAATCAGTCTACAAATGTTCCGATTTTAATTAAATTTCTTCAGAAAGAGACAGTAACGTTTAAGCGCCGTTATCTTTACTAATGCCAAAAAAAATAACTGTTACCAACTCTCTTCTTACACTGCATCAATCATTAATAATTATTAACAGATTTCTATAAATTATGAATACCCAAATCTAAGTAATCTGCTTCCAAATAACAATAATAATGTGCCATTTTCATATTTAAAGGAGCAGTCTGATGCTCATGTCTTCTCAGTATAAATATAGTATTACATCACATAAATAAGTTTATGGTTTCTCAGTGATCTAAAATATTTATAAAGTAATGGAATGAATATCTGATTGAATAATTGATCTATGAATATGTAGTGATATGGTTGGCCAACTAAGTATTTTCCTTTATGTGTGTAATTTACGTGCAAATCGTGAATAAAAAATCTATGTGTATCTTACGTCAGTTTCCTCTTTTATTGTCAAGACTTGGGTGAGTGTTATTTTAGTTTACTTTACATCTTAATCTAATAATCGAATTTTAAATTTAATAATCTTTTCCAAATTTAGTGAAAATCATTTAATTGTTTATCCGGCCTTATTCTTAAATTCTTTTGCTATATATTTCACTGTCATGTCGATTATTGGATTATTTTCCACTGTACGATCGTGTGCCGTGACGTTGTTTTGGATTGGCAATTTTTAAATCATTTCTTTAAATTTTAACTTCATTAAATTTTTGCTTCTCCATATTCCAAATTTAAATTTTCAATCTCGTCTTTTTCACGCCAAGCCCGAACAACGTTACAACAATATTCAAGATATTGTAGAAATATTTTCATCAGACTTACCTTTTCTTTTCTGTGAAATGTGATGACATCAGGAGAAGTGCCTCAAATGGCTATCATTTGCTTCTAAATAACATTGGGCCACACATTACATGATTCAGAATATAACTAACAGTACATACGGATATTAGAGATGAGTTCGGGCTCTCTTTTCGGAGCCTGGGCCCGCCCGAGCCTGATAAATTTTAAATCCGAGCCCGCCTTTGTACCTAAAAACTTTGTACAGGAAAATAAATGTTTATCCCGTGCATATAATTAATTTTATGGAAATTTACATTCAATCTTATCAAAAGAGAAGTTTGGTATCAAATATAAATATGCTTCCTTAAAAGGATGTAAATATTTTTCTCTCCCAACAAGCAAATCTGATGACCAAATTAACGAAATGCGTTTTATGAATAAATGCATGCAATTTGCAGAAATTACTATTTCTATGCTGAAGAATCGAACAACGTTTTCTATTTCTTATAAAAGGTGTACATCTTAACTTATAATTGATTCCTTAATTAAAACAACATTTCGTTTCCTTGAAAATCAGTTTAAATTAAAAATTTGACACCGTTATCTGAAAGATATTGTGCTTTTACAGAAAAATTGGAAACACTCTACCTTTGTTTTCTATCGGAATAACATTACATGACAATTATATCTACTTACGAATGAAAGTTTCTTCGTAAATGTGCAGATCAGAGCTTGAGCATGAACAGAGTTCATGATTAAAAATAGAATCACTGACATTATTTTCATACGAAGAGCGAGTATGACTGCCACACAATAAAAGACTAAAAATTTGCAAACCTAAGCTAATGCTCATTGACTAAAAACAAAAAAAATATATATATAATAATAACCGTTCCAATTAAAAAACATCCTATCCATAAAAAAAAACAAATATTATTCAGCAACAAATATTATTCGTGCCACATCGTATTGGCTGGCACCATATCACCCTGTCGCCAGGCAAATATCGTAAATTTTCTTTTAAAGTAACATTCTATACTAGAAAATAAAAATAAGACTTCTTTTCCCCCTTCTATTCATTCTGATCAAAATAACATTAAAATTACTTGAAATGGAATATGTAATTTTTTAAGGGAAAAGTTATTTTTATTTTTTCTATATGAGAATAAATAAAATTGTCAGTTTCAGAAAGAATGAGCCGGGCCCGAAGGCTGACATAAAAATCGAGCCCGAGCCCATGTCGGGCACGGGCTCGGGCTGAGCCCGTCTCATCTCTAACGGATATGGTATCACTGACCGAATTACAGAGCATTTTCAGCTGTGCTTGTGATTATTAGAAATATTAACCTCATCCGACTAATTTATCACCAGAAAAACCACTTTCATTTCCTTTTTGCAAAGTGGAAAGAAGGAACGACCTTGAAAAAAAATAGCTTTCAAAGTGATCAACATTTCTTTCGACTCATAATAAATTGCTTAGTGAGATTTATGACCCTACTCAACTCTAGATAAATGTTTCAAGAGATCTACTAAATTAATAAACTGTTATTATGTGAAATAGACTAAAAAACATTTGTACAATAATTATAAACATTGTTATACTGATTACACTCTTACGTTCAGACCCTGCAATATGTGATTTTTCTTCTGACGTATGAGTAATTCCAATGATGCAATCATGAACTATGAACTCATTCTTTATGACTTTAATTTAGTCAGTCCTCTCCAAAATGTAATCGTGAACACACGTGAGCCTGCGAGCTCAAATAAGATAAAATATGTTTCCTAAAATTATAAGTGTAAACGTAAATGTTTAAATGTTTGTTATGTATAAGTTTTCATATAATCAAGAATATATAATCATTAATATGAAAAAAGAAGTCCAATTTATTTTTGTGTGCAACTACTAATACAATTATTTAGTTTCCAGCGATTAGTGCGATCGATATTTACCAATGCCATGGATTCAACCACTGGATTATTCTTCAATTGGATTTAGCCATCAGATACACCTTCAGAAAAGGTAAGAAAATTTATCTTATCCTTTTAATCTTCTTGAGATAAAAACAGCGCTCGATCGGTGATATCGAACTCCTCCTTCAATGATTATGAGACTGAAATATTGTCTCAGAAGGAAGGTGTGAATTAAAAACTGAAAAACATTTTAAAACTCATTTAGAAAGCACATAGAACTAATTTCAAAAGAAAGGAAATAAATATAAGCATCTTTAAAAAAAAAAAAAAAAGAAAAAACTAATTAAATAAAACTTAATAAAAACAATAAAGAAAAATCAATCGAAGAAATGGCTTTCTCTAAAGAAACACAGATAATTGAAAAATTAAATTCTAATAACTATTCCATTTGGAAATTCAAGGTCCAAATGTTATTAATCAAAGAAGACTTGTCTGAATTAATAACAGAAGAACCGCCAAACCCAATAACACCTGATTGGCAAAAGCGGGACAAGAAAGCAAGGGCCATAATTAATTTAAGTCTTGATGACTCACAAATCGTTCACATAAGAAATTTAACCACGTCAAAGGAGACGTGGGACAAATTAAAAAATATTCACGAAAGAAGCAATCTGTCAAGCAAACTTTATTTGCTCAGAAAATTATATGGAGCTAAATTACAAGAACATGGCAAAATGCAACGTCACATAACAAACATTCTTGAAACCATCGACAAACTCTCCGCAATTGGAGAAAATATCAGTGAATCGCACATATCAGCACTATTACTGTGCTCACTTCCACCTAGTTACAACACACTCATAACGGCTCTGGAAGCCAGGCCGGAAAATGAATTAACACCAGATTATATTAAAAATAAACTTGTCGACGAATATACTAAACGAGTAGAAAACTCGGAACCAACCGAAAATTCGGCCAAAGCGTTTAAAACACAGAAAAAGTACGTAAATAATGATTACAAAATTCATAATAAATATTGCACGTATTGCAAACAAAATAATCATAACTATAAAGAATGCTGGCACTTAAAAAACAGAAATTCACAAAAAGCTACACCGAATAAACAAACATTTAAACCAAAGAAGTTTACATCGTCGCTCTGCTTCGAAAACACAATCGGTGATAGTGAAAATGATAGGTACGAAACGAAAGAAAAAATAAATAAAAACGTACAAATAAATCATAACAAAAATCAAGATGCAGCATTTATAATCGAAAAGCCCGGAAAACCAACCTGGATTATTGATTCCGGAGCATCTTCCCATATTGCGAACAGCAAAGAAATATTTACTGAAATAAACAACACCGAACAAACATCCGTAATAATCGCGAACGGAAACACACTCAATTCCTATGGATCCGGTGAAGTTATGATTACAACAAAAACATCAAACGGAGACTCAAATAAAATAAAATTAAAAAACGTGTTATATGTTCCAGATTTGGAAACAAACTTAATTTCTGTGAGTAAAGCAACTCAACACGGTTACAAATTAATATTTGAAGACGAAAAATGCATGCTATCCTGTAACGGCAAAACGTATCTGGAAGCGAAAAAGAAAAATAACTTATATGAGGTAATTCTCTCAGATAAAGATATCCCAAACACAGCAAATATCGCAAACGACTGCAAAAATAAAGAATGTCTAGAACTTTGGCACAAACGCCTAGGTCATAGGAATTACGAAAATATAAAACAAATGATGAAAAACAACTTGGCCAATGGCATAAAAATAAACAACTGCAGTCATAGTACACACTGTGAAATATGCATAAAGACAAAAACTACTGATGCACCATATCCAAAATTATCTGAACATAAAACGACACAGGTACTCGACCTGATATATACAGACGTCTGTGGACCGATAAGAACAACCTCTTTAGGGGGAAAAAGGTATTTTGTCACATTTATTGACGACCACTCAAGATTTACTGTTATATATTTACTATCTCACAAAGATGAGGTCTCAGACAAAATAAAAGACTATATTCAAATGGTTCACACACAATTCGGGAGGTATCCCAAAGCAGTCAGATCAGATAACGGGGGCGAATATATCGGTAAAAATACGGAGGACTTTCTTAGAAAAAGAGGTATAAAACACCAATTTACTATTCCACACTGCCCGAGCCAGAACGGGATTGCTGAAAGGTAGAATAGGAGCCTGATAGAAATGACCCGAGCTATGCTCTCAGAAGCTGGGTTACCCCACAGGTTCTGGGGTGAAGCAATAAATACAGCAACACATCTCCAAAACAGACTACCAACAAAGGCTACAAATAAAACTCCGTACGAAATTTGGTTCGAGAGAAAACCAAACTTACATTACCTTCGAGTATTTGGCTGTAAAGCTTATACATACATAAACAGGATACATAGAGGAAAATTAGATAACACAGCCAGGGAAGGAATATTTATGGGATATGATAACCACTCAAAAGGTTATAGAGTATACACTAAAAATAATGAAATCATAATCGGGAGAACTGTAAAATTCTTAGAGAATAACACACACATTCTGAATGAAGAAAATAATGAACCAGAATGCCTGCTTGATAACAAAAATTATATTGAAACAGAAATAAACAATACAGAACAAACACAAGCAGAACCCGATCAAAACATTCCTACATTAAGAAGGTCAGAAAGGACAAACAGGGGAGTTCCACCCAATAGATATACATCCGATATTTACATCTGTATAGTAAAAAACGATGAAACAATAGAACCGAAAAACTGGAAAGAAATCAACGAAATAAAAAATCCTAGAGAAAAAGAAAATTGGCTCAAAGCCACAGATGCGGAAATAGAAGCGCTAATGAAAAACAAAACATGGGAACTGGTAGAACCACCGCCAAATAGAAAAATAATAGGATCAAAATGGATCTTTAAAAGAAAAGTTGATAGCTCAGGAAAATCACCCATATATAAAGCAAGACTTGTTGCACAAGGATTTAGCCAAAAATTCGGTGAAGATTATGACGAAACATTTGCACCAGTAGTGCAACATACCACCATTCGTGCATTTTTAACCGCAGCCGCTTATAAAAATCTATATGTACACCATATTGATATAAACGCGGCATTCCTTCACGGAAATTTACAAGAAGAAATTTACATGCAACAACCAGAGGGTTACATAGATAAAAACTCTAATTATAAAGTTTGTAAACTAAACAAGACCATATACGGTCTCAAACAGGCAGCAAGAGCCTGGCATATGAAAATAGAAACTTCATTAAAAGCACTTAATTTCTCGCAAAGCACAGCCGATACATGCTTATTCATAAGAAAAGAAAAAGAAAATTTCACATACGTAATAATCTATGTAGACGATATATTTATAGCAAGTAAACCGGAAATAATAAAAGAAATCGTGAAAACATTAAACGAAGAGTATGAATTGAAAAATTTAGGACAAATAAAGAAATACTTAGGAACTGAAATAGAAAAATTACCGGACGGTTACGCACTAAACCAAAAATCAAAAATTGAAGAATTAGCTAAGAAATTTAACCTTGAAAATGCGAAACCATATAGTACACCAATGGAACCCGGTTTTAATAAAATAGAAGATGAGGAAAATTTGTTACCAAACAACACAGAATATCGAAAAGCGATAGGATCACTTCTTTACATCGCGACAGTTACTAGACCAAACATATCAGCACCAGTCAACATCCTTAGTAGATATAATGAAGCACCGCGAAACAAGGACTGGAATTCAGTAAAGAGAATTATCAAATATTTACACTGTACGAAAAATTTAAATTTGGTTTTAAATACAAAAAAGTTACCTAAATTGGAAGTATATACCGACTCAGATTGGGCCGGAGATATAACAACGGGAAAATCAACTTCAGGCAGTATTTACATGTTGGGAGACAATCCAATACAGTGGATCACAAAAAGGCAGACATGTATTGCCTTGTCATCTGCTGAAGCAGAATATATATCTGCAGCAAATGCTTGTCAAGAAACTTTATGGTTAATTAAATTACTGGAAGATTTAGGATTAACTCAAGAAAAACCAATAATAATGCATGAAGACAACCAAAGTTGCATTAAAATGATACACAACGAAAAGTTATATACTTTTCGTTGTGTATAGTTTCGTTGTGTATAGTTTCGTTGTGTTTAGTTTGGTAAGCGTACCAAACACATTGACGTCAAATTTCACGCCATAAAACAGCTTAGAGAAGAAGGAATTATAGAATTAAAATATTGTCCTACAGATCAGATGATAGCAGACGCGTTAACCAAGCCCATACCCAAACCTGCACTGGAAAGACATAGAAATTCAATGAAACTTTTTATGATCAATTCCTCGGAAGAGCTTAAGGGGGAATATTAGAAATATTAACCTATCCGACTAATTTATCACCAGAAAAACCACTTTCATTTCCTTTTTGCAAAGTGGAAAGAAGGAACGACCTTGAAAGAAAATAGCTTTCAAAGTGATCAACATTTCTTTCGACTCATAATAAATTGCTTAGTGAGATTTATGACCCTACTCAACTCTAGATAAATGTTTCAAGAGATCTACTAAATTAATAAACTGTTATTATGTGAAAGACTAAAAAACATTTGTACAATAATTATAAACATTGTTATACTGATTACACTCTTACGTTCAGACCCTGCAATATGTGATTTTTCTTCTGACGTATGAGTAATTCCAATGATGCAATCATGAACTATGAACTCATTCTTTATGACTTTAATTTAGTCAGTCCTCTCCAAAATGTAATCGTGAACACACGTGAGCCTGCGAGCTCAAATAAGATAAAATATGTTTCCTAAAATTATAAGTGTAAACGTAAATGTTTAAATGTTTGTTATGTATAAGTTTTCATATAATCAAGAATATATAATCATTAATATGAAAAAAGAAGTCCAATTTATTTTTGTGTGCAACTACTAATACAATTATTTAGTTTCCAGCGATTAGTGCGATCGATATTTACCAATGCCATGGATTCAACCACTGGATTATTCTTCAATTGGATTTAGCCATCAGATACACCTTCAGAAAAGGTAAGAAAATTTATCTTATCCTTTTAATCTTGAGATAAAAACAGCGCTCGATCGGTGATATCGAACTCCTCCTTCAGTGATGTCACCACATTTCACACAACGAAAAGTTAGTCAGTTGAAACATTTGATAAAATATCTTCACCACTGTTAAAATTATGAACGGAAATCTGAGTTGAACTTGGAGTGAAACACTGTATATTTTTAAGTGAATCAACATATTCTGGTTTCTTATACAATTATTGTTCATCTTGACTGGTACTATCATCAATCACCAGGGGTGAGGATATTCAGAAAATTTGACCAGCCAAAGATTTTTTTTTTAGGTAGCTTTCAATACAAAACTAGTCGTTGGGGGCCACCGTAATACTTACCCATCATGGATATGCATAATGTAAAATATTAAAATAAAAATGTGTAAACTACTTATAAAATGCATTGCAATTCAAATAAAATCGTGGCTTGATGACGTCACAAACTTTAAAGGCTCGATTACTGAATTGCTTGAAAGAGGTTTTTCCTTATAACTCCAAAAATAATAATCCTATTAACTAGCGGTTTATTGCATCTGATTAAGCGTCAAATTTCCAATTAAAATATATCTTTGAAGTGAAATTTGGATGAAATACAGGGTCATGAAAAATCGAAGAGTGTGGAAAATAGGATTCCAAATATCTCGGCAACTAATTATCCGATCGACTTCATGCTTTATTCAAAATTTATGTTTTTTTATTGTCTTTTATATTCATTTCTTAAAATAAACAATTCCGAAAATTTTTATATACCTTTCATCAGAACGAATATTTCGAGAGTCCGAAAAAAATTGTTCCGTTTAATCGAGGTTATTGAAATGAAATAGGCTTCTTCCCATTATTACATACTAAGTACATACCAAATTGCAAGTCTCTATCTCAATTTTTTCGGGAGATAGAGCGTTTACAGACACACACACAGACGGACGGCAAAATTTTTTTTCTAAAAATATGTTTTTCGGAATCTCCAGTGTCTGAAACGTGTAAATCCGTCAAAATTTTTTTTCCGATTTTCAAAACGATTACAAGACTTACCCTATACTACGTATGATGGGTAAATAAAAGTATAAAGCTACTTATTGCAGCCGTTCGGAGGAAAGCAGTTTTGGAAAATTTCGATATATTTTCACCGATCATGACCCCCAGACCCCAAAACCACCCTCCGTTCAAATGTTGATTTATATATATAGATATATCCATATATATATATATATATATATATATCTGACCTATGTCATACGATAAAGCTTGTATTTATAAATCAATTTTGATGAAACTAATTGTGTGTATTAAGCTAACCAATGTCTCGACCGAGTTCGTTGGCCAGCTTGGTCCGCCATTTTGTTTCAAGATGGCGGCCATTTAAAAATTTAAAACTAAAATAAATATACAAAAAAGTTAAAAATTCAAATTTATTTTTTAATTACGTGTTAGGCCTTGATACAAGGATTCCAGAGCATTTTTTGGTTTACCTCTATCTTATAAAATGGCTGAGATAGAGCAGTTTGAAATTCTAGGGTGGCTGACATTTTGAAACAAAACAGCACATTAACGCGATTACTCGCAAATTATTTTCTTACATTGTTGTAATAATTTTCCCAATCATACGCATAAAACTATATATTCATATCCGTTAGCGCCAAAATTGGCGACATTTGGCAAAATATCGCCAAATTTGGCAACCAAAATAAGTCTTCATAAATGAAGCCAATTTGGCTATTGCTCAATAATTTGGCGAATTTCTTATTCAAATTTAGTATTAACGAATCTTTTGTAAACGTTTCTTTGCATTTTAATTTGCTGTTTTCGTGTAACATTAGCTAAAATTTTAAAACAAAGATATAGGAAAGCTACCTTTTCCTCACGGTACAGGCCGGAAGGACTTTTTTTTTTTTCACCAGTTAGCAATATGCAACAAACAAATCACAACTGTTATGAGAAAATCTATATAACTACAAAAGTAATTCATTTTTGTAGCAACATTTGTATAAAATTAACAAAGATATACAACAACGGGACTTACTGCCATGTTTATATTACTGATATTGAGAGAAATGTGAAATATGGCCGACAAATAAAAATATTTAAAAGTTTTTGGTATATTTTCTATAGCCTGCAGTTTTTAAAAGACTGCCTAAAATATCACTCAGCCAGTAAAAAATCCACTCCTGTTCCTCATATTTTGTTGAAACAGTCTGCAATAAACATCTTGAATATAGTCGCTTCTTTAATGCAGTTTGTTTTTATGTGGAGGTAAAATTCAAAGCTAGATGTTTCAGACTCCAATAGCAATACCAAAGATTTTGAAACTACAGGGAAAAAAGAATGTCTGTTAATCATTTTGACAAGGAAAGTGTGACTGACATACAGACCTTGGATTTTATGGTTTTGCCATTCTATCACAAAGGAACAGCATCATCATAGAATAATTTTTTTAAGAATGCAGATAAATAAAATTACCAAATGCATCTTCATCTGGATCTCCTGAATAATATTCAAGAACTCGCCTATAAACACTGTATCCTAGTTGTTTATACATGTCTACAGCAACTTTATTTGAAACCCGCACAAAAAGGTCAACAAAATAGGATCTTTTTCTGCAAAAATACAAAAATAATATGTAAGCAAAATGAGAATTTAACATGGTTAGTTAATCACCTTTCCTTCCTGATCACAAAATCCAATGTTAACCTATGAGAAAATTTATTTAGGTGATTATCTCCAAAACGTAAATGTAAATTGCCAATACAGTGCATTTTTTAAAGTTGTCTATTTAAATTTTAAGTACATCATAAATAATAAAATTTAAAAATTTCCCAGAAGAAGAAATTTCATAGATATCTGGGTTTTTAAAAATACTTAAAATTTAAGTAGACAAATTTTGAAAAAACACTGCATCAGTAATTTATGTCTACTTTCTGACGGAGGAAAACATTTTCTGATAATTATATTAGATACTGAGTAATCATCTAATTAAATTTTCCCATAGGTTAACATGGGATTTTGTGATCAGAGAAAGGGAAACCTGTTTCGGTGAAGTATGCTCTTAACATATCGCTCACCCGCAAGAAAAGTGACACAACTAAAGAATATTATACTTCACAAGAGAGGCAAGAAAATTGGAATTTTTTTTCTGTAGAAAGCGTGAAACCCTTAACAGCGTTCATACTCATTTTCTAAAATAAAATCCCCTGATGTATTTTCCGGGATGAAATAATTTTCACATGTAAACAATTGACGAAATTTTTTATCATTATGACAACGTGACGCCCCTCTCCTAAAAAAAAAATTCAGAAAATAAGATAAAATAAAAACATGGTAATCTGAGAGAAAGAGTGGCTACTTTCCAATTCTATATCTCATGATGTTAAAAGGTGTGTGTTTGTTTGATTTCATTATGACACCACAAAACATGCAAAATAGCAGCCCCCTCATTTCCCAGAGTAGCTGATCGTTTTGTCAGTTTTTCCCAGGTTTGGAGAATTTTTTGAACTATCCCCTGAGTTTTAAGACTGAAATTAAATTCCCTAAATACCACAATCCCCTGATAAGTATGAACCCTGCTTAAGAATCAAGACACAGAAGAGATACAGAGGTTTGAAAAAAAATATTTTTCCACCCTTTTGTGGTGGCAAGGTGACCCATAGCATAATCTAGCAGTCTTTTGAATAAATACACTTATGACACTTTTCCTGTAGTAAGGTGCACCTAAGTCGACCTATTAGTGGAATAATATGCAAAATGAATTATTTCAAGCTGTGTCACTTTGCTTGTGGGTGAGCGATATGTGGGTCAATCAATTATTCTTTGCATCAAAGACTCTTAAAAAAAAAAAATAACAAATTAAAAATTTTATGTGGCATATTTACTAGATTAATAAATGAAGTTTTGGGTATGCTAATCAGCAGTGCACTGTTTTGTTTCTAAGACTTTTTCATTTCAGTAAGGTCTATGTAATTTGTCTCCTATGTTACTGAGTTCAGAAACTTTTATTTTTACACCTATGTTACCATGATAAAAAAAAATATATATATTAACAATTATTTTGAAATTAGGCACTGGTAAAGTATAGATTAATATTCTAAATATTCTTTATATAAATAAAAACTATAATTAATAGAGTTAAAATATTTATTAAATTTTTTGATGAAGGACAAGGAATAGTGCAAAGAATAATTGAATGACCTATACAATATTGTTCATACAGCATTAAATTAGACAAAAAAAAAAAAAGGTGGATAGGGTTTATAATAGCCGAGTAGTCTTTTATAGATGACATATAATAGTAATATTTCTTATAATATAATTTTTAAATGAACAAATATTATTACTTAAAAAATGTTTGATTATCATTTCAGAATGCTGATCATTTCATCATTAAAATGTCCATTTTTGACAATTTTGAAAGTTTCTGCTTTCTGAAATATCAGATTAAATTAGTGATATTTACCACAGAACATAAAATGCAAATGACATCAACCGTGTATAAATAGGTTAATGCTATTTGGAATTGAAAAGTTTCTCCTGGATTGATTTAAAGCATAAGGCAGTTCTCAAATTCTCTGCTCAACAACGTGAAATTTTTTTTACTCATTTTTAAACGTAAAGGCATAAAATTGGCAGACGTGACTATTGAAGCAATTTGAAATTGAATGATGTTTTCTATTTTTCGATAAATAAATTACTTATCGAGTTATAAACGGTTGTTGTCATGTGGCGACAGGTTTTTCTCCATACCCACACTGCCGCATTGGGAAATTCGGCTCAAAATGCCAACTTTAACAGTATTTTCTGAAAGATCTTCTGCCTTTATTAAAAAATGGAAAACTACTTTCAATTACATACTTTCTGAATAAGAACATCTGCCAATTTAATGCATTTCCAAACAAAAATGAATTCAGAAAGTAGCTCCTTTAGATTTGAGAACAGCCTTAAAGCAATTTTTATCACTTTAATTAAAGTCAATAATTACCAAAAGGTAAGTTAAGAAATAATTTTAAAAAGTTTCACATATAAAATCAATAAAAGAAATTAAAAGATATGACTGACCACTTTCTCTAAGAATTGGTCATCTTTTAAGCATAATTATTCGCAAATTTTTAAAGTATTTAGAGTACATCTTAAAAAAAAAAGATTTTGAAAGCAAAATTAATAAAGTACAATTATTTCACGCTTCAAATTTTTTATCTAATACTTTTTTCAATTCTTCAAACTTTAAGAGTGTTTGCTTAAAATATTGTTAACATATCTTTAAAATTAAACTTATTGATGCAAACATTCTCATAACATAATATATTAATGAAAATATTTTATTTCATTATGTTATGGAAGTATATCAACATTTTAACTTTTAATTTTACAAATGCCATTATTTAACTCCATTCTTATTTAATTTTGCTATAAACAAATATATGAAAAGAGATTTATCACAATTGATCTAATAATGTTCTCCTAGTAATATGCTAAGATCTTACAAGATAACAATATTTAAGCTGATATTATTGACATAGATATGAACACTGTTCTGCAAAGGTTCCTGTAATTAAAAACTTTACCCGTAAAGCAACATAAGTTTTTGAAAAATTTAAGGACACTCATGACTTATTTTACAGATTAGCAATGCAGACCCAAATAACTTGAAAAACTCTGTCTTTTAATGCAAATGTAGGTGGATTGAAATATCATACTATTATTTTTATAATTAGTCAATAAATGAGATTAGCAATTTATAAATAGGATTTTCATCGAAAACAAGTACAAACATATATCTATCAATGATAATAAGAATTTTTAAATAATTATTTCAATCAAATAATTTGTCAGAGGGCATTACCCTACGTGTATTAGAACTCGATATTTGGAGGTTGCAGTACAGTAATGGGTCATGGGGGGCGGTTCAGCATTGGCCTAGGACCCAGTTCCTCTTATGAGGCTCCGGCTACGAAGTCATCGGATCGTCTCTATGTCTGCCCAAGTGTTGTGTCATGGTGTCCTCTAAATATGGGCTCCACCGCATGTCGTAACAACCTCTGTCGTCAATTCATTTGGGAAAGGGCCGAGAGGCGCAGGAAGCTCACAACCCCATACTCTCCCCCCCTCCGGCCGAAGAGCACTATCGAGGAGGTGCACCGGGTAAACCAACCCTCTTTGGTGGTTTGGATTCAGCGGAGATGCATGTGCGCCTTCGGTGGCGTGGCCTGTCTTACCCTAGGTGTATGTATAGCAAAGAGTAAGATGCATTGGAGGTTTTAGCCCTCCCCAAAATCAGTGCTTATATCTAATCGTACACTCTGGATATTTCTATGATCTCATGTAAGGGTCCTCTGGCTCACCTTTGCACCTTGGAAATAAAAGCTTAGTAACTCTATTGAATTATCCCATCTAGCCTAATCTTATTTGTCTTAATAACTTGACTTTTACTAATGTTTATCATTAATATTAATTTTTAACTTATAATATAAAAATGGTACTGAATGCTTGAAAACAGAGAAAATCGAGGTCCCCTCTAAAGTACAAAAAAGTGAGAAATCACAGATATATGTAACATTTTTATTAAGTTATAAAATGAAAAAAAATTATAAAAAAATGCTTGTATTCTAAGAGGAATTAAAATTTCCTTACTTTTCAGAGATATCTTCAAGACCAGCCATCAAAGTTGCAGCTAACCCCAGTCTTCTGTATTCTGGTGCAACAGTTAAGGCTGTTACATGACCATGCCAATTTTCTCCATGGCCTTCAGCTTTACCCATAACTGAGGGAAAAAAAAACAATTTTACATTTTTTATAACATTATATATCTTTTGCAATTAAAATTGTAGTATTATGAATGCAGAACAAAATAAAATAAAATTGCCTCAGTTATTAGGAATAAGATATGCATGAATAACTTTTTTGATTGTTCTCCCGCCCCCCCCCCTTCACTTACATGTACCAAAACCTCTTCAAATATGATCTCCATACCAATTGCTTTTCAACATTGAACATTCTATGATTAAATCTCTTCATTTGGACTTTTCTAAAATAAATTACAAAACTTCTTAGGACTTAGAAGTAGAAACAGCAGAGAAACTTGTTGAAATACATAGAATCTGATTATCTGACACTTGTAAAAGTATCATTCTTGGTTCCACAAGTGTCGGATAATTGGTAGTTTATTACAGTTTATCTGATATGCTATGATAAAAACACTGTTGTTCAAAAATTAAAGGGCAGTGACCAGGCGCTTTGGACTTTACACGTTTTGTCGAATATCTATTGATATTCTTGACAAATTGTCCTTGAACTTTGAGGATGTGAGGAACATGTTGGACTTCATACTTTTCAGTGAAGATTTAGTCATGAGGACAATCAGAAGTTGTCAGGTTTCTGACTTTAGCAAGACTCATATTGTATATTTCTAATTAATTTAAGTAATTATTTTTCATTCATTATTATATTACTGTATTCCAATATATATTTTTTTCTTTTGCTGTAAAACTGCCGTATGTGATTGACAGTGAATTTTCCCCTGATCCTATAATCTATTTGAGGGAGATTCTCAATTTCTTTGTAAAGTACTAATCTGGGTTTGGAAAGAAACACAATGGAAGAAGTACAATGGACACCACATTCCTAGGGAGCTGGATTTCACAGAAGAATGCAATGAGTAGAAAGATAGAGAACAAACGCTCCCACGTGGATGGAAGCTTCATGATTGAAGAAGGGCCTTTCATTGCATGTGCATCCTCTGCTGCAACCCTTTCGCTGCATGTGCATCCTTTGTATATAACAGACAGTCAATGCTACTGTTTTGTCAGTTGCCTAAGAACTCTTCTCTGATCACTATGTAAATAAAAGATTGTTTCTGTTTTTAACTATTGGCTGCTTTCTTTACCGACCTTTGGAATTTCCTGTTAGTTTAAGTATGTTACAATAACATAAACTTTCAAAACACCATTTTGATATCTATTTTAATCCATTCTCCCTAACATGCATCAATTTTTCTTTTAGATATATATATATATATTGTCTTTGTAGTATTTTTTTTTAGTGCTCATAAAAACTTATTTATTTGGTAATATTTAATAGAAGTTTATAATTTTTTTGCAGAAAAATTTATGAGTGCATCAGAAATAAATTAATGCAAATTAAATGTGAATTGACTGTACGCCATTTGTTTTTTTAGTAAGAGCCTTTTTTTTTAAGTTGTTAAAACCCAAAAAAGCTGACCAGCTTTTTTTTGCCCTGGCCATAATCTGGTAACCATGCTACAGTATCACTTTTGCTGCTGGTGCTGAAAATGTAAACTATATTTTATATAAATTGATTCCCCTCGGTCTAAATAGTATGCATATGGAATGCTGCTGTATTTGCCCTAGTACATGTTTTATAATTGCACTCTAAACACTTATACTATAATTATGGCCATCCTGTAGTTGCCAGTATGTATTAAAAAACAACAACAACAAAAAAGGCATGGCTTGAATGTTTTGATTAAATCAAACATTACAACTGTTGTCTTGAAGTTTTAAATTTAATTCATTTAAATACAAACCCAAATTAACAATGAATATTAATTTTGAAAATCATTGAACATTATTTATTTTTTATTTTAATGTGCATAAATCCAGAAAATTAAAATTATTAGCATATACTAAGCAGGGCCGTAGCTAGGGGGGTGCCAGGGAGGGCTCAGCACCTCTGAAAATATTTGAGCCCCCCCCCCTGGGAAAGTTACCAAGGCCGCCAAATGAAATTCTGTTTCAAAAATCCAAACGAAACTCTGACAGACCTGCCAACCTTTGAAAATGAGAAATAGTAGCACACCAAATTCAAATTTATCTGAAGGTTGGTTGGTTGGTGGCTGTTTTGTACGCTGCAAATTTTAAGTGAACAAATACTAATCAATTAAACGCATGTGTATATCCATAAGCACACAAAATAGGAGACTTTTGTTTTTCCTAATTTTTTTGTTGCGGGTGGGATTGATTAAACATAATTATTCCCATTCAATTAATGCTCTGTCCACTCCTAAGCCAAATTTCTGAACTTCACAGTGAATTTTCTGAAAGATTCCAAGGCGGTTGTGGGGAGGGGGTGATAGAACTACAAGTATATCTTCCAGAGAAAACTGTCTGAGTTAAGAGTCCTTCATCAGATCGAGTAAGCTGATACAAACCTGCATGTCAGGCCTGTGCTAATTGTTTTTTATTTCAAGTTGGGTTAAACAAATTTTTGAAAAGTTAGTTCAGATCAGTTAACTATATCATAATAATAAACATACATGTTTGTTTCTGTGTGTGCTGCTTTGTGAAGAAACTGCTGCGATGCGAACAGAGCTACAAGATTTTTCAGGAAGATATCTATGCTTGAAGTTATGTACCTTGAAGCCAGTTTTTGAATCTTTTGAAAACAGTTTTAAAACTTAATTTGTTTTCACGTTTTGCAGCAAATTTTCTACATTAGTAAAAGGAATCCGGTTTCAATCTTTTAACCCAATGCAGTTTAGATGAAATTTGTGTTTTTCCCAGGGGTGATTCTGAGTAAAAAAAAAAATTCTGAAATTCACAGCAAATTTTCTGAAAAGTTAACAGAGGTGCGCTCTCCAGAGGAGGTGTAACAGAGGAGTGTCCACTCCCGCCATTTTTTTTTTTTTTTTGAGTCCCTTTGACAAAATTTGCGTTTTTTCGCGATCTTTTGATGAAATTTGCAGTTTTTTCGAGATCTGTTGATAAAATTTGCAGTTTTTTTTTTTTATGAAATTTGCCGTTTTTTCGCGATATTTGGACGAAATTTGCCGGTTTTTCGAGATTTTCTGACGAAAGTCATGTTTTTCCCACAATCTGTTGACAAAATTTGCCGTTTTTTCGCGATCATTTGATGAAATTTGTCATTTTTTTCGCGATCTTTTAATGAAATTTGCCGTTTTTTCGCGATCTTTTAACGAAATTTGCCGTTTTTTCGCGATCTTTTAACGAAATTTGCTGTTTTTTCACGATTTTCTGGCGAAAGTCACGTTTTTTCCGCGACCTGTTGACAAAATTTGCCGTTTATTTGCGATCTTTTGACGAAATTTGCCTTTTTTTCGCAATGTTTTTGACGAAATTTGCTGTTTCTTCGCGATTTTCTGACGAAAGTCACGTTTTTCCCGCGATCTTTTGACAAAATTGGCGACTTTTCTTCAAACGAATGACGATTGATTTTTTCTCGGCGATCATTTGCCGAAATACCGATACATTTTATGTCTGAATTTTCGGATTTGTGACCGATATTTTTTTTAATTTTCGGAAATCATTACCTTAATTTTTCGGAATTTTTGGAAAATTCGGACCATAATCACCCCTGGTTTTTTCATCAATACTTTGGCGATTTTTGTGTTTTTTACATAATCTTTAGACAAAATTCGCATTTTCACGCAATTCTTTGACGAAATTCGCATTTTTTCAGTGATTTTTTGACGAAATTCGCGTTTTTTTTAGCAATCCTTTGACGAAATTTGGGTTTTTTCAACGATTCTTTGATGAAATTCACATGATTCTCTGAGAAATTCGTGTTTTTTCTGTGATCCCTTGACAAAATTCACGTTTTTCAACGATCTTTTGACGAAATTTGCATTTTTTCAATGATCCTTTGACGAAATTAACGTTTTATCAGCGATCATTTGGCAAATTTGTTTTTTCTCCGGCAATTCTTTGATGAAATTCGCGTTTTTTCAGTGATACTTTGACGAAATTTGCGTTTTTTCACCAATCCTTTGACAAAATTTGCGTTTTTCACATGATTCTCTCAAGAAATTTGCGTTTTTCAGCGATCCCTTGACAAAATTCACTTTTTTCAATCCTTCCACGAAATTAGCTTTTTTTTGGCGATCTTTTGACGAAATATGCATTTTTTCAACGATCCTTTGACGGAATTCGCGTTTTTTAAGCAATCGGTTGATGAAATTCACGTTTTTTCGGCAATCCTTTGGCGAAATTTGTTTTTTCCTACAAATTTTTTGACGAAATTCGCGCTTCTTTATGCGATCCTGTGACAAAATTTGTGTCTTTTCGCACGATCCTGTGACGAAATTCTCGATTTTTTTTTTTCAGAAAATCGTAGTTTTAGACAGATTTTCGTAGCATCGTAGTTTGTGGCCCAAAATCGTAGCAACTACGATTTTTTCGTAGCAGTTGGCAGCTCTGCTCTGTTCAAAAATTGAACTTATTTTTGGGGGCTCTTTACAGTTTTGCATAAATACTAAATTGTAGTATTTGTTTAAAAACTGCAAATAAGTGCTTCAACAGGCGCATATCCTATCTGCACATACTCAGAATTAGCAACCTTTTGCTGATGCAAACATTGATTTTTGCATTAGTTATATACTGAAATTTTTCATTTTGCAGCGTTTTTCATTATTAGCATAAAACAAAGTTATTCTAATGAGTTATAACCAATTTAAATACAAGTGGTTTTAGCTTTTGACTAGACACAAAAATAATTTTAAAATGCAAAATACACCCTTGATTATTCTAATGTTTTTTATCATATAATAACATAACTTTAGAATACTGAAGGGCATGGAATATTCAGAAAAAAAATTAAAGGTTGCAACTCTTTTGAAACAGGTGAAATAGATTTTTATTTACTTTTTGACATCATCACTTATTATTTCACTAGTATAACACTGAAGATTTTCATTCTGCAGCCAGTGATGTAGTAGTAAAAAAACCAGAGGGCATACGCTTTAGGCAAAGGGTATACCCTAAAAAGTATATGCTATAGTGTTTTTGAGAAGAGGGTATACAGTATTCCTTAAAATAATTTAGAAGGTATATCTCTGTCTGCAGCTTTTACTTTTCTTAGCATCAAATAAAGTTATTATAAACAATTTAATAAGAAACATAGTGCCTACACTATGAATATGCACTAATTTACCTTTCTATATAATACTTTGATTATATATATCTGTGTTTGTGCGTACATATGTGTCAGAGAGAGAGAAATAGTATGAGCCCCCCCCCCCCCACCTTCATTTTCTTGAGCACCCCCTATTGTTTACTTCTAGCTACAGCCCTGATACTAAGAAATACATTTAATAACTATTAAAAAAAATAAAATGTTTCAATATTTTTTAAATAAACTAGGTAGCACAAATATATAATATTATTCTATGTTATAAAATCAAGAATACATTGCTTTCTACAAAGCATAATAAAATAAAAAAAATACTTACTATAACCCATGACATCTCCATTAGGTGCTTCAGCTACTTGAAAATATTCGGGCCAATGAGCTAAGTACTGGAGATAAAAAGAAAGTCCATACTAGTACATTAAAGAAATTTAACTTAAGTTCCAAAGTTTTATCATGAAACAGTTTAACATTGTTTTGGCAAATAGTATGAAAAGTTATGGAGTATGAATCAGAAAATAAATAGGTTTCTTTTGGATTAAACAACCATTTAAATGTAATAAAGATAGTTTTTCAAGGATTGTAATAGACTAAAAAAATACATAAGTGCAAAGGATTACAGTTTGAATATCACTATTTTTTTAATATTTCCTTTGCCTTATACAGGGTGTCCACTTTCAACGGTGGCCAATGGCTAATTCGTAAACTGTTAGTCATAGACATATATTTCTAATTACAAAAATGTTTTAAATGAGGTAAAGAATTATTTTAAAACCAATTTGGGCCAATAAAAACATTTCTTAAAAAGTTACAAAATTTAATTTTTTATACAGTCTCCTGAACCTATAAGTGATAATATTCAATAACAATTTCCTATTACACTAACAAGTTAGACAAAAAAAGTCCCACTCTTCTTTTCTATGATTAAAACTGACCGAGTAATAGCTGTTTAAAGTTGAAGCATCTTTTTTGCTGCAAAATAGCGGTCATTCACAAATTTACTAAGAAATATAAATAATTGTCAGGTATAAAAAGGAAACAATAGTTGAGAGTAAAATTGACATTACAATATAAATTTGAATCTATCTTCATTCTGACACATTAAAGCAAAATATACAACTTGTATGAAAAATATAAGCGAAAAAATAACAATTTTTGTTAAATGAAATGATAAAAAACAACAGTCTCAATACTTTACAAAATGATACATATTTTAAAACTCTATTAGATTATCTAATCTAAACCTTAATTAATAAAAGTTAAAATTAGCATAAAACTTGTTCGAAGTGACTTCCTTCGGCTGCAATGCAGAAATGTACACATGAAATAAATCCTTCTTGTACTTTAAACAACATTGTAGGTGTTACAGATCTGCATGGCATAAAAATACGATTTCACAAATCTGCTCGACTAGTGAAATCCCTTTCATATACTTTATTTTTCAGAAAACCCCAATAAAAGAAATCTAAAGGATTCAAATCTGGCGATCTAGGGAGCCATTTAATAGGACCTCGATATACTATAATATTAATTCCAAAAGCACTGGTTAAGACAGTGTTTGGCTTAAGTGATCTTTGTCTGGGGCACCATCATGCTGAAACCACATATGTGACAAATCTTGTAATGAAACATAATCTTCTAAAAAATCAGTACTGGTCCACATAAAATATCAGCATATTTTTCTGATATTAAAGCGTCATTGAAGATGAATGGCCCAGTTAAGGATGTCTTCCAGATACAACACTACACATTTATGGACCAATGTACTTGATGTTTGTTAGGACGAATAATATGTGGATTTTCCAGGGACCAATAGTGAATGTTTTGAGTATTTATGATCCCCTGTCTTGTAAATTGACATTCATCAGTCCACATAATTTCATTCAGGAAGGATAGACATTCCTCTTGTTTGTTTAAAATAAAATTACAAAAATTAAAACGACACTCTTTGTCTCCTGATGCTAATTCTTGTCCTAGTATTGGTCGATATGGATACGTACAATACTTGTTTAAGATTTTCTTTTTGAATATCTATACTCTCAGCTAATATCTTGTAAACTACATTAACCTATTGGGGACCATGGGTGCATATATGCACCCTCAAAAAGAGCATGCAGAATTTGTTGTAGGCACCAGTAAAAAATAAAAGTAATATTTGCTTTCTCTAATTACAGCATTTTTGTGATAGTTTAAGTAAAGGTAGCTTTTTTTAAAAAAATGGTGCTAACTGAATAAAATTTGTGTAAAAGCTGCCGGTCCCGAAGGGGGATATGCAAGTATATGCCCTAGAACATCCTTCGGAGGTACTGTTGAACCAGTGAACCGATTGAGTGAACTTAATTGAGAATGCTGCTTAAAGCTACCGGTCTCTCTTAAACGCTTAACAATATTAGCTATAGTGTTCAGGTTCAGATGTGGTTGGTTTTGATCCAGAAATTTCATAGCATACAGGCTTGCAGCCTCTTGTCTATTCTGATTGCTCTGTCCATAAAGTAATACCATTTCACAGTACTGATTGTTGTAAACATATTCTTTTCTAACGTCAAAATTTAACAAATGCCTACAAATTGATTAAAGCATAGACTTAAATATGGCAATGTGCTGGCAATTCGCAGGCAATGTGTTGGCACACAGCCAAGGTACAAACTGTTTTGCATAAATTGAGAGTAGAAAATATTTGTAGTCTAATGAAAAGTTCATATAGTATTTGGATTATGTTTTTAAAACAAAAACAGTCAAAATATTATTAACATATTTTAGGTATTTTAACTCTTAAAAATTATTTGTATGTGCATGATTTGAGTGCACAAATGTTTTGGCATAACAATTGTGTTAATGCAAATAAAGTTGTTTACGCCATTTTCCTTGTCCAATGGCGAAAATTTTCACTCTAATTACTCTTTATTTTTTGTTTAGCAAGTAGAAATTGCATTTTGATTTTGATCTCTAAAATATTTTTTTTAAAACAAGATTTTATATTTGCTTTGAAGAACTGAAAAGTTAAATTTGAAAAAAGCTCAATATCATTAAAATGTATTTTAAGCAATCTCTGCTCATACATCGTAATCTGACTTCTTTAATGCGGCCATCCAAAAGAAATATAAATGCAACACACTTTTCTTTGTAAAAATGATACTGTGCATCTCAATACTTTACATGGATTTTACTGATTTTAATTGAAAAATTCTGCTTGTAGGCTGACAGTAATGTATCCAATTTTTTTTTTTTGTGTTCCTGTAAAATAAATATAAATGGTACACAGCTAAAATAATAATAGTACTACATTGCCATCGTATTTACATAATTATGCATAATTTAATATCGATCTGATATTTGGAGATGAATTAAATTCGAAGTACAAATTATGAATTGGAAAGACATACATATGAATGTTGTAAGTTAAATAAAAACTTTAAAAAATAACACGAATTTTGTTAAAATAAATCAAGAAAAGAAACAACCTCATTTTCTTATAAAATAAAATATATGTTAAAATACAGGTATTTAAACCAATCTGAAACTTAATAAAATTAATACTATTGTAATTCTTGTACGATGTGACTACTTTCAATTAAAATGCAGATATGCACGAAATAAATTCTTCAAATACTTTAAGCACTTTGTGTACGACCCCTTGAAGCATGGCTCAACTCATCTGTGCAGATGTAGAAACCTGGTATAAGTCATGTAATTCAAAATTTCATAACTCGGTCAATTTTAGTGTTAGATGAATGGGAGTGTTTTGTCGTACTTATTAGCGTAATAGAAAATTTTTATTAAATATCACTTACAGGACCGAGGGAGCGTATAAAAAATTAAATTTTGTAACTTTTTAAGAAATGTTTTTATCGACCCAAATAGCTTTTAAAATACTTCTTTAACTGATTTAAAGCATTTTTGCTATAGCAACTATATGTCTATGACTAAGGATTTAGGAATTAGCCATTGGTCACCGTTGAGAGTGGACACCTAGTATAATCATAGGAAATCTACAATTAAATAGGGAGAAGAAAAAAAAAAATGACATTCAAAATCTGCAAAACTTGGCACCTATAGAAATACTAATGGATAGCTGATATTCTTCTATTAATATTAATCTAAGTGGCTGTTAATTTTAACAACATTACTGAACATAATATCAAACAGAATAAAAAACAGGTTACGCAAGATTACTGAATTAACAATAAGTCTGTGGATTTCATTTAGTTTAACCAGCTCTGAATTAAGTACAGTAAGCATATCGAATCTAGATAATTTTTCTTTAATAAGAGGCCCAGTAGTAGAATGTTCTGTATTAATCTGCAGCAAACCTAAATTTATCTGTGATCCAATAATGCCTACTATCAAAAGAAGTCTATCACCAAGCTACTATCAGAAGAAATAGTAGTAACCCATAAAAAAAAGGGCAAAATTTGCATTTATAAAGACAATATAATAAAAAGATACAATACTCGTAAATCTATAGACTTAAAGTCAATTTTTTTTAATCCCAGTACTTCTGTTTAATATGTTAGATTAATCTGTAAGATCTGAAATAATCTGTAGCATCTGTTGCCATGCTGCATTGTTTCCTCTACTGGGATAACAGCAGAAAAAGAGAATTATTAATATAGTCGAACCTCGTTAACACGAAATTGAAGGGACTGCGAATTTATTTCGTGTTAACCGTCATAATAATAGGGCCATCTATGTTAGATATAAAAACTAAATAAATTAACCTACAAATATGTCCATGCTCATAAAATCATAAATTAATAAGAAATAGAAAATTTCATTAACAAACTAGTCATCATTTTTTAGACAATAATAAATTTATTTACTTGCGAATCACTTTTTTTTAAAAGTCAGTTATTGACTTTTGCTTCAATTTTTGTAGAGTAGTTCTTTTAGGAACGTACGGACCTCATCTAATTTGTTCAAAGTTCTGGAAGCATCCTGTTGTTTCAGAAGGAAACGTTGTACAGTTTTCAATGCTGTGGTAGATTCATTTAATGACACTAAACTTTTCCGTTCGGTGTCAATTTCTTCATCCTTATCCAACACTTCAATGTTGTTGTTGTCATATTTTTTTTCAGCAATTATTTCTTCATCTGTCGTCACATCCGAAGGCGTCAGCACATCTTCATCTATGGAAATGTACTCAGAAAAAACAATATCTAAGAAAGAATTTCCCGTTTTTGACTACATGTATTTTTGTAGACAATTCTATGACGCTCTTTAAATCTTGCCAGTCATCCGTTAGAACATATGAAGTCGCTCTCACCGAGAGCAGTGGCAAAAGATTTTGCTTTCTTTCTCTAGCAAAACTGTAAAAGTTAAAACAATATTCTGGCTTCTTGCCTCTTTTATACACCGCAAGAGAGCAATTTCAATTTATTCATTCTTTCCTCTACACATTCGTTTTCTTACTGGTTTGAATTGACTCACAGCATAAGCCGCTTTAATTTTTTAAAATTGTAGAGAGGTCCAATTGTAGAAGAATTGAAGGTATCACATACTTCAGTGCATTTTCTGATTTTTTCAGCACTTCATTGCTAACTTCGTTTAAAAATTTTTGCTGGGTTTCTAAGGATACAACTTGTTGTTTTCAACTCATCTTTCACAGAATTCTACAGAGCAACAGCGAACAGAGTTTCAATTATGTTAGTCAGGTAGTAAAGTAAAGATTGTCACTTCTTTCACTCACAGATAGGGGAATTCGGAAACCCGGTTTATGTCACTGTCAATACAGTTAACCGGGTAATGGAACAATCACTTTCAAAAAATAAATTCCTTCATCCATTCTTTCATTGTGACTGATCTATAGCTCATACGGTTAATGTAGGAACACTTACGCACATCAAAGATCAAAGAAAAGCAGGGATAATATCGGAAACATTGCATAAGAATTTTTTTTTCTTTTACTTTGGAGGAAAAAATTTTTTTTTTGTCTTAAGCGAAATTTTCCCCGAAATTCTATTTTGTGTTAAACGAATTAATTAACATTGATTTTCAGACTCATCTGACGGGACCTCAGTATTATTTCGTGATAAGCGAAATTTCACGTTAAGCGATTTCGTGTTAACAAGGTTCGACTGTACAAACAAAATAACTGAAGTGGGAGTTATTAACAATATATTTTATGGATGAATATTAAATTATTATAATGCCATTACGCTCAAGAACAAATAAAGGATACTGTTTCTGTCAGAGGATCCAAGTTCCTAAAAAGAGAAAGATGCAAAACAGTTAAGTGATGAAGATAAATGTTAAAAAAAATAATACAGTCAGTAATACTCTCCATAATTCGAGTTTGGACAGTTTGAAATATTGGTTTAAAAAAAAATCTTTGTCTTGATGTGTATTATCACCCTTGAAATTTTTTTCTGTTATTTTAGATACATACTGTACATATTTCCAACATCTGAAATTAACTGCTAACTCCTAGACCCTGCTCATTGGTGCACTTAAAAACTTCTTTCTAAATCAACAGGACAAGGAAAGTTATTGTTGGATTGCCATCATTTCAAAAGTTTTTTTCTTTTTACTCTAGTGCCTTCCTGACTAATAAAAACTATATGGCTGTAAAAATTTTCCTTCTAATTATTTCTAATGAGTCATAATTAACTTAGAGAAAAAGATTCATGAAAATCATAATTGATTATTGATGTAGAAAAAACAAAATTTCTGTTTGATTTTTTAATATTTGCTTTAGAATATAAGAAAATTATATTCATTATTCATTTATTACTTACCCATCATATGTAGTATAGGGTAAATCTTGTAATCGTTTTGCAAATCGATTTTTTTTTTGATGGATTTACACATTTTAGACACTGGAGATTCCAAAAAACATATTTTTAGAAAAAAAAAATTTGCCGTCCGTCCGTCTGTCTGTAAGCACGCTATCTCCCACACAAATTGAGATAGAGACTTGAAATTTGGTATGTACTTAGTATGTAATAATGGGAAGAAGCTTATTGAATTTCTGTAACCTCGATTATCTGGAACTATTTTTTTTTGGACTCTCAAAATATTCATTCTGATAAAAGGTATGGATAAAAAAAAATTTCAAAATTGTTTATTTTAAGGAATAAATATAAAAGACAATAAAAAAACATAAATTTTACATAAAGAATGAAGTTGATTGCATAATTAGTTGCTGAGATATTTGTAATCATATTTCCACACTCTTCGATTTTTCATGACCCTGTATTCAGTGGCGTAGCTAAGTTTTTTGGTGCCCGATGCAAGAAGAAATTCTGCGCCCCCCCCCCCCCTTCTTTAAATAAAAAAAATAATGACATTATTTTTTCTTAAGACGAAAAAATGTCCTTCCAGCTTGAATGAGGAAAATCCATGAGGAAAATTTAGCTTCCCTCTTCTTGTCTTTAAGAATTTGACTAATTTTACTCAAACACACGAAATTAAAATGCGTGCAACCCGATTATAGAAGATTCCTAGTTTTTGTCGATACTGAATTTGTATGGGAATTTAAAAAAATTATTTAGCTATCGCCAAATTGACTTCATTTATGGCGACCTATATTTATCGCCAAGATCTTTAGCCAAATACAGTCAAGCTTGGTAAGAATTTGACGTTAGCAGATATGACTACATAGTTTTAAGCATATGAGAGTAGTAACACAAATGACTACAACAATGAAAGTCAATTTGCAAGAAACCACGTTTGCTAAAACTTATAAATTAAACCAGATTATGGAAAAAAAATATGCTGTTTCGTTTCATTTACAAGCTGCGTACATTCTTTGGGATTTCCAAGGAGTTCCATATGTCCTACTTAAAAAAACAGAAAATGTTTTTCAATTGACTCATTGTTTTATATATATATATATGTTCTTTCTTACCTTACTTAAAAAAAATCTTTTGGACAATACATAAGGTGCATTTCATAAAATTTAAAATAGGATTCTCGCATTCTCGGCAATATAAATAGTTTATTTTCTGAAAACAAAAATGTTAAGTAAAAAGTCTTTTTTATTGCATTTAAAAATTTGTCATGACATTTTGACTAATTAAATTTGAAAATGTGGTTCTTACAGTTATAAAGCAGATTTGTAAGGAAAGTATGAAAAAAAAAAGTTGCGAAAAGTTAAAAATTATAAGAAAAGTGTGGTTTTAAAATTTTCTTTAAAAGATTTTCAATTAAATATTTTTAAAACAAAATTAATTTTATCTCAAGAATTACGACTTTGCTTTCTTTCAAATACATAAAACGTTCATAAAACCATTTAATAACACCAATAAAAACTGCATCTTACATTGATTTGAACACTCTTTACAAAATACATATCATTCAGATGAAATTTAGTTTTTTTTCTGCCTATTTTGCTTTCTTTTAATCATGATGGTTAATCCTAGTTTGAAAAACAATCTAAAAACTATTTACAAGCTTTATGAGCTTGTTGTTTAAAAGTAGCGGCATAACTTCCGTTGCATCTCCAAAACTTATAATATTGTGGCATAGTCATAAAACGTATGCAGATGATCTCTGCAATAGCATATCATACTTATAATAAATCCCAGATACCACAAGCAAGGAATTTGAGTTCCAGTATAGTAAACCTCCAAAAGTTTGGTATATGATCTGCCCGTTTTTCAAGAGGTATCCCCTCCCCCCCTCCTTTGCCAAATTTATTGAAAGCATTCACACACACAGAAAAAAGGTCACCAGTTCTTATTTATTGTCAAAATATGTGAGATAATTTCTGTTAAAATTTTTTCTCAATCTGGCCCCCCTTAGCTACGCTACTGCCTGTATTTCATTCAAATTTCAATTCAAAGATATATTTTAATTGGAAATGAGAGACTTAATCCGACACAGTAAACTGTTAGTTAATGTGATTATCAATTTTGGAGTTATAAGAATGTTTCTTTTACGCAATTCAGTAATAGAGCATTTAAAGTTTATGACGTCATCAAGCCACGATTTTATTCGAATTGCAATGCATATTATAAATAGTTTACACAGGTTTTATTTTCATATTTTATATTATGCATATCCATGATGGGTAAGTATTAAGGTGGCCCCTAACAACTAGTTTTAATTCATGGAGGAATCCATGAAGTTTAAAGTTTTATTAACTGAAAAGTTTTAAGATTATCCTTTCTTAAGTAACACATAGCATTTCTGTTTTTGTTTTGTGTACTATTTACTTGTGAAAATATCCTGTTCATCAAAATGGAAGTGTTTATGTTAAATATGATGTACAATTATTTTAAAATTTACTTTTTGATAGCTTTAAACGGGTTTAAACCCTGAAATATAGGAGTATTTTCAGCATTCAGCCATATAATTATTACTCGCTTGTCCCAGAAATGGGGAATTACATCAATTCGCTTGCCACTTGTGAGTGGATTTTTGATCAGTAAGCAAAGGATTAAGTGCAGCAATGTAAAAATGTACTAATTTCTATCCTACACGAAACTCTTAGTTGTATATCTTTCTTAATTTTATAATTACTACCAAACTGCATTGTAGTAATGAACTATTTTTGCAGCCATGTAATTTTTTTCATAATAATTTTTCAATATATGAACATTTCGCTGGCTGGTAACTCTCTAGCTGATAAAATTACTGAAAATTCCCCATCCCTGGCCTAGTAGGTACTATTAAGTTTATATGTGTGCCGCATATTTCTATTTGGTACGTATATTATGAAATTTGAATGATTTTCATAAATAGTATTTCATACTACATGCAGCAGAATTCATATCTGCTAGAATTGAAATCTTTATTAAATGAATCAATGATATTAACATTTTTATGGTGAGTGGTAAAGGAAGTAAGTGCCTTCCCAGATCTATGAAAATTCCAGTTAATTTTTCTTATTTTGTATTATATATATATATGGGTCATTCCATGGTAACTTACGTTACATTTAGAATAATTTTCTTTAGTAATTTTCATAATATAACACCAAAAAATATTGAAAACGTAATGTTGATATGATTTCTTAATTAAACCTATCCAAAGCGAAATTTGTATGAAAATTACCTACCTTTAGTGCTATTTTTTGAACACTGGCCATTATATTTATTATGGTAACTTACGTTCTATTTGTCAGAAACATAAGTTACCATAGTAAATATAATTTTTAGCGTTCAAGAAATATTACTAAATTTAAGTAATTTTTATCCAGATTTAGCTTTGTTAGGTTTAATTAACAAATCATATAAACATTACATTTTGAACATTTTTTAGTGTTATATTACTAAAATTACTGAAGTCAATTATTCTAAATGTAACGTAAGTTACCATGGAATGACCCATATATATATATATATAAACTATTTGAAATGATACCTATCATCAAAAAATTTTAATATATTTACCTCTCTTAGGTTCTTGGCTACATTTTTGTAACTGCTTTTGCAGAAAAATTAATTTATTCGTTCTTAGTTTGATTTTAGGCATATTAATCTGGCTTTATGAAGTTTTGAGTGACTGCTTTGCATGAACATTACCAATATTCTTTTTTAATTTAAGGTTATATAAATTCATTTCTCATCATCATCATTTGCAATAAAAACTTCAACAAATGGTTTAACCTTTAGGTCAAACAAGAATTCTAATAGCATTCAAATTTACCTTGATGATGACTGTCACAATAAGAGCAAGTAGATTTCTGAATCAAGAAAGTTTTCTTTTACGTTGATTAGGAATCAAAAACGTGTGGTCACACCACTTTCGATGCAAAATGTGACAATGAAATAATTATATTATCAGCGATCGTGTACATAATTAAGTATATAAGATGTATGCATAATATAGGAAGATTAAGCAAAAAATGAATTAAAAACACAACTCAGAATGACAAGTTTATGAGGATTAATGTAAAATTTAGAAATGCAAGTATGAATACAGACACAAACACTTACAACTTTATTTAAGAAAGAAAATCGCAATGAAGCGTGCCGCTTACATACTATCTGCCAAATCAAATTACATACAATTAGGTATTAGTAAATAAAAGAACTTACACATTATTAAAACGAAACATATCTTCGCATGTAAATGGTCTGATTGTAGTCATTTTAAAGCAGTTAAATTATAAGATGTCACAAATGTGTCATACATTTGATTTGATTTTGATTTTGATTGCTTTGAGGTATGTGCTGCAGCTGTGCGCCGGCATGACCTCAACTGATCACCGGGGGATGGAAAAAACACTCCACAAACCCAGTGCAAGCACTGATATATCTGTGGTGCAGAGAGCATGCAAAAAACACTGAGGACAAGACAGACAAAACAAAACTACACAGTACAAACTGCCCACCAAAACAAGTCAAAACCTGAGTGATGACAAAAAACAACCTGAATACCAAAAAGTCCCACTGGACTGAAGGATCCGTACAACTCAACAAGATCAGCAACAACTAAAAACAGCATGTCAACAACCGCCATGACAAAAAACGATACAGACGACGAGGAGTTAAAAACGACCGCTCCCGAGGAAGAGGTTCAGAAATAGCCGAAAACCACGACGATTTTTGTTCAAAAAGGACCAAAGATCCGACCAGCCATCCAGGGTCAAGTGCAACGGCGACATATATTCCAAAAGTAGAGACCTTTCCGCGTCAAATGCGCGACATTGGAAAATGTAGTGAAATTCTGTTCCGTCGTCCGCAGAACAGAGGGAGCAGGTAGGAGAATTTTTTAATTGGAATTTATGTAAACGATGGTCAGTGACAGCAGTGAGGGTCCGGAAACGAGACGTGAAAATATCTTCCCTCCTGTTGTTCGTCCACTCGTATAACTTTGGTCCCAGATATGGAGAGTCAACTGCATATTTGCTATTATTCCACCACAATTGATAATTTTCAATAAGCTGATGCTTAAGGTGCTTTTTGAGATCATCCGGGGCAATCCCACTATACATGTTGATCGCGTACGGGCCATTTTTGGCTAAAACGTCTGCTCTTTCATTTGGAGCAATTCCCATGTGGCCTGGGACCCACACAAGCATCAGTTTATTCACGGTACCCCGAACTCTGCACAGTGTCTGGAAAAGATGAAGAATAACTGTAGGGGATTTGTAAGTAATATGTTTTAAAGCTTCGAGCGCAGACTTACTATCTGTAAAAATGAGGTAGTCGGATTTCCGGGTGAGAAAGCATTGGACGGCTAGGTTAATGGCCAAAGTTTCAGCAGTAAAGACAGAATTTAGATGATGTACAAGATAAGCCCTGGATATATTTTCGGTGACGTTGACAGCAGCAATGGAGGTTTTATAATCATTTTTTGAGGCGTCCGTCGCGATTAAGCAACAGGGGTTCCCGAGATCGCTTACATAAAGGTTGAAACATTGGTTTATAGCAGCAGGTGGGAGGTTTGTATTTTGAAACGGGAGCTTGTCGGTTAAAATTTCACAGTAATCCCCGATGTTCCCTTGCGGCCAGTAGGAAGTGATCAACATGTGCGGCGACACTGTACCATGGCTTGTAGGCCAGGAGAAGTCTGCGGGTAAGACATCCGGGAGAGAGCGACCGAAATTTACAGCACTTGTGCAGCGTAGGTAGAATGAATAAGTGAGATATTGGCGACGGAACCGAAGAGGAACTTGGCCGGATTCACGATACAGCTTGAGGATGGGGGTCCATCTCGGTAGGCCAGTAGCAAATCGCAGAGCGGAGTTGTAAATTACATCCAAATGTCGGAGAGACGATAGAGCAGCAGCACCGTACACCGGGCAAGCATAGTCGATAACTCCGCGGATGAGGGAGTTAACTAAAGGGATAAGGTTGACCGTTTTCACCCCCCATTGAGGACTAGAGATAGCTTTCAGCAGATTTAGGCGTTTCATGCATTTACGACGGATGTCAGCGATGTGATGATTAAACAGAAAGTTTTCAGAGAAAATCACTCCCAAGACTTTAACAGTAGTTTGCCACTCGATATCGGAACCAGCAAGAATGAGGTTTCGAGAGGGTGTGGCCTTGCGCCGAGAAAAATTGATAGCAGCACATTTGTCAGGTCTGAGCTCCAACCGCCAATGTTTGCACCAAATGTTAGTTCTGTTGAGGATGTCTTGCAACTTTGTAAGAGCAGTTTCCAGGCACGGGTGGGAGGCGTATAGAAGAATATCATCGGCGTAGACGATGATACGAACACCAGAATCAGCAACCTCAAACAGGTCCCAGAGAAAAATCATAAACAGAATGGGGGAGAGAACACTGCCCTGAGGCACGCCAACGTTTGATTGTCTCATACGGGAAGTAGCACCCCTCCACCGAACTTTGATCTTCCTGAGACCGATCCACTTGGAGATCCACAAAGCCGTCCTGCCAGTAATTCCTAAGTGAGTCATTTTTTGAATTAAACCCTCTCTCCAGATCGAGTCGTATGCAGCATTTATGTCAAGCTTTAGTGCTACAGTGTATTCCTTATTTAGTCTGGCGCGATGCACATCTGTATAGAAAAGCTTTAAGGCTTTAGTACTGTCACTGTTCGGTAAGAAACCAAAATGCCGTTCGTTAAAAAGGTGCCTTGGTACAATCCAGTCCAGAAGCCGTTGGAGAAGGATGCGTTCCATTATTTTGCACCCCACCGAGGTGAGGGCAATGGGGCGGTAGCTGGTTAGGGCATCTTTAGGTCTCCCTGGTTTCCAGATGGGTAAAATAAGCGCTGAAGTCCAGGACTCCGGGATTTCCCCCGTCATGAAACTGTCATTGAAGAGGCTGAGAAGTTTCGCCCTGTTATCGTCCGTGAGGGCCTTGTATACA